>OX104071.1:34703681-34801816 GCA_944474145.2 Dicrocoelium dendriticum | reverse complement strand
TTGATCTCATTCGACTCGTACCAATGCCTAAGTAGAATGTTAGACGGACTGTAGGCCCGAAGTCCGGGAATGCATCACAGGTAGGAACTTGTCCTAGCCATCATTCTGATATCCCACTTTTTCCCATCTCACCAGGCTAGCGGCCTGCACTGGTAATCCCATTTGCATTGACAGTCTGAGACCACCCGAACCCCTCGCATTTATCCATCTCAACTCTACTCATTTATCTCGCCTTTTGTATATCGTGTAAAAAATTTCGTCGTGGCATTTCAATAGAGGTAAGTCTTATCGGAAGTCGATCTCAAGACGGCATTGTTACCGGGAAAATTCAAGTTTCTTCCATGCTTTATTTATTAACCCCATATATTCTACTTTAATTTTAACTTCTCATTCCGTCTATATATTCATAATCGCAGACGCGTATCAAGTTTCCTCGTAGCTAGCTCCCAAACCATGCGTAATTGCAGGAGCTTGCATTGCCCTCGGAACGCGTTGCTGTTATTACTCCCCTTATTATAATAAAATTACTTGACTTAAGTTCGGCTCATTGTATTTACTCGCTACTAAGCGAAGTATATTAATGGGATAGTCAGCTGTCCCCTGGCAGAAATAGTTTGAGACCCAAGCTTTTGTGAACACTGTTTCTCCTAAGTTGGCCTTATTCCGCCTAGCTTTTATCTAAATTAATTGCTCGTCAATCGCTATTGGAAACATTGTCTGACGGGCAGCCCGGCAAATCAGATCCCAATTATTGGCCATTCTTACATCTTTACCATTTAATATTCCCTTTACAGGTTTGAAAGCTTGCCATGTGTCAGATTTTTACGGCCATGTCGGAAAGCTGGACATCCAGGACACCTTGATCACCACTTCCTCCTACCTTAGCCATCACTACGGAACTTATATTTTAACTGGCTCCGATGCCCAACTTGAGCTAATGAGACTCATGCGCTGTGGTTGGTGGACAACCAGGTCCAACGTTTTAATAGACCTTGCTCTATTTAACTTATAAATTATTCATTCATTATGTCTGGCGCAGTGGAACAGCCAGAACCAGCAACACCATAGGTGCACTTGCGCACGATACATTCAAGCTAAAGTTAGCCTAACCTCCACCGGTAGATAATGACCCACCTACATCAGACCTATAAAATAGTATAAAAGAGCCTAGAAAATGGTGTGATGGTGGATGCTTAGTTTACTCAGATATGAAGAAAACCTATATTCCCACCTAATTCAATCCTAATCCTTAGAATCATGGTCGTCAAGGCCCAGATTACCGGTCTCAGCTACACTATCGGAACTACAGACTGCTTCCTAGCTTTCCTATTGTATCTAAAGAGTGAAGCGGACACAAGCTTTTGTTATCTAGAACGGGAAAACAGTGGTAGCTTTTGCAGTCTTCACCACATGAATTGTAAGCAGAGAAGCTTATAATGGCCAAATGAATATTGAGCTGACCTGCTGTCTCCATGTGGTCAAAGCTTATATTCCCCAGCACTATACGCTCAACCACTTGAAGGTATAGAGAAAGTAGATATTTCCTTCACTGCATTGCGTTACTTCTCAGTATCCTTACAAGAATGCTCGAGGGGCTCCTCTTACGATAGACTAACTGAGGCGATCACAGATATTGCGTTTACGTAAGGTCCCACATAAACTGTTTAGCATGATCGCGAAGTTACACGCGTTAATTATTTTACTTTCATTTACTTACGCACGGAAAACCAGATTTTTCGGTCGTTCAGGTCGCATGTCGCAACCATCGTTACTTTCGTGCTGTGCCCAGACTTATTAGATGCGTCCTGTTATCTAGAATCTGTCTATCCGCACTGTTTTCCGTCTTTTTCTTTCTTCCTTTTGTGGTTTGCTTACAAATCAAAACCGCAATTTTCGCGAAGATTAACGTAGGGGGTTATTCAAAATTGTTCGTTACTTGCAAACTGTTTAGGGTATCGCATCCATTTCGTCAGTATAAGGTAGAACACCGCCTGTTTGCTGCGTTTGCATTGTTTGCTTTAATTGTTTCCCGATTTTTCGCTTTAGAAAGCACTGTAAGCTTATAGACCAATTCGTTCGGTCACCCTCCAAATACAACACAAACTTTCAATAGGTAATATCAACGTTTTTCTCATAAAAGAATAAATCGAGTTGTGCTAGACTACAGAATGAGTGGACGCATAACAATTTTATTAGATGTTCTAGCTTATAAATACCTCAACGAATTGGTACAAAACTAATACGAGCAACATTTCTGAAAGCTGCTATACTACAAATGTAGGCCATGATATCAGCTACGTTAGAGTAGTAAACATTTTATCTTTATAAACAGTTTTGTAAAAAGATTTCAGACCGAGTGACACGAACATTCCAATGCAAGCAAAACATATCATTAACAACTATTTTTATATAACTTCTCATTTACTTTTAGTTCCTATATTATTGACTTATGTCAGTTTAAGAAAATATATGGTGTCAACTTTTACTCAACTAAATTATGAGCTTGTGTGACGCTTTGATAAACATGACTTGTTCAGCGACCGCAATAGGAGCCTCCAGTGCCACACTGCCTTCCTTTATCATAATATTCGGATACTAGATTAAATATCCTATAAATGCCTGAGAGTGAATGCCATTAGTACAGTGAGCAGGCAGTCATAATAAATGATGTTGTATAATTTAGTTGCTAGCTTACTATAATCCATATATAATAAACAAAGCAAAACGGCATTAAAATGTACAAAATGACTCCGTTTCAAAATGGCTTTGTACCATTCATATAGAGTACATAATTTCAAGATAAGTGTTGAAGTAAGAGCTACTTATTCATCATTATTTTTGTGATGCATACTCTTGCAAAACGGACATTTTGTGACTTTAGGCTCTTCAAGATCTCGTTTCTTTTCAAAAACCGAAATTTGTTCCCCTTAATCAGATTGCGGCCTTCCGCGGCCTTACGATAATCGAATATGGAACGAACTATCCGATGAGATTCACCTGGAGGCTAAAGTGCTATGCCTATTTCAATATTTTCTATCTGCGTTTAGTAATTGAGTTGCTTCTGCTTAGCTATGCTAGCATTGCATTAACGAGCATTTAACTTTTCAAAGTACGTGTGATTTAACAATTCGCTAGAAGTTATCTGTTTTTCTAGATGATATATTTTTCTTATTAGCTAAATATTCCGAAAGACATAAAGTGAAAACAAACAATTTGAATTTATGTTGGAACTAATATTGCCGTTTGCCTTTAATTAACAAATATATACGCAAACGTTTTTCTCAGAGATACGAGACATACCTGTATTAGCACGATGCTGCAATCCCATAATTTTACTGAAATTTCAAATACTCATGCTGTTAGGTGGAATCAAATTTATACCCCATAGGGTTGTTAACTAATGAAGTTGGCAAGTTGGCAAATCTAGTAAGGAACTGTATCCAAGTTGAGACAAAACTTGCCTACTCTTCAACCGAGATGAAATTGTTAATATACTCTGAGAATTTAGATTTGAGAACGTAATTCATTTCACAGTTCTTAATTACTAAATTAAGAATGCAAACGTGAATACACCCTGTATTATATGACATGCTTGCCGTTTCACGATGCTTGCTACAAAATCTCTGTAGATTTGGATGGACAGAAAAGACCACTCAGTTGAAAAATTTCGATGGATATTGTAGATGGATATCACTCTTTAAACTACAACCAGCAGCTTTCAAATGTTATCTAGGTAACCAACACGAATCTTGCCTCAAATATTCTACTAAACTGAAGGCAAAGTGTATGTTGAGATTTCAGCGAAATTAATTGCTGTTCAAACGAAGTCGCACTGAAGTAACAAATTATTAGCTCATAAATGCTAAATTTTCTTCCCATCGCGTCCATATTTGTATGGTGTCTGATGTACACTGTGAAAGGGCAAATTTGAACCTTCGTTTGAGTGGAAAAATTGCATTCAACTAATCGAAAGTAAGATGCTTTTAAAGTGAATCTATTTTATCCCAGCACAGTTTCCCAACTATCGACGTTTCTGTATAGATTATCAGTATTGCAATTAAAAACATTACATCTCGACTCATGGACCCAATTTCCGAAACCAAGTAATGTACAAAAGTTTTATTCTGATACTATTCCGCCTACCTTGCGATTGTTGATAGCTCCTTAAATAATGTCTGCAAATAAGAGAATTTATGTTCTTTAGGACGCATTTTTCTTAAAAACATTCAAAGGTCGTATATATACATAGATTATATATGTATCAGTCCAATAAGTGGGCATGGACCCATCCAAAAACCATAAGCGTCTAGTGAAAGTAAAAGTTGAGCAAAAATAGAACAAATCAGTTTCTCACCTTCAAAATTCAACACATTAAACGCCTAAATCAGTAGAACTATTTAACCATTTTTACACTGATTTCGGTCGAGGTCTATGTCTTCAAGCGTGTTAAGTGACAGGCAATCCGCATCCTGGAGTCAGTATCCCGCAGGAAGCGCGGGATGTACGCAGGCTAAAAGCAAAGTCGCCAGATGGAAGGCTGACCACCGCGCATTCGTTTATAACCGGTCTTGAACAAAAGAAGCAATCACTGCGCTACAAACGCTAATAAGCTTGCGTAGAGCGTCAACGAAAGATTGCAACTAGCACAGCAAAACCAGTATGCTGAAAGAATTACTCGCATTCCTCGGAATGTGAGTCGAATTTCATCACTATGATCTATATTTTGCCATTAGACATAAGTCATCATTCTCAAAAGCCGTTGTCTAAGGCAGAAAGATAGCGTGATTCCTCCACACAAATTGGCATTGATGCTCTCGAATACTAAAACTTTGAAGAAACAAAGGCACTGTGATCGCGGCTTTTATCGAGATGAACAATTCTGGACTCCGCCGCCAGTGACTCAGCTTGAAGAATGGTGATCGTACTTAGTCGATGCAAAGTGAAAAGTCTTGGCCGAGAGGGTCACCAGCATTAACATATTTCCCAAGGTATACAGAAATGTCCACTCGTTTAAGTTGTGCATCTCTAAGGGTAAGCATCTTTCAGGGTGAGTGTGAACCAATCCTGATGCATCACTTTACACTACAAAAGTGCGCAATAAAAGCACTACTTAGGTGCTTCCACCGCTAAACAATTCAGAATTAGTTACTTAAGCTGTGCGTCGTTTCTAAGTAAGGCGCTACCATTAGCTTGATGTAAGTCGGTCGCTCGCTCACACGGTAGACGCTCTAGGCCAAAATTTCGTGAAACTTCTAGAAACCACAAACGGACTGCTTAGACTGCAAAGTTTCAGCCCTGTCGCACAATGCTACTGCCAGGGAAGGACCGGGAAAGATTCCCGTAGAATATAACTGCCGGAGAAAGGAATTTAAATTGCGCGTAGGATGGCTGCATACTTCTTCGACATCCCATACTTTAGGGGGCAATGTAATAAAGCAGGTCAATCTATGTCTAGGAATGTAATGGTAGTTGGCGTGACAATCTGTGAAGAGGTTGCGTAGCGTTGATTTTTAATCCGCTCATCCACAGTCGGGACGGAAACCAGCTTATTTTTACGGTAGTACCAATCATGTATTGAGGAAGTGCGTGAAGCAAACGGAAATCATTTGGCTTGGAAGCACACGAAATATAAGTACTACTTACTTGTCGGACAAGTTAGGTGCAAGCCTCTTTCTTGAAAATCAATGCAATAAGTGCTTCATCCAAAAAAACTTTTCTTTCATGCTCTAACTTGCGAACAATGAGATATCTATTACCAAAGCAGGCTTTGAACACAGATCTTGTGATCCTGGGGCTACTGGTTGGTAGAGTCGAGCCACTCTTTGCACTATGATTATGGCAGGATATATTCGCGGCAGTCTTGCAGCCTCAGAATGAAAACAGAGATCCAAGCCTTTAAGAGGCGTTGAGCCAACCATAGCTTAATTGTCCATGTAGGAATCTATAAATTCTGCCTAGAGGTCCAGTGGTGATCCATGTCGTCTGGCAGGTTATAACTGAGTGCGTGTCCTAGTGAAGACTGATTTCTGGTTTGAACTGAAGGTTGAACAATGAACAATGATTTATAACGGGTTAAAAAGCAGGTACTCGACGTGTCCCGTGGGGTAGTTAGAGTGAAAAAAGATAGAGCAAGGGATAATGGAGGCGTCAGTTCAGGCGATTACAGATTTAACTGCACTGCCTTATAAAGGGAGTTTGAAATGAGAATGTACGCACACAAAGCAATAAGGGAAGTAGTTATTGAGCAAGTAATAAGAGAGAAAAATAAAAATAGCAAGGACAACGCTTACACGTGCTCAGCTATCTCGGGTAGATGGGGTAAAGGAACTCAGTTTCTGTAGTATTAGCGTTTATCAAATTTTGTGCAAGGGGTTTGGAGTGACTCGTTTTCGAGTGGGGTTAATGGCACTACCGCTGTCTGTTGTGCTTTAGTGCCAGCATCTGGTGGTCATGGGCTATAGCACGTAATGTGAATGTGACAGAGTATCGTCTAGGCGTCTTTTGAAAAGGGATATGGTGGGAGCATTAATTACATGTTCCGGAAGGGCGTTCTAAGGCTGTGCAACTCAAAGGGAGAAATAGTTTCGCTGACATTCCAGTCGGCTGTGCTGCGTGACCAGCTTAAAATGATGACCCCTTAGCGGGGTGTTTTGACTGAGTATCAGAAGGGAATGTCATGGGTGGTTGGGGTTTCTCAGGATCTGGTACACTATTATCAGATGGTCTCTTAGACGCCGATAACGTCAACCGTGTATTTTGAATGTCTTCATCCTGTGTGGGTAGGAGAGGCTGCTCAAACCTCTGATACTCTTCGTTGCCCTACGTTGTGCAGTATCGAGCGCGGTGAGATGGTGCTTGAGCTAGGGTTGCCACGCTTGAATAGCGTATTCCGCTTGCGGCCTCACGTACGCATTACGCATTTTTGGAAAGACTAAAGTGTGAAACTTCCGAAAGCTCTGCGAAGAAGACTGAGGTACTGGTTTGCTTTCTTAGCTGCTTTTTCAGTCTGCCTCAAACCGCCGAGGTCATCTTGAAATATCACGGCGTGAGCACACTCGTGAGAAGCCCGCTGTAGTATTCTTGGTCCTAGGCGGTGCTTGTGCGTACTCTTGTGACGTATGCTGAGAACTCTGCACTCGGTGACGTTGAAATGCAACATGTTCTCGATGGACCATATGTACACATTGTCCAGGTCCTCCGGTAACACTGTGTGATCCTCCACTGCAGCTATAGTAGCCATACATTTAGATCATCAGCAACTAGCAAACAGTTAAAAGATATCACGCTTGCGAGATCATTTAATTAAACCAGGAACAGGCGGGGTCCACTTACCGAGCCTTGAGGTACGCCGCCCTGAATTTCGATGAATTCCGATAGTTTGCATTGAACCCTCCTATTCAGGTGAACTTACACGAGAATCTCCTTTCCAGCCACGAACAGGATCGTCGATTCCATATTTCTGGAGTTTGTTGAGTAGAATGCGATTGTGTATACGATCGAAAGCCTTTGAGAAATCCAGGTAGGCCGCATTGACACCTACACCAGAGTCCGCATATTCCGTCAAGTTTGCAGAGCAATCAACAGCTTAGTGTTACAGTACCGATTTTGGCGAAATCCTTTTTGTTCCAGAACGAGAATTGTGTTATTCTCCAGGTACCACATCAAAGCCTCAACTGCAATGGACTCCATAACCTTGAAGATCACAATAAGTGGTGTTCTCGGACAATAATTTGCTGGTTCTGTACGACTGCCACTTTTGTAGATTGGCGTGATGATTCCGTGATTCCACATCGTAAAGAACGTGCATCGCTACATACATAGTTGGAATAAAATCGCTAGTGGCGCCGCCAAACTCATGGCACCAAATTTCAACGCCTTCTGGCGAATGGCGTCCGCACCCTGGGAGCTGACATCAGCTTCTTTAGTAAAGCTGCGGAGGTAAACGATATGTGATTAAGCAGTTATCGCGGTATTATCTGCTCAAGCAGGATGTATGAGGATTGCACTCTTTGGAAGGTACGGCCAAATTGTTGTCCAAGATGGTTAGCCGCCTCTTTTGCGGTTTGGGTCATTCCGCATGCTGTGTGCAGAGCAGCAATACCGAGCTTAACACGGCACAAACGTTTTATGTGTCTGTATAGCAGATTTGGATTTGAGCAAAACTATTCTACTAGACCTTGTTGGTTCTTAGGTTTATCCTCCCGGACGAGTTTGACACAGTGGTTCTAGTGTCTTGTGTAGACATCCCAGGTGTCGTCGTTCGGGGAGGCTATGTAGGTGTGCCATGCCAAGTCCCGTAATACCATGCATATACGTGTCTTGCTCCTTACGAAACACTTCATCCTTTTATGCCAATAGCGTTTGGTTTCAGATGTGCTTGCTACGAGCTTGTTAACTATGTTGACGATTTCTCCGCAGGCCACCTTAGGGGTCAATTCGGCTAAGAACGACCAGCTTGTTGCACCAGTGAGGTCCGACAGGTCGGCATCGTTGGTTATGATATGATATTCCTCGACATGCTATTTAGGATAATCTGCGTAGCACATGTAATAAAACCCTAGCGTCACATGATCGCTGCGGCCCAGAGTAGTATCGGTTATCACACTTTCGACCATCATTTCTTCATTAGTGAATATTCAGTCCAATCTGGATGGCCTGTTAGTTCCCCAGAATCTGGTGGGCGAAGTGACGTGTCCAGATCTTGCAGGTCTGTTTTGAATTGCTCTCCTGGTATGGCATAAGATTCTAGAGCAAGGAAGTTGAAGTCGCATTTCATATGCTCGCCTACATCTAGCGTTGCTGCGTTTTTGGAGTTTCTTTAAACATACGCACATGTTGGTGGAAATTAACACATGAAATGTGAGTGGATTTAAAACAAAATGACCTGCATTCACGTACGCTGCTACGCTATTTGATGATGATTGCTATGTAAGCAATTTGTAAACCTGTTTATTATGGTGAAGGAAGATTTTCGGTGTTATAAATTTTCTTCACATGTTTGAGGTTGGTGCTCGTGAAAAGCTGATATTATTCTTTGCATCTTGGAAAAAGTATTTATTCGTTATCTGGACAGTCTTCGTCGAGCACCTGGTGACCACTAAAATGAAGTTTTATTGCAACAATCAGCCGGGTCGTCCTTTTAAACCCCTGCAAACAGAACGACATTAGATTTCTGGGCTTTACTGGAGATCCCATTAGGCTTCCGATAAAGTCTTCCTTGACAGAGTTATTACTGCAGTCATTTTAAACGTACGCAGGGATCACAAGCAAGTTGCGTCCTTATTTGCGAAGTCAGTTGTTTCTATAATGACTCAAAAGCCGAAAGGCATGCATTCGGTTCTTAATCTGGAACCAGTCCAACAGAGCTTCCTCAACCTTGAGAATTAGTGCTATATCTACACCAGCCAAACCCGCTAAGGCTGCTTCTGGTTCTCCAAAAATATGCAGCTGATATATGGTGTCCGCGTAAATACAGTGCTGGGGTTCTTCAATCGGGTTTCAGAAAAACATCAGGCCACAACATCAAACACTCCAGTGTGCGCGCTAGACCGGCTTCCAGCCCTATTCACATGTGCTCACAAGTTGAAAAATGCTAGACGAAATGAGGATCGGAATCGAATTAGAGTCACAGGTTGAATCACATGTTTGGCCAGCAACTGTTATTGAAGGAAGATCGATGAATGCCGGAATCTGTTAAAGGATAACAAGGATGGTTAAGAAAAAATATCAGCGTTGGATAAAGTCGAGTAAATGTAAAAGGCATCAACAGATTCATATGTGCATGTTGTAGAATAGTTTATATTTTTTATTAGAGGACTGTATACCGCCTGATTTTCGAAACCGAAGTAGATGGTTGACGTTCGTTACCCGATCATGAGCCTTTGGCTAAAGAGCTTACCAAAACGAGGTGAATTCAGTGAATCGCAACCAATTGGAGTCGGTGATTGCTTTCCGAGTTCCTACTTCTTCCGTCTGGTTGGTTACTAAATAGGAGTGCAATTTCTCCAGGATTTCAGCAAGAATGCGCAGGAATACACTACCCCACCACAGTAAATCAAGCGGCAATGCTTTTATTTAGTGGCGAGTTAAAGTGTTGTTAAAATGACATAGATGACATTTTACGAGGAAAGCACTTTCGATATGAAGACCCACGACGTCCTGGAGCAATATCACCGAACCATTAGTAGAAACATAATAATCCCGAACCACACAGATCGCATAACGATTAGCTAGTTCAGCAAACTAGTAGACTGCAATGCATTTTTTGGTTTACCATATGTAGCTGTTAGCAAACTACACTGACCTAAAATATTTAACCGTTACAAAGGAAGTATAACCCATCCTAAGCTTTTAAAATATACTTACTTCAAATAGCAAGTAAATTAATTTGCATCATCTCTCGCTTTGTAACATAAATGAAATGCGTTGTTTTACAAAATTCGCCATACAATGCTTTAATGTTAAAAATGTGTTAAAGAAATAAAGTTTTATGATGATTTCTGTCATGATTCTGTATTCCTTTAATGCTGGAGATAAATATAACTATATTAGAAATCAGTAAGTTCCAACATCTAGAGCTTAACAGTTGCATCGCTGCAGGATTTTTGAAACACCCTAAGCCTTCCTTTTGGAGCTGTGACTTAGTAACCAAGGCGCAAGCCCTCAACCTTTTTGTATTGGCTTCCAAGGTCAGGTGAGGGTAACTGTATCAGACGAGTCCATGTCAGGACAAACCAGGTCGGTCGTCTAGCATGGGGTTGGGAGAGAGGAGCAGCGATACTCTCCACTCTAAAATGTTTGCTACGTCTGCGAGGGGAATAAGTCCCAACATTACAGCAGAAATGTAGCCTACCGTGTGAAAGCAGGTTAGCTTAGATATTTCTGTGTCATAATTAGAGACCAAGATAATAGTAAAAATGTTGATCGCTTTTTACTACAGGAATCTCAACAACCTAAGTAGGGACTAGAACTCTCAAAGGATTCATTTGAAATCCTGTTTGATAGAGGAAATAAAGTATGCTATGTTACCTAGCACAACGAATATATGTTATCGTGACTGAGATAATAAGTTATTAAATATTTTAAGGAAGAAAAATTTAGTTATCTGTAATGATGTTGAGGGTCTGCGGACGAAGACTGATCTGCCAGAGTACATGTCAAATAAATAGATTTTTCTGGATATCTTCAAGAGGACTTGAAGTTAGGTTGTCTTACATAAGGGTAATAAATACGAATACATTCACATTGGTCATTCAAAAGGTATAGGTGGGAAGTATAAAGTAATATTTTTTGTCTTACATAACATAAATTAAATCAAGCTTTAGTGGACTGTATTTTCATCTGAAGAACAAATTTACACCGGGCTTTAAGATAAACACACAGAGTGCCCATGCTTTGTAAGTCTTTAGGACAGCCGTGACACACAGATTCACTCACCACTGGGAGAAACAGCAGCGTTATGAAAACAAAACCTTGGCAAAACCCATTTAGATCTCTGTGACAACATCATCACAGTCACATATACATTTAGGTTTGATAAAACCATTTTGGAAACTTGAATTGAAAATGTTTTGTGTTTAGAAATTTTGCATGTAAATTGCTTGGACTAAGCACATATGATCTGAAAGCAGACGTATGCGGCTATCCTCAAAAAGTCCACTCATCCAGTATCCAACTTTTCTTGTATAGATTAATGAAATGATGTTAACTGTTTGGTATGCAGTTAATTAAATGGCTAAAGATGCTTTCTTTTTAAGCACGTAGAAGAAAAATTATGCATATATACTTGAAGACCTATCTACCGAATTTTGTGAACTTCGTTGTAAGATGAGCATAAATATCAAGCACTTGCACAATCAACAGAAAGGCTTTCCGGAAAACCTGAGCGACATAATTGAGAAACAAATTCAAATAATTCCCCAAGGTATTAAAGCAATAAAGGATAGGGGGAGACATGGATCTACCTTGATGGGTAAATAAGTTCTAGGCCAGCAACGGTGCCGTACGTGCAACTCACATAGAGGGTATTAAAAATCGTTTTGTGCAGTAAAAGCGATTAATAGTTGCTGTTAACTATTAAAATTTGTTACCAAGTTTAGCACATACTTGACAATTGGTATTCACTTCGGAATGTATCGTGTTTTCTTATATATATCTTAAACGTTACTGATGTTATAAATAGTTCTATTTCGCATGTCCGTTTTTAAATAAATTCACTCATTCGGCAATCTTTCACACAGCTAGCCCAATACAGCAGAGCAAATGTTAAAAATAAAGTCATACAGATTAACACCACTTATACTTTTATCTGTAACGGGATAGTTCGAATGGGCAGCAGGAAAAAGGTTCTTGGTGCGGTTAGAAGACATCCGATTTTATTTCTGGGTCGCTAATTTGTCAAGCTGTTTTATACTACATTACATCCACACTATTTGACACTTTGGAATGCAGTATACACTGTCTGATCATTAGTGCCTATGGTATTGTGGAAGGCTTCTCCGCTGCGGGATATGTGCTGTTCATCTATACCAAATACTGTGCAAGTCATGTGAAAGCATGGTGGTTAGCTGATGAAACTGAATCATTCTATGACTTTCTGACCAGCATTTACTGTCGTTGGACCATATACATTGGAACGTGTGCATGAAAAGTTATTTAGGTCCATTGAGATCTCCCAATATATAGATTCAAATTTAGTGTGCATTGTCAAACTGTTTGGATTTATGCGGTCAGCCGGGCGTCATATATGATAATAATGGATAAAATGTTTGCGGTACTGGTACTCGGTTACACAGCATCCTGTGGCAGCTGGACCAGGAAAAGTTAACGAGGTCTGTACTGGCTTGGATAAATGACTAGCCAATGTAGATTTTTAAATACAATTTTTTTGACCGACGCGTAAATTGTCGCGTAACGTTCTCAACGGATGGAACGAAACAGATGTCCTCACTCCGAAGCTCGCTGACGTAGAATTGATGTTGAATGACAGGACTCTAGCAGGAGTGCTTGACGTAATTAACCTACATCACCACCTCACTGGAATGGTGGTTGACAACAGTGAATGGTCAAATTCTTTAAAACTTAACGATCAACTTTGCAAAGAAAATGAGAAATAAGTAAGAGGTATTTCCGAGATATTTCGGCCTATGCGGAATAGTGTGTACTTAACGAAATTTCCGCAAACACGTGGATGGGTAATCAGACTTAAGTGGCATGTGGCCGAATGGTTTAACGGAAAATTTATTGGGAAGCATGAACTACTCTTTTGGCAAGCTTTACTAAAAATTGTTAACGGTACACTCTAAAGATACCTTATAGAGCTTATGCTTGTTAGAAGTATCCAAGTAAGATGGTAAGCCATGTAAAACATTAAGGATAATAGAAGACCGCCGGGGAGCGCAAAGTTCATGCAGGACTTTGGCTTATTCTCTGAACTAATGTCTCTTTTTCAGGACACGGTGTTCATTTTCCAAAAGAACATTTTTCAATTCCCACACAGAATTTTACCCATGTGTTCTTTGCACATTTTCATCGGTTTTAGTTGCGCAGTCATCATATCTTTATATCCCAAGGTCAAGCTATTTCATATTCGACATACTGCAAATAATGATGATAAGAGTAATAATAAAATAAAGAATAATAGGCATTTTTCTTAGCAACTGATAAAGTACGTCTGTAGTTGGCACTGATCGTACAGGTACTGTGGTGTTGCACTGGGCATTGACAGTTTTGCTTGGACGTTTATCTGTTTTTCTGGCAAAGCAATTGCCCCATATGTTGGTGTTTCATGTCATTGTAGGTATTTCGTAGTTTTACTATATTTCAAACACTGAGGGTTAATTACATCGCGCAACTTGGTAGTATTACACTCATTAGACTTTACAAAAGCCCTCAGTAAATACACTGTCAAGTAAAACTCACCACATAAAAGTGACATATGGGTTTCCATGTTGAGGTAGATACTGAGCTTAGTGATAAATGATTGCACAGTCTCTCATCATTTGATTATAACTGCGAGCCAATTCCACAGAGAATCACGTCTGGTGAGAAAGAAGTTAAACCACAAATTTATCTTGCACCATAGTTGAACCGGAGGAAATGCTTTGTTACAAATGTCCCGCCTGTAAATTTGCTGCATTAGTAATATGAGTAAATTACAACAGGGATTTTCATGAATCACTTTATCCAGCAGTATCAAGTTACGTTTAATTTTGGCAGCCAAAGCGAATCAAGATGGAGTTGCTAGCACGGCTCCTGGTAGTTCTTGGTAGTTGTTCACCTAATCTAAGTTTAGTAAATGATCGTTGCAAGTTTTATATTCTTGTTCTCTCAGATTTCCTAAAATTCCCACAGATTATGGTACAATACTCCAGGATGGGAAGTGTGTGTATTTAGAAAAACCTCTACTCTGAATTTGATTGTTTTCACTTCATGAAATATACTAGCTGCGGACTTCCTGGCTCGTCTTATCTGATATTCAATCTTTCCATTAATGTTAAACGTACAGGGATATCAGATTCCGGCGCCATGTGTCGATCATTGTACACAGATGAATTCGGTGTTTAGGGTGATACATATTTTGGCTATCAACAAATGCGACAATGATACTTGGCTTTCGTGCTTTGAACTCATCATCTATTTGTGGCAGCACGTCTCAAGCGAAGGCATGTATTTTCGAATGAGTAGTAGTACATTCTGAGGTCCAACTCCTCATAAACTTTAGACGATTTTTAGCTCACCAGCAAATAAAAGCAACACGCTATACTTAATGACGAAACTAATATCAAGAGTGGGAGAAAAAAGTAATAGCCCGGGCACACTTCCTTTTTCTAAAGCTTCTGGTAGTTTTATTCGGGCAATGGCGGTGGTCGCTTGTGGTGACAATTTGAAAACACCCATTCGGTTATGAGGATGGCTAACCTAGTAGAGGATACTGGATGCAAATGGAAGCTATCATATCAGTTAGCATTTATGAGGCAACGAAATATCGCCAAGTTTCGAAATCATACGACCTCCTCGGTGTCACGGAGACATGGTTGCTAACTGGCATGACAGAGGCTAAAGTCTGGCTGCCGGGCATATCACTCAAACGAAACGACAAGCTCAAGAAAGGATAAGCCGTATTCTTTGTTTCCGAGGCGACCTAGAGTGCGAGGCCGTTGAGGATTCGTACTTAGAGTTCGCCGATTATCTTTGGTGTTGCTTGCAATTAAATGGCGGATGACCTGCAATAAAATTTTGCATACCGCCACTAAAACTGCACCGGAAACGGAATGCCAAGTTGCGACAACGTATAAATGCGGTCTAAAGCGAATCATCTTCATCATTATACACGTTAGCTGCAGGTGGAAAACACCTCAGCTATTGTGCCGTACTTCTATAGACAAGAAGCAAATATATAACAGGGCACGCCGGCTGAGTCCTCATCAACGGCTGTACATCGTTCTGAAGGACCAACAGCTGGCTATCGTGCGGTAAAAATAGTTAAAAGATACCTAGCGAATTAGATCGTGATTGGAGAGGAAGGTTAAACAGGAGAAGATGGACAAAGGAACTCACATCACAAACGCCATTGGAGGCGGCTACTAGCCATATCAGCAAGTGTGTCCGATCAAACGTTTTCATCGTCTTTAGAACCCCAGCAAGGCAGTCGGGATGTACCAACCGACGCAAACTGTCAAGTAAGGATTTGCATTTATTTGGCCAATTAATCGTTTGGCCACATCGCCACTTATTTCTACCGCACCTACAGCGTGCATACAATGCATGCCGCGGAAGACGGTGTTCTGTCATGCGCAACGTGTGGCCTAACCATCAGAGCCTGATGCGTAATATAATGGTGCTGAGCGGTTCACTCGCTCTTCCTGCACCAAATACGCAACGCCAAACACGCTCATTGCTAACGCGATGCTCCCACCAGACATGAGCTAAGTTGCGGAAGCAGCGATAATCGAATGTGACCAGCCTCTTTAGGTCTGTCGACCTGATAGGCCACGTTTCACAACCATATAGGAGAATTGAACGGAGGGCTGCGTCATAAATTCTGCCCTTCAGGACCAGAGTAATGTCGAGTCTGCGTCACAAGTGGAGGAGATTAGTAAAAGCACCTCAAGCTTTTGCTATACGGTTCGTAATCTCAGCTTCGATCAAATGGGCGATAATATAGCTGCCAGGTACTTGAATTTCTGAACGACATCTAGCTGGTCACCACAAAGGGTCAGTGCAAGGGTGGGTCCCTGCCAATCTTGGAGAATTATTTTGCATTTCGATGGAGCAAAGCGTAGCCCAAAACGACTGACAGCCAATGCTAATCAGTCCAGTGCAGCTTGGCATGTTTGGGAGCTGTCACCTATTAGGAAAATATCGTCCGCGTACTCCAAGTCAAGAACTCGCTCGCCATAAAGTAGCTCCACATCTTCTAGATCGTGTCCAGCGTATGCTGTTTAAATGACTTTATCAATAGCGAAGATAGGGAGGAAAGGTGACAGCGGGCAACCTTGTCTCACACCGTTGGTAATACTGAAGGTTGGCAAAACTCTAACATAAACTTTATCTCTGCCGGAGTTATGCGCGTACATCGTTTTGATAATGTTTACGTATTTATTAGACACACTTTTTCTTAGCAGACAGTCCCAAAGCTCATATCGATCGACTAAAACGAAGGCACCTTCTGTGTGAAGGAAAGCAACGGTGGTTCGCCAAAAAATATCGTGGTGCTATAACAATTGACGCAAGGTGAAAATGTGGTCGATGCAGTCCATAGCTCGAAGAAACCCGGCTTCTTCTTCACGAATCTGGCCTTTTATGACTGCCAGTCAATCTGTGGATAATAACAGATGTAAGTACTTTAGAGACCTTTGCCATTAGACTGATCCCTCTATGTTTGCCGCATTCCAAATATTGGGACATTGACTGAGTGGCTCCAGTCTGTCGGGACAGTCTGGTGCTTCCAAAGTTTCACTAGCAACTCGTGTAACTTATCTATTTGCGAAAGTCACTCGCATTTAAAGATGAATGGGGGAAATCTTGCTGACCTTGCGTCTTTACGCAATTTAAACAGCCTGATCTCACGTTCTACTTCTAGGCTTTAGTGAGGATCCAAGAAGACGGCCAAGGGAATAGGGCGCTTAAGGATCGAAAAAAGTAATAATCCCCACTATTGTCGCGTTTGCTCTCGGTAACAACAGGTCTCCTGCTGCCTGTTTGCCGTATAAGATGGAATAACTTACGAGGATAACCAACGGCAACGGCTTTTTCCATTTCCGATTTACGATAAGTCCACCAGGCTAAGCGGTCTCACTTCACGCTAGCAAGCAGCTATGCCGACTAAAGCGAAAGCTCACTCTCATTAATTTCATGGATGGTTTTAAAGTCCACTGTGTAGAAACACTTAGTACAACTGGAGAGCCCTACAGAAAACCTGCAAGAGCCTATGACCAGCCTTTCACGTAACATTCTCATCCCTATGCACACCTAGTAAACAATGAACACTGATGTTAACTGGTTAAGAAGCATTAGTTTACAAGCCCCATCGGGTAGTCTGGTGGGTTATCGAAAACCTTAAGGAAAATATGAAGTCAGTAGTTCTACTATCAAATAATGGGCTTTTCGTTTGTAATGCAATAGCCCAGCAGTCAGAGTGTCTTCATAGCTTTAATGGGCGAAAAGAGTAAATCTAATGTATGTTACGGGAGAACGATGGAGAGTAGCGTCACGTAACAAAATGAAAGTGGAGGGTACGTCATCCAACCGACTATACATATGGCTAGCTAGGGTGCACACCTGATCCACACGAATGGAAAAGTAATTGCCGCGCCCGCTAAAAGGATATACTGTTCTGTTGATTTTAAGAAGTGCTTTCCCATATTGGTGTTACAGTAGAATATAAGTAAAGAGTGTAACAAATGATTTGGATTGTGCATAATCAAGTACTTCATAATCAATTCGCCTCGTACTCGGCAATATTGCCCACTGGATTCTCCAAAACGTTTCAAACTGAGCAGATGGAAAGTGGGGTATTCCAATGCATATTAGGACAGGTAATATGCCATCTTTGCTACATCTTGTATTCACTAACGAGGAACAGATGATTGCTATATTGATTTTAGAGTGCCCTTTCTATCTCAGTGATTATGCACTCATCCGTTTCGAGTTCATCTGTTATGCGGAATGTCGCTACACGAACACTGAGATGATGCGCATGATAATGCGCTACGACCGCTTAGCGCAGCTCCTCAATGTCAATATCTGGTACTTTTTCACTGTAGCCCACCGGACGTCGCTTGGTTCAAGTTAGTCAGCAAGTTCAGTCAACTGGTTGCGGATCTCTCAACACAAGGGTTTGCAGTGGGCGTAACACCGTTTCTTTTTCGGAAGCAGAACTAGAAAATGAATGACTGTACATAACGCCGTCTGACCAGAGTACATATCATCACCAAGGCCACAAAAGTAGGAGAAATGCGTAGCTCATCATAGCCACTGCACTGAATTGCTCAGGGTCGACAGGGACGCCATGCAGCCGTATATTGCGAAAACGTTCAGCGCTTGCCACGAAGTGCTGGACAACTATGTCCATGGCCGTCTTAAGTTGAGGTAGGGAATTTCTTCGCTCCAGACGACTGATAATCTAACTAGAGCAGTTATATAAGCAACTTTCGCATTTAAGACGCAATATCCTCTTACATTTTAGACTGTCCTATTATCAGGCAATTTGCCAACGTTTGTTTCCCTGGAGTCAGAACTCACACACTTCTTTTACTGCCGAAGAGGAATTGTGAAAGCTGACGCAACTGCGCAACCACAGCTCCTTGGTTGTCGACACCGTTCGCACGGAGCAACCGGAAGCAGCAGAAAAACAAAGGCCCAGTTTTTCAGCGCTGCTTGTTGCAGAACCAGACTCCTGTAGTGGGGAAGCTTGAATTGAAAATTTGGATTCACAAAGGCGGAAGCAGGACTGAGCCTACAAATTACCGTCAAGTGTCCCTTCAACCTGTATTATACAAAGTCATGGAATAGTAACGACCGCTACCTTGGTGTACTATCTAACAAGTTGTAACATTATTTCTTCCAAACAACACGGCTTTTGTCGAGAACGCTCGTGCAAAACAAATTTATTATTCACAGTGAGTGGTTGGACTAAGGTAGCTGAAGCCAACTTTCTCCTGCAACGAAGGTTAGTGGATGGTGTCCGGTGTTTCTTATCTGACCCCATACCAAACAAAACTGCTATGATCTAGGTCTCAGTTCTAAGTTCACAATTTCTTGGCAAACATCAATGACCTTGCACCGAAAATCACTCTAAATTGCCTGCTGTTTACTTACGATATAAAGATATAGCGCCGAATTCAACTGGATGCAGCTCAGAATTCACTTCACCGTGGTTCCTTATGGTTCCTTAGTGGTTAAGCAGAAACCTGCTGCTGTTCAAAGTGGACAAATGCAAGGTACTTTACATTCGCACCAGAGTGCCCAACCATGCATGCTAGGAACGCAAGTACTGCAGCAATCATCCGTATAACCCGACTTTGGCGAGCATATCCAGGAAAACTAGGTTTGTTCCAAGCCACCCGCCGAAGCATCGAATACTGGTAATCAGCAAGTCGAATTATTACGAATAGCTTTCTACAAATAGTCACCTCTGTTTTCAGACGGATGCAGATTACACATGTCGCCATTATGTCGAATACGTAGTTCAAGCCCGGTAATAATGGCTGAAGCGCGACCTTGGTGCACTGGAACAAATTCAAGGTCGAATGTCTAAATAGCTATTGGAATAAGCCACCATCTATACTAGAACAGGTTAAAACGTTTGGGAGTATCCAGCGGGCGGTTTCCTCGAGTACGTGGCGAATGTATTTAGGCGCAGTTGGTTATTCAAAATTCAACTCCGGTGTGACGATTACAACTGCAACTCCGCAGTAACAAGAAGATAAGAGACCACTTTTTGAGTATTTTGCCATTACCCTTGAGCCACGGAGTCAGATGAAGATTGTACGGCACTCAGACAATATCTGGCGCCCACTTCTTATATTAATCTTTTAATTTCGTTTATAAGTGTGCCTGGTACGTAGGATATATTAGAGATGAAATTGGCCTGCAATGCAACATTACAGTTTACTGTGCACCGATATAATAAAACTCTTCAGTAATTGACACAGTAACAATTTTCAGACATGATCAAGCAAACAATTAACGAAGTACTGCTCTAAATAAACCTCAGTATAAGTTGGCTAACAGGGCCAAGAAGACATCATATATACAATTAAAAAGTGCGCATGGACCTACAAGAGAATAGCATTCCATGCACGGAAAGCGCTGATTAGCAAGAAAGTAAATTTAAAACTAAAAGATAACCTGACGTGATAGAAGATTTTGGCATGCGTATTCGTAACTAGCTAGCCTTGTACTACTAGAAACATACTACCTCCCTTCTGTTATAAAAAAGCTGCACAAGATAACTTGAGATGACGCGTCACCTTACTGGGAAACCCTGAAAACATCCTTGAAAAGCAAAATTTACTATAAAGCTAGGAAATAATGCAAGCAGTCTTGCCTTAGATAATTCTGTTTAGAAGTGATTTTCGTAAAGTTGTATTGCTTATAATTTAATTAGCCACAAGACGTATGGTATTGGCTTGAATGACATTCGTGACTATTTCCTCTCCCCATTTTCGCAAATTTCCCCCGGACATTAGACTGATCTCGATAACATCAACTACTGACTGGAGTTGCTTGAGCCCACTGCATTCATGCTGAATAACACAATATCACGGTCCCATCGGATCAATATCAGTTTAGCCCGTGGTGTCCATCATGGACAACAAGGGACTGCCTAAGCGCATGAACGATTACCCGATAGACATGAAAAGTGGTTTGTTTTCAATTAGGTTTCTTTTAGTTTCACTGATTCATCTAGTTGTGAAAGGCTGCTCGCTTGTTGGCCGAATATGCAAGTGCACTTGCCAGGTATATAAACGTGGTGATGCAATTCGAACTATATGATTAATTGCTTCGCTATGGCAGACAATCATCAGATACCCGAAACACGTTAACAGATGCGATGTCATGATTACTGACGATCATGGTGGTCTCCGCATTCAGATAACGTCCAACCGGCTTTATGAGAAATGCCGCCAGTTGTGACGCATGTATAACGTTTTCATTGTAAGCTTGACTTTTTTCAAACCAGTGTGGACATATAACAAAACCAAGCTGGATAATAGGCAAAACAAAATGTTCCCTTTACTTTTAACGCAAAATCAGCAATTTTCAGCAAAATGGGAAGTAAGGCGAATGGACGATGTGCAGGAAGAACTCTAATCGGAAAGTTTAATCCGAACTGCACAAGCATCGAACACACGTGCAAGCCCTCTCCTTGACCATTAGACTAGTTCCCCTTTACAAAAAGCAGTGACCTGGTTTTCCGCTGTCTAACTATCGGCCGCTTATTGTGTGTGTGCGTGAACATGCGCAATTGCGCGACCATTGGGCGGCCGTGACCCCTATGGTGATCTTCTTGGGTGTTGGATTTAAGAATAGTGCCTCGGCGACTTGAAGGCCGCGAACAGAGGAGAGCTTGCATATTCAATGATGTACTTAGAGGATACAACAAATAAAGGATGGTAGATGCGAAGAAAGTGCAATTGATGTTGCGTGGTTTCTGGTACGCCTTGGTTGACGGAATATTTTGAAGTTGGTGTGACGAATATTTTATGCTGAAAGCACTTTTGCTTTGTGATCAATACATCCGGTAGAGGTAAAAGTTGACTCAGCGTTATGTCCTAAGCATTCGTTTTGTAGCAAATATACATACGCCTGGTATGTATAATGTTACTAGAAGTTTACCAAACCTAGCCAAGCTATATTAGCCAACCATTGCAAAGACGAAACAAATTGAACGATACTGGACGAGAACACGTCTGTAAGATAGCGGCGATGAAAGAAAACTTCGTTGCAGTAAAACTGGATCCTTACTAAGCGTGTGTTCGCCGACGGCAAAGCACTCACGAAGCTGCAGTAGTCTTTCATGTCAAGGACAGCACTGTAAGATAAACCAGCAATGCCTGCAAGTGGGATGACACTAATGCTCAAGCAAGTGTGCAGTAAAAAACAAAGAGTAGCTAACTTCCGATGTTCAACATTTGCTTGACGAGACCGTTGAATAACCTTTGGAGAACAGGTTGATGCTGATACAGCAGCGGCTGAAAGAGAACGGCGTTCATGGTTCTTATTGTTTCTGGTTAATCAAGCTAGGCTTGTTATTTATCGGATAGTTAAGTAGTGCCAAAAACATCACATATTGTCGAAGTCTCAATCAGCGTCATTACTTGTCATATGGATTAACTTATATTAAATTGATCTAGAGGGAATAGTAAATCCATCAAACAAGTCACATAGTTCCTTTATTTCTAACTTGCCCTTCAACTGGCAAGCGTGTCCAAACTGGATCTTGTCCCATTACTTTGGCACCGGATGGCATTTGTCAAAGGAGCCAGAACATTGAACAGGCAAGTTTGCATTCCTCACATACACGCAATTATATTACAACGAACTAACTTCCAAATATTCATCAAAGGATGAGTCTGTTTATTGCCCTAAGCCGAAAGCAAGTGATTTTAAAGTATCTGTAATATCAGCTAATGCGCCAAGTAAGGAAGAATGAAATGTGTGCAGTGACGTCCGCCGGGTGCCAAACACTCGTGACTAGCCAACAGCCGTGGCAATCAGTGAGGTACCAAGCAGTGCGAAGTTATTTGCTCAGCTTTGCTTTTCTTTCCTATATAAACAGCAATCTGACCAAAACCTCGGTGGAGATATAACTGAAGTCACCCGTCTGAGCACTCTTGAAATAACGATGTCAACCGGACTCATTGCGTACTGTTAAACTAGACGAAACCCACCAGCTCAGTGAAGCGTTATATCGGACCGTAGGTATTCACGTTAGAAACCGGATTGCGAAGGCGAAGTGAGCGGTTTATAAGTGCTTTTACCAAGAGGCTGAAGTGCCCATTGTGAACGGTCACAGGCACACACGTAAATAGTACAGTGAAAGACTGCAGCGATTCCCTATCAGTGTGACACTATACACATTACTTTTGTGCCTGTCGCATATTGTGATAATTTACTATACTCTCAGTAAAACGTATACCTGCCCAGTATTTACAGTCACTAGTGCATAGATAGATTACTTCATCTTCACCTTCTGTGCACCATCCAACGAGCCGATATACATTGGCTTTATTTGATCCACTTCTCGCTTCAACTCTTTATACGTTTGCCATTTACCTTTACATTAAATTAATAAAATTTATATTTTTGCCCATTTCTCCTTACAAGTTAGTCAAGGAAAACTTTGAATAGTACAGTTGTGACAGAAAGTTGGTTCAAAACTTACGCGGTACTTGTTCTACTAGTAGAATTACAAATTCCCATCATTTGTTCCCTAGCAAAAACAAAACGAATAATCTGGTGATACCAGTGTGTAACTTTGAAGTCTATTTTCTGACATTAGGACAGAATTGCTTGCTGGTTTGGCAGGTGTGATTTGAAAGCGACGCTGTTTACGTATACATTGCTAACGTTTCATAATCTGCTTGTATATGGTACAGTTATCCGGGTCTGCCTTTGAAATTTACATTGATCTCTGTAGTAAAGCGTTACTAAACACTTCCACATGAATTTTGTTACATTCCCAGTCAGTCAATTTAATTTACAGACCCTATATTTCCACGTCATACTTCGGGCGTTTCACAAGATCCATCTGAATTCATATTTTAAAATTCATATTTTCAATTTGTGCAGTTACAAGTGATCCACTATATTATTGTAACACATAATCTCAGTTTCATTAGTAACGGCTGAAGTAAGCCTTTCTTACAAACAAAGCAGCTACTGTGATGTAATATGGAAAACTGCACGAAAACGCTCTTCAAAACAAACCACTAATTTTCAGTGTGAACTGCATTCCCGGTGCCGTATTGGTTAGTTTTGACAGTTGCTATATGATACTGGTGGACAGGTTCTGTCGTTTGGTTAAGTGGATCATCTCAGACAATCGCGACCTTTGAATCGAAAAAGGTATCTATTTGTAAACGCCACATAAACTTGTCTAAACCTGATCAGTAGTATTAAGGCACATGACAACACGCAAGCAGCCACAAGTAACATGTCTAACGCTGCTACACCAGGAGCGCCATTGTGGGTATCTTAAGCATTTGGAATATGTGGCCAAGAAGCTCTCGGCGCTTTGACACCTGCTCTGTAAATACGATGAGACGCTACTTCAATCTATCGTTAGCATTGTGATATAATTAGCATAAGTAAGCGCGGTATTGGTTATCCCTTGTCACTCTATGGTCCTTGAGTAAACGTGTAGTATTCCTTAAAATTTCCGTGCAGAGCTTTGATACGAAATCTGCCGTGCCATGTCAAGCTAAGATAGCATGCATTAGATCAGTTGAAGCATATTTTGTGTTGTAGGCGATTAAGATTTACAAAGCGATACAGTACGTGTAGGGAGATAATCAATCTCCGGCTAGCTGACATGGGCTAGCTTCCCATTACATGCACTGGTCGGACCAAGCGTTCGCTTTTCATTAGAACCCCGATGTGATTAAATCACACAATCAGTCTTCCAAACCGATTGTTAATTTAGGTTATCATGCTTCAGGAAAATAAGACTGACTCTGATGTGTGCGCAGGTACGCTGAAACAACCCATACTCAAGCACTAATTAGCAAATTGAATTAGTGTGGATTTATCACTCTACATTTTATGCGCAAACTAACTACCTTACTATTTAACATTGATTGTTAGAAACTTGAGTATGAATTGAAATACCGATTTGCTGTTTTGCATATCTGAAAAAAGCTAATATTTAGTTCCCTTTACTTGAGCAATGGCGACGAAACAGTCGGACGTTCTTCAGGTAAACGGAAGTAGATAGCATGTATTGGAAAAGGTTAAGTCAGTTGCTCAGGAACAGTCAGGAGTAAATGGGACATTTATGTAACAAACGCCAATTTCAGAAAACCTACATCAATTCGATTCATTGCAAAAGTGAAAGACGGACAAGGCACTTTTTCTGGACTGTTGTATATTGGTGTCGCGAAAACAAACTAATGATTGCTGGTAAATGGTCATTGGAAAGTTCTAAAAACATCCTGAATGGAAGTCCAGACTGTTGTAAAGCATTTTCTCAAGATACATAGCTAATATCCCAGAGAAATGTGAACATAAACCCCCTGCTATCTGTATATTTGATTGTTTAAAGATGCCTCAAATAGTCGAGCTGTTTCAGAGCTGGTCACATAGCTTTTTATCCAAACGCACGAAAAAATAATTCAGCATTAGGCAATAAGGATGCTCAATGTTTTAGGTAGTGAATGATCAAGTTAAACGATTGACTGTTAAGCTGAATAAGCATTTAGAAATACAGGAACAATATCTAAACCCGTAATTCTTGCAAGTTTTCTGATAACCTCATTGGTAGGTCGTTGCATGCGTAGCTTTTCATTAAATCCACCAGCGATGCACGCTTTTGTGTGGGCACGCATGCTTTTAACTGAAGGGAACTTGTCATCCTCCGTTGCACATGCTAGATTTCGCTTGCATATCAAATGTGCCATCAAAGCGCATCGTTGTTAATACTTCAGGTTGCTAAGCACGGGAATAGTGCGTTGGAAAGAAGACTACTGATTCGATTCCTCTAGAAAGCCTACCTACACCAGGAGTGTTCTGATAGTTGCAGTGGGGGCAGATTGTGCGAAAATCGTGACAGGACAAGGTGAGCAAGTTCATTTCATTTGGGATTTGTTAGGTACCTGCCAGCACCGCGAACATGTTCATTAAGTGTGCTAACTTGTGTAACAAATTTGCAAGGGTATATCTTGCGAGGCCGGATCTTGATAAGTTACTGCTCTTATTTACGTGATGTTTAACATTAATTCGCTAAATCGAAATTGAATGTGAAAATATATTGGTTATAATTTAAAAAATAATTATGAATAAGCAGTGAAACGTTTATATAAGTTAAGCGGACGTACTTCAAGACTACACATTCTACACTGGATATAGAATACTAAAACGTCAGTTTTTGCGACGAGGACAGCAATTCCTTCTCTGTTAAGTCAACTTTTGGATTATAACTGCCTTCAGCTTACCCACCTTTTTGCGTTGCATAGAATTACCTAAGCATTTATTCAGCTCTGAGTAGAATAGATCACTCAGTCCGGATGAACTATCTCCTCTCTTCCACAATTATGAATGACGAAGTGACACAGAAATTCTCCGGGATGTTCATTTTGTGCACTAATCAACACGAGGTAACTGACAACGGACAGAAAGATAACCTGCCGCCGATACCAAATAAAGTAGCAGGCACATTAAAGGACAATGGGCAGCATGTCGATTGCTTTGCGGAATTAAAAGACTTGTTTCCGGAAGGACCTCAGCAAAGACCGATTTGGGTGATTCATAACAGCTTTCATTTCGCAGTCCAAGGTCCACATTAGACGCGACAGTTGTGCGTTTATTTTTAGCTGATCAAAACAAATACACGCAACTGCTTCCCCGAATATAGCAGCCCATTTATTTGTGTTGGTCGTGAATTTCTGTTGTTTAAACTGCTCATATTCGGAGTTCTATCTGTCGCTGTTCTATTGAAGGGTTCTATTAGCATGCGCATTTAGGGTATCAGGAGTTTTAAGAAAAAATATCCCTCACTTACAGCTATATGTCCTTCGATAAAAGATCCAGATTGCTGCATCATTGAAATAACCTTATCATATGTGCCCATTATTACATACGCATACCGGATTTGTTACCGCGTTTAATCATGCCGGCCGGTGGCTTGCAACCATAAGGTCACCGGTTCGATTCCGCTAGAGGTGGACGTTTTCCTAGTCTAATCAACCCACGCGCAATATGGTAGTCATGCGGCAGCCAAGCGCCGTTACGCGTAGAGCTGAAGATTTATCTTTATACCATTTATGTGGAAAGTTATTTTAGGAGATCCACCTGAGAGGGAAAGCTGGATGAGAAAGTACAAAACATCAAGCCTTTAAATAGATGAGCAAAATATTACTTAGGGCTCAATAATAATGATCTGCCGTCCAGATTAAAGACGAGTCAAACTTACTATGCGCTAACATTCCCCATCTAAGCATGCATCAATTGAGTTGAGTACTGCAGCTAAAGTCGCGCAACTCTGATTTTCCACATATATTTTTCAGTAACAGCAAGTTGCCGTTATTTCACACAATAAAACAATACAATACTTTACCGCGATTGCGTGTTTTTAGTCAACTTTGACAATTTTCTTCCAAGAACTATATTTACTCTCCATTGAGTCCGTGGTTATTATGGCGTCTTATGTATATTGCGATAGAGCAACTGAGATCTTCCGTTCAAGTGGAAAAAGTACATTCAAAGTTTCGAAATGAAATGTTTACAAACTTATCCCGTTTTATCCTGGTAAAACCGTTCAACTATCAACTGCTCCGTATGCCTCAGCAATATTGCACCGTTCAACGGTACACTTCGGATCATGGTCATAATATTCCAAAACACTCTAAGGTACATGAACTTTAGCCAGTAGTCTATTCAGCCCAAGTTGCTTTTAAACATTGCTCCTTACTTAACAGGTATAGGTAAGGCAGAGTTTTCTTTACCTTAAAACGCATCTTCTTAAACACATGATCAGTTCATATATATATATATATACCAGCCGATAAGAGCCATGGAGCCATTCAAAATTGTAAGGATCTAGCGCGAGTGCAAGTTGATCAAAATTGGTTTCAAAGAAAACATTTTATTTTTCAACATCCAAATTTGTTATTTTTTTAACGTCTAACCATTATACATGTGAATCAGTAGGATTGTGTGCACAGATTTTAGACAGGTTTTGGTTGAGGTTCCATGACTTCAAGGGTGTTACGAAACAGGTACTCTGCATCATAGAATCCTGATCACGGCAAAAGTGCTGCACCAACGGCGGCTAAACGTGACGTTGGCGATTTGATTTGCTGTCGACAAATGTAATGCTGATCACCGCGCAATCGCCTCCAGCCGGCCTTGAAAAGCGAATCGAGCGATGAGGGGCAAACGCTGAGACGGTAATCCCAATGCATAACTGAGCCATCACAACTTGCGCAGCACAACCGGCTTGCTGAAAGATATAGCCGAATTTCCCAGGGTGACACGTCGAAGTTCATCAATGTGATCTACTTGTAGCATTCACAACTACGCATGTCTACCTGTTCAGTTTGTGCATCATTAGGTGTACTCACCGGAGCTTTCGTGAGATAACCCTGATGCACCATTTTACGCTACAAAGTTGCGAATTACATGCACTAGTTAGATGCTTCAACCGCTAAACAATTCAGAATGAGTTACATATTCTGTTGATCTTTCCAATGTATGGCGACAATATTAGCATACTCTAAATGTCGCGTGCTCACACGGTAGAAGCGTTAGACCAACATTTTGTGAAACCGCCAGATCTTTCAAACGGGCAGGAATATGAGTATATAGGACAGCCCTGTCGCACAATGCTACTGCCAGGGAAGGGCCGGGACAAATTTCCGTAGACTATAACTCTGCAAGAGATATGAATTTAAATTGCGTGTACGATGACTGCATACTTTTCCGACACCCCATACTTTAGGGAGTAACGCAATCAAGCAGGTCAATAAATGTAGTCTTGCGCAGACCCCGTATCTAGGAATTCAACAGCAGTTGGTCTATGGTAAAAGTAGCCATCTGCGAAGTGATGCGTGGCGTTACTTTTTGATTCGCTCATTCACGGTCAGTAGGGAAACAAGTACATCCTTCCCGCTAGTATGATTCACGTATTGGGGAAATTTGTGCAGCAAACGGCAATTCTTTGGCTTGTAAGCAATCAAAATATAAGTATCACCTCTTTGCTTGACAAGTGAAGAGCAAGCGTCTTTCTTGAAAAGCAAAGTAATAACTCTATCGTTCAAAGAAAAGCTTTTCATTCATGCGGTAATTTGCGAAAAAGGATCTTTCTATTTTCAAAGCACGCTCAGACCATCGAGACTTGTGATCCTCGAGCTATAGGTTGGCAGAGCAACGCCGCTCGTTACACTATGATTCTGGCGAGATGTATCTGCGGCAGCCATACAGGCTCAGAATGGGAATAGAGATCCAAATCTTCTAGGGGCGTTGAGCCAACCGTAGCTTAATTGTCCAGGAAGCGATATATGCATTCTGTGTAGTAGAACAGTTGTGCTCCATGTCGTTTGGTGGATTGTACTTGAGTGTGTATGCTAGTGGAGACTGATTTCTAGACTAGATCGATGATTTAGCAGTGTTTGAGTTGTATCCATCTTGCGTTGCATCGTTTCTGGTGTATCTCCGCACATATGCACATGTTCGTGCAAACCAGTGCATGATCTGTTTGAGTGGAATTGAACCATATTGACCTACATTCACATACTCTGACACGCCATTTGATGCTGCTTGCAATGTAAACAATTTGAAAACCAGTTAATTTTGGTGAAGGGGGATTTTCAGTTTTATAATGTTCCTTAGCTTGTCTGAGGTTGGTACTCGTGAAAAGCTGATTGTATTCTTCGCACCTTGGAAGAAGTACCTCTTCGTTATCTGGACGGTCTTCGTCGAGCAACTGGTGACCACTAAAATGAAGTTTTGTGGCAACAGTCGGCCGGGTCGTTTTTTAACCCCTGCAAGCAGAACGACATTAGATTTCCTGGATTTACTCGAGATCACATGAGGTTTTCGATAAAGTCTTCCTTGAAATATATATTACTGCAGTCGTTTTTAATGTACGCCGGGATCAGAAACAAGTTTCATCCTTATGTGCCCAATGCTTTAGTCGTCAAAATTTTGTGTCTGTTTCAACATCCAACTGAGGATATCTTTACTTTACCAGTGGAAATAATGCTGAAACCGGTGGTTTGTATAGCATAGTGTTGGGAAGAGCAGCCCGAAAACCCTGCACCCTAAAATATTTAATACACTTGCGACGCATAGACCTACAAAGGCTACTAGACACATGTAGCAATCTTTGTGAAATCAGATGAGGTTGACAACTTTTGCGTCACAGCTTGAGACCAAGATAAACCACTGGTTTTTTTTGCATTACATTCACATCATAGTTGAGAACGTAGGCAAGCAGAAATAATTGTTGACTGAAATTTAGCATACCTAAATTCTGAAGATGGCGACAATTCATTATTGGGTTGCTGTTGTCGTTTTCTTAAGATAATGAATCTTCGCAGTAAAAGTCAAAACAAGAGATCATATACTGACATGCTGAACAATAAACCTTATTGCACATTCAAATTGGTCGCTTGTTTCAAATGTCTACTTACTAAACTTCCACCAGATACATCTAATTTTCCAGATTTATTTGCACGTTGGCGATGGGGACCGGTTTAGCTCAGAGGAAACATTAAAACCATAAAGAGATTATATCTCTCAATAGATTCATCTGACCTGCTTACTTCTAAATGAAAAAGGGTGCACTTTACTACGGGTAAAATGTAATACGCTAACGTGACATAGAAAATGAATTATTCAAATTTTTAACGAGACATTAATCTCATTTTCCGTAATGACCTCGGAAGACGGCAGATAAACATTGGTCTGCCAGATTACATACAAATTGAATAGGGTTTTTTCTGCATATCTCCAAGGAAAGTTTAAATTACGTTATCTTACAAAACGGTAATAAATATTAATACACTCACACTAGCCATTCAGAAGATTTAGAAGGGGCGTATCAAGCAATATATTTTGTCTTACATATACAAAATTGGATTATGTTTATCTGAATGTGAATTTTTAATCTGGTTTCAAGGTGCACAAGCAAAATACCCTTGGGTATTTTATCGTTAGGTTTGCCGAGACCCACTGAACCCTTGACCACTGATAGAGACAGCAGTGTTTGTGAACAAATTATTGTCAATGCGATTTCAGCTGCTAGTATCAAACTTATTCTACTACAGTTACCTAAAATAAATTTGATAGATTTACGAAAAATCTTTTGTGCTTTAAATTGTTGCATACGTTTTTCTTGGAGTAAGCTCGGATAAGTTGAAAGAGTGGCCATGTGACGGAGCTCAAGAAAGACCACTTATTCAGGAGTCAACCTTCCATGATTTTATGAAAGATGTGGTGTTCATTGTTCGGTATGCATTTATTAAATTGCTTAAAAGGACTTTTAACTAGCAGAAGATTATGAATATCTAGTTAAGATTTACTCACCAAAGCCGTACGTTTGGTTTTAAAATGATCATCGTTATCAATCACTTGTGCATTCAACAAGGGCGTTTCCCGGAAAATCTGGGAAAATAAGAGAGGAACAACTCAAATAATTCCCCGGGGCAATAAAAGAATGTAAGAAATATAACGGGTGACCCTGTACTAACTTAATGGCAGATAATTATATTGGCCAGAATTCTGGCTGCACGTATGCTATCCAAACTGGAGTATCAAAAAATGTTCTTGTGCAATAAATGTGAGTATTAATTACCGTTAACTGTACCACTTTATCTATAAAGCTTTGAGCACATTTGAAATTTGACATTCACTTTAGATTGTATCGTATTCAGGTACTGGTGCTATAAACTTGGTTTTTCACACGTCCTTTCTTGAAATAAATAAATAAATTTTGCAATGGTGCGCAATTTGAACATAAAGTTATACGTATGCACATGACATATTCACTTCATTTTTAACTGAATATTTCAAGTGGGCAGAAGAAGAAACATTCTAGGTGTATTTGGAAGCAAGGCATCCGACATTATTTCCTGGTCGCCACTCTGTCAATCTCTTTTAGTTCTTTATCGCAATTACACCATTTGACAATTTTGAATACAGCAAAACTGTGTGATCTTTAACGGAACTATTGCACCATGGGAGGAGGCTCCGCCGAAATATATGTGATGTTCGCTTGTGCCAACTACTTTGCAAATGATGCGAAAACATTGAGTTAGCTGATGGAGTCAAACCATTGTCTGACTTTCCGACCAGCATTTATCGTCGATGAGCTGTTTACTTTGGGCCGTGTGCAGGAAAATTGGTATATATCTCAGTTGAGATAACCCATTATATGGCTGCTAATTTAGCATTGGCGTTATGCACTGGCATTATGCATTCAGCCAGGCGATATATATAATAATAATGCATCCATTTTTGCAGTGTTGACACTCAAATAAACAGCATCCTATGGCCGTTGTACCAGGACATTATAGCGAGTTCTGTACTGGCTAGGAAGATTGACTAGACGTTTAATTCTCCTTGCGCTCATCAGAATGTAGGTTTTTAAAGAGAGGTAATTCGATCAACGCGTAAATCGTTACTCAACGTTCTCAACCACTGAACAAAAACAGAATTGTCCGCAAGGAGGCTTACTGACTTAGACATGATGTTGATTGACAGGACGGTAGCGGAATACTTGACGCAAATTATCCACCATATCACTGGGATAAAGCTTGAATATGGCGAATGGTCAGTCTCATCAAAACCCAACGATGAACTTACCAAACATACTGGAAATAAGTAACGTTAAGTAGGCGGGTTTCTTTGTACTCTCACGTTGAACACATCTGCTACCGGCTTCCTGAAACAGGATGGTCTGTCGGTTCTACACGCACACAATTTGCTTCTTGCGAACTGATGTATGCCGGTTAATTTGTCCGCGTTCCAAAAAACCGGCATTCCTCTAATTTAATTAAGCTTAACTTGTGCGATCGAGCAGAGTATCATCGAAGCCTAGATTAACTTCTACGTCCTCTTTAGAGGAGTAAAGACATCGAGCATAACAATATAACATTTTTAATTATCTACTCTGCGTATCAGTTTCTCTGACGCAGAGCACCGCTTTTCGCCATCAATCCAAGCAGTGCTGTTCCAAGCATTCAAACAAATGATGCTCAGTTCAAAGGCTACAAATCCACGTTAAGTCAACAGATCTGAGATTACAAAATCTATATCAAATATCTTTCTTCCATATTAAATTCCAAACAACTTTGCCTACACCTGAAAATCTAATTGTGGTTCGAAAATAAATCTGGTAGTTTAGTTAAGAAAAATGTCACAAACTAATAAAATTTCCCTAAAAGTGTTACTCTCTTTTGCACCTAAGTATATCAGGGTGGTTATTCATGAATGAATACTTTGGTCGCCTCTTTAAAAGCTTTTACCCAGGAAGTGAATGATCCTGTGTCACGCACGTATATACATAATAGCAAACAGCATCATTGATCAAGGAAAATTTAACTCTCAGTCTGTAGTCAGTTTACATTCTGTCCACGGCTGCTGATAAATCAAGATGATTTGTGTCACCTTAGTGGGAAAATCTCAAACACCGTCGAAAACCGCCATCTCCTTTTACACTAGGGACTTATTTTAAAGTCTTGCCATACACAATTCTTCTAATCAATGTTTTCTTAAAGTTGTTAGGCCATAAAATTTGCTTGGGCATATGACGTATGGCATTGGCTGGAATGACATTCGTGACTATTTCCTCTCCCCATTTTCGCAAGTTTTCCCCGGACACTAGACTGATCTCGATAACATCAACTACTGGTTGGAGTTGCTTGAGCCCACTGCATTCATACTGAATAACACAATATCACGGTCCCGTCGGATCAATATCAGTTTAGCCCGTGGTGTCCATCATGGACAACAAGGCACTGCCTAAGCGCATCAGCGATTACCCGATAGATATGAAAAGTGGTTTGTTTTCAGTTAGGTTTCTTTAGGTTTCACGAATTCACTTATTTGTGAAAAGCTGCTCGCTAGTTGGCCGAATAGGCAAGTGCATGTGTCAGGTATGTAAACGTTGTGATGCAATTCGAACTATATGATTACTTGCTTCGTTATGGCAGACAATCATCAGATACCTGAAACACGTTAACAGATGCGTTGTCATGACGATCATGGTGGTCTCCGCATTCAGATAACGTCCAACCGGCTTTATGAGAAATGCCGCCAGCTTGAGAAGTAAGGTGAATGGACGATGTGTAGGAAGAACTGTAATCAGAACATTTAATCTTAATTGTTAAAGTATCGGACGCACGTGCAAGCCCTATCCATGATCATTAGACTGGTTTCCTCTACCAATTACCGTGACCTGTTTTCCTGCTTTCTAATTCCCGGCCTTCGCTTATTGCGTGTGTGTGTGTGTGAACATGTGCATTTGCGCGTCCATTAAGCTGTTTGGACCCCTATAGTCATCTTCTTTGGTGTTGGATTAAAGAATAGTGCCCCGTCGACTTGGAGCTTGCATATTCAATGATGTACTTAGAGGATACAACAAATCAAGGATGGTAGACGAGAAGAAAGTGCAATTGATGTTGCGTGCTTTCTGGTAGGCATTATTAGACGGAGATTTTAGAAGCTGGTGCATCGAACAAATTATGCTGGAAGTACTTTTGATTAGTGGGTAATACAGCTGAAAATCAATCTGAGCTCATTATTTAGCGCTAGTAAGATAGTACCAATGACTATCACATGTGGTCGAGGCTTTAGTGTGTATTATTAATAGCTCTATCTAGTAACTTATATTATATTGGTCTAGAGTGAATCGCGAATCCATCAAACCAATTCAAATGTTTACCATATTCATAACTTGCCCTTCAACTGGCATCCGCATGTTCAATTCAATAGACTGCTGTCGAAGTATTATGTCCGAGTTTGACATAAAATTCGTGGACAATTACAGCTTCACATATCCTCCTAAGGTTGATTGCCACATCCTGGGTGTACGGATTACAGACGAACAGAGTAAGTGTACGCGTGCCCACACTGATCTTATTCCATTACTTTGGCACCAGATGGCATTTGTCAAAGGAGCCAGAACACTGGACAGGCAAGTTTGCAATCCTCACATATACGCACTTGTATTACAACGATCTGACTTCCAAATATTCATCAAAGAATGAGTCTGTTGATTGCCCTAAGCCGAAAGCGTGTTTTTAAAGTATCTGTAATATCAGCTAATGCGCCAAGTAAGGAAGAAGGAAATGTGCGCCGTGACGTCCGCCGGGTGCCAAACACTCGTGACTAGCCAACAGCCGTGGCAATCATTAATGTACCAAGAAGTGCGAAGTGATTTGCTCAGCTTTGCTTTTCTTTCCTATCTAAACAGCAATGTGACCAAAAACTAGGTGGAGATAAATCGGAAATCGCCGGTCTAAGCACAATTGGAATACCAATATCAACTGGAAATATTGCGCACTGTTAATGTGGACGAAACCCGCCAGCTCGGTGAAGCACTATATCGGACCTCAGATATTCACGTTAGGAACCAGATAGCGGAAGCAAAGTGAGCGGTTTGTAAATGATTTCATCGAGAGGCTGGAGTACCCATCGTGAACGATCGTCTCATGGTAGTAGCGCACTATAAACCCGTACCATGTAAGACCGATGCGATTCCCTTTCAATGTGACCCCATGCGTTTTCGTTGTGTGCCCGTCCCTTATTGTGAATCATTTACCCCTCTTAGTAAAACGTATAACTAAACAGTAAATGAAGTCCCTAGTGCATCGATATATTACTTCATCTACACCTTCTGTGCATTTCCATATTGCCAATATGCGTTGGCCGTTATTTCTTACACATATGCTTCGCCTCTCTATAACTTTGCGGTTAGTCTTTACATCCAGTTAATCCAACTTATATCTTCCTGCCCACTTTCCTTAAAATTTGGTCTAGGTCAACTATGATTTATACCGTATTGACGGACATCTTAGTTCTAAACGTATACGGTACTCGTTCTATTCGTAAAATTATCAGTTCCCATCATTTGTTCCCTATCAAAAATACAAAACGACGAATTTGGTGCTAACAGTGTGCAATTCTGAAGATAATGTTTTGACCTCAGAATCGAATTTCTTACAAGTTTAGCAGGTGTGATTTAAATCGGCGCCGTTTACGTATGCACTGATAGGGTTTCATAATTGGCTTGTATATATACAGTTATCCAGATCTTCCTTTGAAATATACACTGGTCTCGGAAGTAAAGCGTTACTAAACATTTTCAAATGAATTATGTTACTTCCCAGTTAGTCAAATTACTTTAAAGACACTATATTTTCGCGTCAGATGTGAGCTGTTCTGAGCAGGCAGTCAGATTACAAGGTGATAATTTAACAACACAAACCCTCCCATATATTGTACCTAAAGTCTTATTATCGGATATCCCTCTTCTTTCGTAGGTTATTTACAATAACTTACAGCTGATCATATATTCTTATTTGAATATTATCAGCAGCTTTCTCTGCATTTAGTTAGTAAGACAGCTGTATGTTTCGCCGGCTATGTTTCACAAAGTGTACACGAGCCGATATATAGGTGATGTAACTGCTCTCTCTGCATTCGTTTTTAACAATCCATTAAAAGTGAACTACGGCAGGAAATATTTTAACTTGCACAGTAACACGTGATCCTCTATGTTAGGTTGAAGTTTTACCTTAGGTATACGAGGCAGTTACTCTGAGGTAGCGTAAAAAATTGGACGAAAACGCTCCTCAAAGCAAACCGGTATTTTGTAGTGTAAAACTGCTTCCACGCTGCCGTTTCTGGGTTGCGTTGTCAAACAAGTATGGTAGTGGATTGTCTTGACAGTTGATATATGTTACTGGTAGATAGATTCTCTCGTTTGGTTAGGTAGATCATCTCTGAAATCGCGTCCATTTGAATTGAAGAGGTATCTATTTGTCACATTTATGTAACAAGCGCCAGTTGCAGAAAACGTACAATAATTAGATTCATTGCGGAAGTGAAAGGCGGACCAGGCACGTTTTCAGGACTGTTGTATATTGTTGTCGCGAACGCAAACTAATGATTGATTGTAAATTATCCTTGGACATTTCACGCAACATCCTGTGGTGAACTGCTTGCGAGAGGCCTGACTAATATCTCCGAGAAATGTGACCAAAATCCCGATCCCTCTCTATATTTCGTTGCCTACCAATACCCCAAGTAGACCAGCAATGTCAGCGATAAACACTAGGTTATTTGTCAAACCGCTGGCCAACTTAATCTTCGTTAGACACTAAGGATGCTCAAATTGGTAGGTAGTGAATACTCGGTGTAAATGTTTTTGTAAAGTTAAAGGTTAATTTATGGATACCGGAATTATAACTATGCTTGCACTTACTACTTTTTGCTATTGGCTCCAGTCATTAAGATAACACGTAGGGAATTTCTTCAGTTATCTTGCTCGCATTTTGCGTGGACTCCCCGACAGTTTATTGAAGAGGAACATGATATTCTCCGTTGTACCTACCAGCATTCGCCTGCATAATAATAATGACAAAAGCAACGCGCGTGGTTAGTAACACTTATGGTTCGGAAGCAATGGAACAGCACGTTTGAAATAAAAATACAGATCCGTTTCCGTCAAAAAGATTACCCGCTACATGAGTGTTAGGTTTGCTGTGTGGAGATTATGTACGTAAATCGTGACTGATCATGTTGAGGAATTTAACTTATTGGAACATGTCTACCGTCCCACCAACACCGTGCATATTTCTGTAACTTTTGCTTCATTAACTCTTGTATAAAACAGGTGCACGTTAGTTATTGCGAGTCCGGATCTATGTCATTTACTGCTCCCGTGGTCCAGTAGCAAAAAATGCTGACTGTCAATGCAAACTTCCATTGGGCATTGGTTTAAATATTGTGGTATCCGATGGATGCGCAGCAATGATGTTGGCCAACAGGTTAAGAAATCGGTCCAGTGCTTTATAGCTCGAGTATAGGCAGGTGGTATTAGTACCTGATATTCGGCCAGGCAGCCGGGGCTCAGATCCTGAATGCGTACACTTTACGGTCGCTCGTGCATCACCAAGTTGCTGTTGACGCTGCGAAAACGGTTGCATGCTTTCACTTTTGAAAAGTCAGTGAGGGTTAGTTATATAGATTAAAGTTAAGATTTTGGAAAGAGAACCATGACGTCCTGATACATAAGCTGATGATGTGTAGTGTTCGTGGCGCAGTGATCTTCAATATTAGAATATGGCGGGTTTAGGTAGATGACCACCTAAAGGAATGTTTTCCGTCTAATAGCAGCATAAAAAGCACAGCACTGGGGCCAATTTTATTCCTGAATAAAACCAACGAAATAACACAGCATTTTTCGTCGACATGCGCTAAATTTTCAGACGGCCCTAATATTTGGAGGAGTACTGATTTTCGTAGATATTGCGGCATCATTCAGCAGGACCTCGACCGCCTATCAGGACGGGCTGCAGAATTTGACCTACAGGGTGACCGTCAACCAATTTAATTATAAGATTCAAGATGGGTGTCAGTGTAGGTGCGTAAAACATGATAAACCCGCTGCACCCGACAAGCTCCATAAACGACCTAGGCCTACTCTCACGCTGTGATCTGAAGTCTGTCGACAACACGAACAGACTGTACGCAAACGGACTATGTCTGCTTTGAGCACTTACACGAAGATTCTGCACTGGATCTGAAGATATTGCAACGCGTTTGCTCTCCTCCATGATAACACCGGGCTTGACTACGGTTCACTCGTCTATTTTCCGATCACAATAGATGAGGTGCAGTGACTGCAACGGGTTCGCCATTTGGCCACCCGGCTCATCCACAGTGTACGGAGTATGATCTACGAAGATAGATGTAAGAGACTAGTCCTTCTTACCCTCCCATATAGTCGGTTCCGAGTTGATCACCTTATGACACACCGGATAGTGTAACTGGGTCACTTCCCTTTGTAGAGGCCGCTGCTGCACGTTCGCGCACCAAGCAGCACACGCGCACACCGGTGGTACCAGATCTGAAGCGCTTCGCTCAATCTCTATGCTTGGAGCGTCAAGTGGGAAAATATTGGAGCAAATTGCCGGAGAAGCTATTAGAGGCAAAACCTGCGCCCGGATTCAAGAGAATCCTTGAAGACTACATTGCGGACTACAAGTGTAAGGAGCTTACTGCACCCGGATAGATGTAGTTCAGTTGCAATAAGCTGCCACCATGCTGAACTCCGCGCGGTGCTTCCGCGGATGAGACCGAACCAACTGCAATGTAGGTGGAACATATCTGTTTATCTTCTCGCTCTGTATTTTTAGTATGCAATATTATCATTTACATGACGCTTATTCTCAAATGGCTGAATTATTATTGAATGTGATTATGTACACTTTCAAACGATGTTTTGAAAAAACTAAACTGTCAAGCGGATGCTCTTCGTGACTACGTATTTCTTACTGGAAACAAAATAATCAAACGTTAGTTTTTGCAACGTGGACCGCAATGCAATCTTTTTTGCATCACCTGTTGAGTTGTAACCGCCCTCGGATAACCCATCCTTTGGGATAGCTTAAAACTGCGCAAGAACTAAATCAGCAATGTGTTCAAGATTTCACCTCGTCAGGAATGAACTCTCTCCTCTCTTCCAATGTATGGGTTGTACCACCTCCGAACCATTGATTAAATCTGAGAAACTTTCATGTATGTACACCAACGCCCAAGGGCTCCTCACTAAAATTAACGAACTTCGACTACGTCAGGTTGCGAATGTTTGGGACCTAATTTCTATTACCGAAACTTGGTTACACCAAGAGGTGACTGATGCTGAGGTTGAGATAGCCGGAATGTCACTCATCCGGAACGACCGCCCCAGCAGAGGAGGTGGGGTCCTACTCTACTACCGCAGCAATCTACAATGTAAAATAGTTGATGATCTGGAAACATACGTTACCGACTCACTCTGGTGCCGTCTCCGACTGAGACACAACGATACATGTCTCATAGCTATCGTTTACCGCCCCCCAACGTCCACTCTGGAAATGGATTCCTGATTGATCCGTGGCCTAAACAGAGTAACACGCACTAGCTACAGCCACACTCTCATCTCCGGGGACTTCAATCTACACAATCTGGAGGTTTCGGCAAAGCCCAGTGAACAGTTCAAAGCAGACTTGCAGGAACTGATCGCTAATATTCCTTTGTACAATCACGTCACCATGCCCACTAGATTCAGGACAGCAAACAAACCGTCCATACTGGACCTTGTGCTCACAAATGAAGAGCTCATGATTGACAAGTTATTGATGGATAGTCCATTAGGTCTCAGTGACCACGTAGTAATAACCTTTGACTATGTATGTTATGCAGAGTATCCATCTGAACACTCGGAACTAACTCATACAATCACACGCTACCACGTATTGAAAGAACTCGCCGACGCAGCTTCTTGGGAATTCTCAAACAAAAGTCCCCTTGATAACGTTTGGGCAGAGTTCGTTAATAAGCTCAGCGACATCGTCAACAAAGCAACAGAGACCAAACCCCGTCGTCCCGCGAAAATGCCTTCAATTATAAGCAGTAGGACTCGCAAATGCCTAGCGATAAGGGATGCAGCATGGCGTGCCTACAAGATTAACCCTGACTCAGAGACTTGGGGAAATTTCCTGGCCCATCGAAACCATTGCACCCCACTTGTCCGTGAGAACAATATAACTTATCAACAGTGCCTAGCCAAAAAGTTCATGGCAAACAACAAACTGATGTATAAGCATGTCAATAAGCTTCGTAAAGTGAAGCATGGAATACCCCCACTATTCACGGCAGGCGGTAGAGTACAAAGCGCCGAAGAAGCAGCTAATGCCCTGCGGCTGCAATACGCCCCAATTTTTGAACTCGCAATCTCTACCTGTCCCATAATATCAAGCTCATTACCGACACCTTTGTTTACAAATGTTATTTTCAACCCATCAATTGTGCTAAGGAAGTTACTCTCACTGCGTGAACATAGTTCTCCGAGAGCAGACAACATCCGCCCGAAGGCACTGAAGGCTATGGCCACCAAGCTAGCTGAACCACTGTCACAGTTCTTCCAAAGTGCTTTGATGAACAACAAGTCCCCACTATGTGGAAGTGTGGCATTATAACCCCTATTTTTAAAGGCGGTAGCCGTTCCGATCCTGCTAACTATCGTCCAGTGACTCTCCTCCCTGTGCTCGCGAAGGTGATGGAAGCAGTCGTCGCTGAGGCTTTAATGGACTACCTGGAAAAATGCAACATCTTGGTACCGGAACAGCATGGCTTCCGTCAACACCGGTCATGCACCACCAACCTACTCATTGCACGAGGAAGTTGGACGGAAGTGGCTGATGATGGGGTCGGAGTCGACGTCATCTATCTGGACTTCTCCAAAGCTTTCGACCGCCTTGATCACCGCATCCTACTTCAAAGACTACAAAGTTACGGAATCAGAGATCCAGTACTTGGTTGGATTGGCAACTTCCTTTACCAACTAAAACTCCAAGTACGTGTTAGGGGATCACTTTCTAATCCAATTGACGTGGAATGTGGTGTCCCACAAGGCTCAGTGCTGGGACCGTGTTTATTCCTGGTGTTTATCAACGACCTGGCAAGAGTCATCTCCTCAAACTTCCTGCTTTTCGCCGATGACGTCAAGATATGGCGGGCGATTAGTAACAAGACAGATCAGGATCTGCTCCAACATGACCTAGATTGCATTTACGAATGGTCAAGGAGGAACAAGCTTCAATTGAACATGGCTAAATGCAAAGTGATGCATCTGCGTCACCAGCTGGTGAGCGCTTACAAGATTGGAGACCACACCTTGGCGAAGGTTTCTCAGGAGCGTGACCTGGGTGTATTGGTACAGGAAGATCTCGGGTTTTCAAAACAAGCAGAGAAGGCGAGGAGAACCGGAAATCAACACTTCGGACTGCTTCGCAGAGCCTTCCGTCAGTTTGAAGCCTCAATCTTTCCCCAAATGCTTAACGCCTACGTGCGACCTCACGTGGAATATGCTATTCAGGCATGGCAGCCGTGGCAGAAACAGGATCTCGTTGCTCTCGAGACTACTCAACGACGGGCAACCAAGAATGTCAGGGGCCTCTTTCATCTGCCCTATCAGCTTAGACTGAAATCTCTAAGAATATACAGTAGTCGATATCGGCTTTTGCGGGGGGATCTCATCATAGTTTACCCGATTCTGAAGAACCCAAACCACATTTGCCGTCCGCTGCTGGAATTGAACCACAACACTAAACTAAGAGATCACCCTCTGAAACGGACAATTCATTATAGCCGGCTTGAATACCGTAGAAATTTCTTTTCTCTCCGCGTGTGTGAACCTAGAAAAGCCCTCCCTAATTATGTCGTCTCTGCTCCCAATCTGGCGATATTTAAAAAAAGTGTTGACGATGCATTGTCTCACTTACATTTCATTTTATGACTTGTTAGCCAGGGGCTACAAAACGCAACCAAACGGTTTCTTGCCAAACGCCTAACCAATGGATTTATGGATTTATACGTTTGATATGCGAACATCTCCACTATTCCACATAAGTCTATGGTGAGTCCACCACAACGCTTTTCACTTTATTATGCAATTGATTTTCGCAATAATTTCCATCCCACGGGACTTGTTAAGCGATGCTTTTTTTACCCGTAATAAACCATTGTCGATTGTCCATGTAATATGAGGTGTCACATCTTATATCAGAGGCATTTATCTTGAACATAAAAGTACATTATATAACCGACAACAGGCGCAAAGCTAACCTCTCGCCGGTTTAAAGGTACCTAAGCAGCACACATTTGCACTCAAGTTGAAAATGAGAAGTTTTATACCCGTGAACTTTAGTGTGCTCTTTCGTGTCCCTTTCAGTAAAAGCATTTTTCACAACCGTTAGCAAAAGATCATCCAATTTTACCGCTATCAAATATTCCTCAGTTAATGGCTATCTGACCCTATGCTTTATCACCGGATACATATTGTTCTACTGGTGCTACCGTCCTTCATTTATCTACCCTGAACTATTAGGCACGTCAGAGGGATTACTATGCCAGTGTAACATAGGCATTGGTATAGTGGCAGTTGTACAGTTATTGTAACAAAAGTTGTCAAAGTTGAAGCACATTTACATAGAAACCCTCAGTAATTTTGGTCGGAATGTTTAACGAACTCCTCAATCAGACAGATGTACAAAATTACATGTTTGTCCCGTACACATGAAAATTGCAGATCGGTTGTCGGTTATTTGTCACGTTTGTTGCGCTGCTCAAGTAGTAGTCAATCGGCAATGCTAGGATCATGCTGTCCTCAATACAACTGTGACGAATCCTCAAGGAAGTCGTTACGCAGCGACACGAAGCAAACCCAGAATGATTCGAAATCCACGTAGCTGACAAGCGTTTTCCTTCCTGCTCTCTAAAACCAAATGTACTAAATGAAGCACCCGTAGATAAACTACTTTATTGATATAGGGCATTTCAGTGCTTTTTTCAAAGCTGCTATATTATACCCGTCTTATTGTTATATTTTATTCATTATTTGTCCATGTCTAGAGCGCGTGCATTGCGGCTGATTGTTCACCTCTGTGGTTGCATAACGCAAGTTTTGACTTTCATTTGACATACATTTGCGCTGCGCAAACTATCCATACTTTTGTATTGATTGCTAAGATCTTAAAATGTTAACAGTCAAAATGAACATGAAATATGTGTGCAAATAATTTAAGCACAAAAGCAACTTTCATTAAAACTTCGACAATGTGTCAGGCATGCGTGTTTTTAACGTATAAATAATATACCCGTAAGCGTTTTGCTTGCAATGTGATCATGAAACGCGACCCGGAAAGGTTTATCACTCTTTGATCCGAGTATTAAATCATGGCTATTGGTACGCACGCGTTGGTTCGATTCGCTCTAGGTGCTATCAAATATGTATGTAAAAGTTGCACAGATTTCTCAAGCAGCAAACGTGCTTATCAGTAAAGGAAAGAGAATTTGCTAATAACCTACTCGCTTTATTGATAATCTTAATTGCTTTAGCGAAACAGTGAGAAGTTACGCATCTCATGACTTACGCAATTGCACAGTCAATATTCTACGATGAACATGAAAAGTAAAGGAACAGAACAAGTTTAAGTCAAATGAAACGATAGATTGCTCATTGTTCTTGGGTTCCTTGTAACAATTTTAGATAAAGTTAAAGCATGGTGAATTGTAATACGTCGACTATATTTGTATGTCCGGGTTTATATTTTATCTGATCAATTCCCGTTAATATGACTGGCTGCTAATCGCGAGGTGTGAACTTCAAGTACTCCTAATTTCTCCCAAGTAATAAAATTGTAACAGATACCATGAGTTTGCTAGGCTCCGGTAGTCATGCGCACATTTTTCTGCCATACTTGAAGCTCTTCTTTTAATGCTTAATTGTCCATTTTACTCAATTATGTGTTGGACTGCGCTATTTCCTATCATGTTTGTAGGTGACTTCTCGCTGAGCTCATAATGAATGTTTGACTTGAATTGACTTAAACAAATTTGTGCATAACAAGGTTAATTTAATGGTTTCTTTTGCAATCGTCGATATTCTTAGTGTGTCCATCTGCTGAGATATAAATTAGTATGTAGCTTTTGAGGTATACTGGTAATTTCCGGATACTAAATTCCTTTTGATGCAACAAAATGGCACCGAATCAATGCTCGATAGGAGTGGTCTTATTGTCCATATATTGAAGTACGATATGCTTGATAGATGTGACAGGATGTCTTGCCTCGAAATTTGGGTTACCCAGTGTTAGTAATTGAAGAGGATCTAGGGTTACTTATCTGCTGATTTAAAGGGGTACTTGCTCATATGTAAGGCAGGACAAAATTAAGGTTGGTATGAGCTTCTAAGAACTGCCGCAAAAATTACTGCTCGATTTACGCTAGCGGTAAGGATCAGTACTAGGAAACGTTTTGCAACAAATTTATTCAATTTCGGACTAATTAGCCTTGAGGAACACTCTCTTAATATGCTCTCGCGTATTAATTCAAATAGTTTACAAATGTTATAACTTCTTAGGAGGCTGAAGCGAGAGACTAGTCGGATAAATTATACTGCCATCGATGAATATGTCATAAGGCTGAACAAATCATTTTGAATTGTTGGTCAACACGTAAAGTTCTGTGACCGAACCTGCTTCTATACCACCTGTGTGGCGGCTATAATTTTGAGTATAATCTGTGTAACACGATAAAAATCGAACATGAATAACAGCAATGAATTTTTAAGATGAAACGATTTTGAACACGGAGGAATTTGATCAGGAGACTTTTAGCCGTTCGTCAAAGGTTTTGGGACATATTAACACAAAGCGCATGTTTACATAGCGCATCTCTAGAAGGCATCGTGTATCTCTTCCGTTTCATTGTGATGTGCAATGTCTTTCACTGACACCGTAGGTAACGATAGAAAATAGCACTTTGTTCTTAAGAAAAGGACGGTACTAGGAATAACGTAGAGCTCCAAATGTAGCAAACATTATTCACCACACGCACGATAATATAAAATCTACCACTGAAAAACGATATATCAACGACCTATGTTGGTACTACGGACTGTAGTTGTGTACAGGGGAAATTTTTGCCTAGCTTCAAAGTTTTGTCCAACAGTAGCATTGTGGGATTCAGATACTTGCATTTAACTTTCCCTACACTTACACTAGGAACTCTACATGCTGTACCACCCAGACTGTTAACTAAATTCATCCACTTGGAAGTAATAACCCCATATGCATAAAAAATATGTTCATATTCGCATAAAAAACAAATATTAGAAGAAAACCGCAAAACCTATGTTAACAAGCGGTTGCTATAATGGATTTGTTGTTCTTTAACTGAATCCTAAATACTTAGAATTAAGAGCACGGATAAATGATGTGTTCATCCATCGTAAGTGAATCGGGCACATCTGCGGAGGCACCGCGCGGAGTTCAGCATGGTGGCAGCTTATTGCAACTGAACTCCATATACTCCGGGTGCAATCCGCTCATTACACTTGTAGTCGCAATGTAGTCTTCAAAAATACTCTTGAATTCGGACGCAGGTTTTGCCTCTAATAGCGGCTCCGGCAATTTGCTCTAATATTTTCCCACTTGACGATCCAAGCATAGAGATTGAGCGAAGCGCTTCAGATCTGGTACCATCGGTGTGCGCGTGTGCTGCTTGGTGCGTGAACATGCTACAGCGGCCTCTACAAAGGGAAGTGACCCAGTTACAGTATCCGGTGTGTCATAAGGTGATCAACTCGGAACCGACTATATGGGAGGGTAAGAAGGACTAGTCTCTTACATCTATCTTCGTAGATCATGCCCCGTACACTGTGGATGAGCCGGGTGGCCAAATGGCGAACCCGTTGCAGTCACAGCACCTCATCCATTGTGATCGAACAATAAGCGAGTGAACCGTAGTCAAGCCCGGTGTTATCATGGAGGATAGCAAACGCGTTGCAATATCTTCAGATCCAGTGCAGAATCTTCGTGTAAGTGCTCAAAGCAGACATAGTCCGTTTGCGTACAGTCTGTTCGTGTTGTCGACAGACTTCAGATCACAGCGTGAGAGTAGGCCTAGATTGTTTTTGGAGCTTGTCGAGTTCAGCGGGTGGCCTTTCTTTTGAAAATTGCCGTTCGTATGATGCAATGTTATTAGTTTGGCGGTTAAAATACGGAGTCCCTTGAGCAACGATTGAGAAATTATATGGAATTCCTCTTATATTGTCTTTCTAGGACGATCTTATATACCTGCGATTCGTTCTGTTCCGTTTTGTCAACAACGGATTTAAAGCATTTAGGCCCGTCATTCACCACATGAGATTGAAAGATGCGGCAGTCAAACTGCGAATCAATACGGGTCAAAAAATTTGAATCGAAGTGGTCAAGTTCATCTGTCACCCACTCATCTATCAATGACTTGACGAACCATTCAACTTGCCTAACGCGCAGTTAAGAAGTCACATTCATTTTTGTTGAATAATGTGGAACGGAAATGTTCAGCTTAGGGAATAGACCAAACCTTGAACAGACAACCCGAGCTACATATATTTCTTTTATTGCAAACAATTATGGGCCCTCAATGTTTCACACTGGTTGCTGATGCGAGGATTTCACATGCAGGCATGCCAAAACATGACAGCGAATGTATTTCTTACATGACAGAGTACAAAGTGACGTACTTCTTCGATGTGTGAACTACAAGCCACCGATAAATCATCCGCAAACATGTGTTGGTCTTCTGAAAAACATACTCCATGCGCCAGATGTGTGGTCCGGGATTTTCGCAGCAAGTAGTTCGGAGCGGCAATGTTCCAGGACCTAGTGGGCTTTCGGCTGGCAAGTTCTCCGTTTAAAAGCACATATGTCGGTTTACTAACACGGTAACGCGATGGATGTGACTTACGATTAATATATTTACCTCCCTTGCCTCTCTCACAGTCGCATTGTAATTCATGTTGTATTGTGAAACTGGTATTTCGGATGATCTGTCGGTGTATGTAGCACTTGTATGGTCACTGGCTTCCAAGGGCTGGCGACGTACTCATGTTGCCCATCCACCTAGGTCCTTAGATCACTGTCCAGAAGATTGTGGTGGGATTCCCTAAGGGAGCCCTCTACTTCGGACTGGGCAACCGAGTAGTACCGCGCCCACTGACGAACCATGGATGGCTTCTTCTGCTACTACTTTCGCACTTGCTATGTCTACTGGCTCTGCTGTCTCCATTACTCAACCTCCAAGCGGTGAGCGTCCAACCCCCCGTTCTTGAACTACGCTTATGTCCTTCTTGGTCACCGCCAACATCAGCTCATTGGTTATGCATGATGGAAGCAGGCGTCAAACATTTGGTATTCGATGGCCGGCGATCACAGTTTTCTCACGCTTCACCGAGGCTTCAGCATTTTTCGACATGGTTCTTTGCTCGGCTTCGCCGCATTCAATGTTCGCACTCTGATGCAGATCGGATGGCAAGGTCACCTGGCTTGCACACTTGAGACGCTCCTGGTAGATATTTGATGACTTTCGTAAACCAGAATGCAAGACACAAGTACTGTCGCACAATGACCTCTGCGGCAAAACCTGAGGTCAACTACCACTTGTGCCTGTCCGGGGACTCAGAGGCTGCCACTTCTGGCCAGGCAGGTTTTGGGGTTGCCCTAAGAGACAGGGTTAAGATCGCTCTTCTTGCTTAAATTCGAAGCAACAGTCGGCTGTGCGGGGTCAGACTACGAGGTTCCTATAGGTTAAATAATCGTCGAGATGGTAGGCGTGTTTCATTCTTCGTCGCTAGCTACACTCCAACAGACTGAAGCCAGCATGCAGTCAAGCAGAGATTTTCTCAAGAAATATATGATATTCTGCTTTCTTCCAACAAGTCTCATATTGTTATTCTTAACGGAGATTTTAACGCATGAGTGGGCCACCTGCCACCAAACACGCACCATGTTGGGGGTAGTTTTGGTCTCGGTAATAGTCGATCGGCAATAAAGACAGACTACCGTCTATTGATCTTCACACTCGTTTGTTTCTTTCAAGCACCAGCCTTCAACACTCAAAGAAACACACTGCTACCTGGAGCACGCCTACTCAAACGCAAGAGTGGTCCCAGCTTGACCACACAGTCCTGTTACAGATGCTGCGGAAGTGTAACAGACTGCCGAGCGTACTAGTGTACTTGTCTGGACTCCGATCACGCATTGCTTCATGCTAATGTTTTCATGGGTTTCACTGCGCATGAAAAATGCTTTAGTTACTGCTACCACCCGGTTGCTTATTTAAGACGCATATAGGTCCGGGTCGACGCCAGATGTAGTAACAAATCTCAGTCCCAGAATTGAGAATTTCACAAAGTCTGCAAAAGGACTGTGAAGCCTGGTGATGTGAACTGGTGTGGCATGACGTTGGGTAGAGTTAGGGCTTATGAAAAGATTGTCTCTTCCTTTGCTCTCACCAGTAGAGTTCGACAAGTTAAGGCAATCTCCCGACACCTTATCCATTTTACTATTGTGGATGTCCTCAATAACGCTGTGGCAGATTTATTGAACGCTGGAGTTTTGCTCTTCCTTGGTGGCGAAGTAGTTGTCTTGGACTACGCTGATGATTTCATCTTGCTGCGTGACGGTCTACAGGAGTCCAACTTGCACTTGAGGGCTTGGCGATTAAAGCGTCAACTTATGGGACGGAGTTCCCTCCCCCTCATAGTGCAAAGCAATTTTACAAGACTGGTAAATGCCTATACCTCCTCTCACTTTAGATAAAGAGACACAACATGACAAGCGATACAACGAATAATGTGAGCGTAGTTCATTTAGGTTGAATTGCTCACGAGGAACCAAACTTTTGACTAAATATTGAGCTGCTTACATATGCTGTATTTCCTATAGAGGTGAATAGCAGGCGGTTTTTATAATTTACAGAAACCCTAAGTAATAATAGTTTGGTTGGTATTTCAAGCTATTCAATATGCGGTAAAATTCTCATTATTATAATATTTTAGGGCTGCAAACCTCTCTACTAGCTCTCCAACTTGCACTTAAGCGCTTGACTATTGAAGCGTCAAAGTATGGGATGAATGTTTCCCCCCTGTAAGTGCAAATCACTTTTTCAAGACTGGTAGATGCCTAAACCTCTTCTCACTCTAGATAACGAGACACTGGAAGCTGTGGAGAGTTTCGTCTACCTCGGAACTTGCATCCATGTTGGTCGAGCCAGTAGAGAGAAGATTTCGATAGGCAGAGCAAGAGCTCGTCTCGTTTTCTTTATACTGATTTACTTGTAGCGCCGCCATAACCTTGGCTTCCCTATCAGAGGACAGGTTTATTGTGCAACTGGTGATAAATTGCAGACACCCTAAGTAAAAGTGTGTCCGTTATTATTTCGAGTTATACGAAATGCTTTAAAATTCTCGTTATTATAGTGTTCTAGTGCTGAAACTCTCTCTAATAAAAAGCGCATACTTTGTTTATCCGTAAGTTCTTTGCATTCCTAAGTTAGATTTTCTTACGCCTACGAAGGCATATATGTCACTGGATGTACCGTGTAGTGCTTCATATTTTTACGCTCTAGCTATGGTCATCGAAAGTTTAAATAGGACAATACTTCAGTGGTATGTGCTGCTGTATTTGTTAATCCTTCTCTGAATCAAATGCGGTTAGTCGCTTAAATCGCTGATGCGTGTTGTGTCTAAAATCGGACTACGATTTTTTTGTTCATTAAATAAAATCACTTCATATAATAGCGTCACCGCCTAAGAAATTTATTATATTGTCTTTGCAGGTGTTGGACAAAGAAAAAATAAGCCAAACGATATCTTTTTATCCCGCACTAGTAAATTAGGTTACTCAATGACGTCCATTTAACAGATCGAAGTACTTTGGTGGATGCGTGGTTTGTCTGGTTACTTAAGTAGTAATCAATAAGCCGTGTAACTAAAAAGCAAAATCAGTTCGGGACATTGTGTTAATGATTGGTTTACTCGTTCTATACACATTTATTTGTATGAATTCGTTCCAATCTTCATTGCCATTTTCTACATGACGAGGTACGCGTTACTTTTACTCCAGCCATTTTGGGATCCTTGTAGTTATTTGCAAGCTAACTACATGTTTGATAAAACTATTATGGATTTATGAAGTCTCGTAGTTAGTTTTCCACAGGCGCATCATTTTATACTCCAACAACTTGAAACATAATAAGTTCTAAGATTTGTTTCAAAAACCGCCAATATTATAACATAAATATTGATAATTTGTGTGCCATTATGTTTTTATGTATTGTACTTGAGAGCTAATTATAAATATTAGTTATGTTCACAAAGTAAATGCATTGATTCGGTAAGCAATGACTTGACGAAAGTTTTGCTAAACCGCTAATTTGGACCAAGTTCAGCCAATTTATTTATAAACCTAAATTCTTGGGAGCACTTACTTGCCCCACCTCGACATAGGTCACGCCAACGACTAGCTAATCCAGAGGGGTATAAATCAAATATTTAACAGTACGCGGAGGAGAACAAGTCATCTCAGAAAATTTTCCACTCGGTCGACACTCTTCACGCCGCTTGAGACATTACTTAAACAAGCCGTCTTTGTGTATGCTGGGTCGTATCCATCTTCCAACAATCTACCTCTCACCCATGATACAATTTTCGCCAGTCGCGATCTTTCTCAAGTTCCACAATTACATTGCTTTCACTGTGAGACGTACCTGTCAGCAAATGCTAAAGAAATTAATTTTACCTTCGTTAACAATCGGAACCAACAAAAGCCTCAGCATAACAAAAACATATGGTGCAGTGGTAGCATGAAAATGAAGTGTAACTAGATTTCTTAACAATTATTTATTTTTAATTTCCCTTTGTATTTATAGTCAAATATAGTCGAGATGAGTTCGCTTTCCACAATTTTTTACTGATTTAAAATTTGTTTGCAGTTTTTGTTCATCCTGAGTGATCAATAACTCAGTGTGCTATCACAAGTTGCAATTAGTGATACACTACTCTGTGTAATGTTTTGATGAAGTAATGCACGGTAAATTCATAGCTTATTGTTTTTCGCCATAATACCTCCCGAAGGTTTTGTATATATTTTTGAATAAAATATCTTTCATCGCAAAGCAGAAATATAATTTAATTTAAAAACACATTACCTTCAGTTTCGGTTTCTTTTTAATAATATATTTCATCTCCACTGTGTAGAAAACAATGGTGCTGTGTTTCTGAATAATTAGAGTATAATTTCTATTATGGTAGGACACCAAAGGAGCCTTACAGACTACTCAGGCCTTGCCATGCTTCCTACTATCATGTTTCATGTTGGCTTGAATAAATGTATATAATAAGCGCAAATTGTGATTTACATCAAAAGCATTAGTATTTATTAATGGAATATGGTGGTCAGAATTTTACCTGCGTGTTGAATGTCTTGATTCGCGACGCGTGTTTTCTTTGATAACTTTTGTCAACCACGCTAACTTTGCGTTAGCTATATGTACCAAACTTACGCACACACATTCGCACACAAGCGTTATCGTGCATACATACATTTTATACAAACAGCACCCTCGACTGATTGTTAGAACAAAATCTGTACCAACTTTTTAAACTGGCTAAAACTACTTGACACACGTGGATAGCGCTACACACCTGTTCCACATACATTTAGCACATTGGGTGAGCCCAATATATACTTGCATCGCAAAAGCACCTAGTTGCGATTAGATTCTTTTGACCATCTTAAGCTACGAAAGAAGCCAGCATAACCAACAAGTGTACTATTGAATACCATCAGGATAATGCTTGAGATGGTCGCTAGTATTTCTGTAAATATGGCACACGATCGTACTCAGCCACCCAATTGACGTTTGCGTACCGTCGATCCGATGGCGTTGATGTAACTCCCTTCGATTTCCTTCCCTGCTTCGCCTTGACCTTGCCACTTGGCTTCCCATCAGAAACCACCTCTCCTGCTCAACGCCGTGCCCTACTAGCTGTCTGCCAAAATAAACGGACCTACACGATATCTTGTTATTTTTTAATCCACAACTCTATTAAGATTAATAGCATTTAATGAACATGTAAGAATTTGTAGCCAAAATTTATAGCCGATTTTGCCAATCTGTTGTGACCTCTTTATCATACTAATATAACCTAAAATTAGATGTGGGCTATATGCTAAAGAAAGGCTAAATATAATGGCAAACTTTGGTTAGAGTCAGCTTAATGAGGCTGGTGGAAGCAAAGTATAAGGGAAATATATATTGAGCTTAAAACAAACGTGTCGTTACCATACATTTTCAGTCAAGGGATTGCTTTATCCAACCTGGCGTTCCTCGGCTTATTTCCAAAATAAACAAATCAGAATAAGGCGGTTACAAACTTGTGATTACCTTGCGCAATGTACAATTTAGTAATTGTTCTACTCATTTTTTTGCTTTGCTAGCAAACCCCGCTAGCTTTATATATACACAGACAGCTGATGTTCAAGCGTCATTAAATATAGCTCGGACCAGCGTTCAACGTTGTGTTGTGTTACGGTAACATCATCTTCCTACATTTCACGGAATCTATCGCAATAAGCCGGATGAATCCAGCTATGCTTTCCCAGAAACAGTAATCTATAAGCTCAGGTCCCAGGTGAAGAAATGGGTGTAGCGTCCGTTATTCCTTTTGCAACAAGAGCATGTTTACTCATACCCACTGTTTGATAATAACTGATAATGTGGCTGTCACTAGGGAGACAATACACAATGCACGCATCTACCAGCTTTCGTGTTTACACCTCAGTTTTTAAACTGCAAAATGCGGTAACTGCTTCAAGCTGTCACGTCACTTGCGTGATCTGTGTGTCTGGTATGATGGGCGAATATTTCGGAGGAAAATCACCCTAGCCAACTGCAGTTGAACACAAAACGTTGATAATGCAATTCCCTAATCTTACTAAACGGGCGCCACTGTGTCCTTGTTTGTCGGAACTCTAAAGGCACTACTTTAAGCTGTGTTTTTCCTTGCATGAGCTACACGCCATAAGTGATCGACATGCAATGCAGATATTAATGGAAGCACATCATCAGGATACATACAAGAGAGTTATGAGTCGAACATTCACTTAGTTTCGACTAGGGAATTATCCCTAAAAACAGCATTCCATTAAATGGCGGAGTTGAACTACAGACTATAAATTCATTCTTAACGGAAAAATGTCTTAGCGTTACAAAGTACCTAAAATTTAACTTCGCCTACCTAGAAATAAAACAAACGAATACTTCGATTGAGATAACAGATGAACAGCGCAATGCAACCGGAACCTAATTCTACGAAAACCAAAAATTAGCAAACGGCACTGCTCCCCGAGATGAGTGATTAGTTGGAAGACATTTCGGTGTTAGACTGGGCGACTTCATCAGTGCTGCTTTAGGGGTCGGTTTCGCATAGTCCCGTAAGCGACTTCAAGATTTATGTGCTCATGGATCAAGTTGTGCTTTGAATAAAAGCTTCCAGTAATCACGTGGATCCAAAAAGACTTCATTCTGCGATACGCGGCCTCCCATATTGCAAAAAAGCACACCACAACAAGTGCATGATTTAAATTTATAAAGGCAGTGAGATGTTTGTTACATTTTTGATTCAACTTGCTCACTAACCAACAGAGACAATTCAAACTACACTCAAAGAAGTTTAAGTTAAACAGCAAATGGGAAGCATCTGATGTAATGTACAGGATCCGGTACCGAAACTGTGATACTCACTATGTAAAAAACAGGAAGAACCCTTGGCATACGGCTGCATGAACATAGCCTAGACCTTCGTCATCATGGTCAGAACCCTTAGTTTTGTATGCATATGGATGCGGAAAATCACCAGTTCGACCTGGAGCACATCGAACTACTCGGAACGGTCACGAGAGTTTTTGTTTTGACACTTTATGGGACTGTGGGGTTTGATGTAAAATTACTGAACTAAGTGATACGCTTTTTGTTTGGGATAACTCAGAACGGCCAGAGACATAAATGTACTGCGATTTCGATCTCAAACATTATTGTGAGTTCAAGTTTAAGTGGGGTTGGAACAACTGGATGAATCCCGTAGGTGTTCTTTCTTGAGCTGGTCGTCGATCCAGGAGTTGATAGGGATGCTCCGACTTCTTGATGAGTCTAAAAGGAAAACACCCGAAAATGCACCCTGGTCCACCAAGTTAATGTCCACGTTCCTTACATTAGCTCTTCCTGCTAAGTCAGTTACGTGAAGTACGTAAGAGTGGATGAAAAATCGAAGGCAAGAGAGTAAGGGAAATCAGTTAAAAGCGGAGAATAATACCAATGGTTAAGAAAAGCAACGAAAAGAGAATTGATGTATGAAGATGAGAATTAGTCAGGAAAAACGAAAGTTTCTTGTTGCCACCAAAAAGCGTCTAGTTGACGCTCAAACCCCTTAATCGTAGCTTCCTTGAAAACATTTTCTGGAAGCAGGTTCCAGCGCTCGATGACTCGACGTGATAACCGTGTCTCCGCTCTAACATTATCGGACGGCAGTTTGTCCAGCACCATACAATGCCCACGGAGACCAAATAATACAGCAGGACTAAATAGCCAGGACAAATTAGGGACAATCTTCCCAGTCAAAATACGGCAGGTTAGGATTAGGTCCTCCCTAATTCTTCGATAGTGCACTGACTGCATCCACAAAATAAGTAGGCGTTCGTAGTACGTTTGTCCTCGTAACCCCTTGACCAAACTAGTACTGACAGGCAACACCCTTTCCAGTGCCATTTTGTCCCGGACAAGGCATGGTGGACAGGTCTGGACGCAGTATTCTAAGTGGGTTTGCACAGACGCTGAGAAGAGCTTCGCAAAAACATCAGCGGTTAGGGTCCCGAAAGAACGACAGATAAACCAAAATATCCGGAACCCTTTACTAGCCGCCTTTTTCCAGTTGTCTCTAGAGTGTAGTGTGGAATGGTGGAGGACACCTGATGAGTCATGTGAAGAAGATCACTCCCATCGAGCACATAACTTGTGGAGAAATCAGACGCTCCGAACTAGACGAAACCCACCAGCTCAGTGAAGCGTTATATCGGATCGTAGATATTCACGTTAGAAACCGGATTGCGAAGGCGAAGTGAGCGGTTTATAAGTGCTTTTACCAAGAGGCTGAAGTGCCCATTGTGAACAGTCATAGGCACACACGTAAATAGTACAGTGAAAGACTGCAGCGATTCCCATCAGTGTGACACTATACACATTACTTTTGTGCCTGTCGCATATTGTGATAATTTACTATACTCTCAGTAAAACGTATACCTAAACAATATTTGCAGTCCCTAGTGCATAGATAGATTACTTCAGCTTCACCTTCTGTGCACCATCCAACCAGCCGATATACATTGGCTTTATTTGATCCACTTCTCGCTTCAACTCTTTATACGTTTGCCATTTACCATTACATTCAATTAATAAAATTTATATTTTTGCCCATTTCCCCTTACAAGTTAGTCAAGGAAAACTTTGAATGGTACAGTTGTGACAAAAAGTTGGTTCAAAACTTCCGCGGTACTTGTTCTACTAGTAGAATTACCAATTCCCACCATTTGTTCCCTAGCAAAAACAAAACGAATAATCTGGTGATACCAGTGTGACTGTGAAGTCTATTTTCTGACATTAGGACAGAATTGCTTGCTGGTTTGGCAGGTGTGATTTGAAAGCGACGCTGTTTACGTATACATTGCTAACGTTTCATAATCTGCTTGTATATGGTACAGTTATCCGGGTCTGCCTTTGAAATTTACATTGATCTCGGTAGTAAAGCGTTACTAACACTTCCAAATGAATTTTGTTACGTTCCCAGTCAGTCAAATTAATTTACAGACCCTATATTTCCACGCCGTTCTTCGGGGGTTTCAAAAGATCCATATGAATTCATATGATAAAATTCATATTTTCAATTTGTGCAGTTGCAAGTGATCCACTATATTATTGTAACTTATTATCTTAGTTTCATTAGTAACGGCTAAATAAGCCTTTCTTACAAACAAAGCAGCTACTGTGATGTAATATGGAAAACTGCACGAAAACGCTCTTCAAAACTAACCACAAATTTTCAGTGTGAACTGCATTCCCGGTGCCGTATTGGTTAGTTTTGACAGTTGCTATATGATACTGGTGGACAGGTTCTGTCGTTTGGTTAAGTGGATCATCTCTGACAATCGCGTCCTTTGAATCGAAAAAGGTATCTATTTGTAAACGCCACATAAACTTATCTAAACCTGATCAGTATTAAGGCACATGACAACACGCAAGCAGCCACAAGTAACATGTCTAACGCTGCTACACCAGGAGCGCCATTGTGGGTATCTTAACATTTGGAATATGTGGCCAAGAAGCTCTCGGCGCTTTGACACCTGCTCTGTAAATACGACGAGACGCTACTCCAATCTATCGTTAGCAATGTGATATAATTAGCATAAGTAAGCGCAGTATTGGTTATACCTTGTCACTCTATTGTCCTTGAGTAAACGTGTAGTATTCCTTAAAATTTCCGTGCAGAGCTTTGATACGAAATCTGTCGTGCCATGTCAAGCTAAGATAGCATGCATTAGATCAGTTGAAGCATATTTTGTGTTGTAGGCGATTAAGATTTACAAAGCGATACAGTACGTGTATTGAGATAATCAATCCCTGGCTAGCTTCCCATTACATGCACTGGTCGGGCCAATCGTTTGCCTTCCATTAGAACCCCGATGTGATTAAATCACACAACCGGTCATCCAGACCGATTGTAAATCTGGAGTATCATGCTTCAGGAAAATAAGACTGACTCTGGTGTATGCACAGGTACGCTGAAACAACCCATGCTCAAGTACTAATTAGCAAATTGAAGTAGTGTGGATTTATCACTCTACATTTTATGCGCAAACTAACTACCGTACTATTTAACATTGATTGTTGGAAACTTGCGTATGAATTGAAATACCGATTTGCTGTTTTGCATATCTGAAAAAACCTAATATTTAGTTCCCTTTACTTGAGCAATGGCGACGAAACAGTCGGACGCTCATCAGGTAAACGGAAGTAGATAGCATGTATTGGAATTGGTTAAATCGGTTGCTCAGGAACAGTCAGGAGTAAATGGGACATTTATGTAACAGACGCCAATTTCATAAAACATACATCAATTCGATTCATTGCAAAAGTGAAAGACGGACCAGGCACTTTTTCTGGACTGTTGTGTATTGGTGTCGCGAAAGCAAACTAATGATTGCTGGTAAATGGTCATTGGAAAGTTCTAAAACATCCTGTATGGAAGTCCAGACTGTTGTAAAGCATTTTCTCAAGATACATAGCTAATATCCCAGAGAAATGTGAACATAAACCCCTTGCTATCTGTATATTTGATTGTTTAAAGATGCCTCAAATAGTCGAGCTGTTTCAGAGCTGATCACATAGCTATTTATCCAAACGCACGAAAAAATAATTCAGAATTAGTCAATAAGGATGCTCAATGTTTTAGGTGGTGAATGATCAAGTTAACCGATTGACTGTTAAGCTGAATTAACATTTAGAAATACAGGAACAATATCTAAACCCGTAATTCTTGCAAGTTTTCTGATAACCTCATTGGTAGGTCGTTGCATGCGTAGCTTTTCATTGAATCCACCAGCGATGCACGCTTTTGTGTGGGCACGCATGCTTTTAACTGAAGGGAACTTGTCATCCTCCGTTGCACATACTAGATTTCGCTTGCATATCAAATGTGCCATCAAAACGCATCGTTGTTAATACTTCAGGTTGCTAAGCCCGGGAATATTGCGTTGGAAAGAAGGCTACTGCTTCGATTCCTCTAGAAAGCCTACCTGCACCAGGAGTGTTCTGATAGTTGCTGTGGGGGCAGATTGTACGGAAATCGTGACAGGACAAGGTGAGCAAGTTCATTTCATCTGGGATTGGTTAGGTACCTGCCAGCACCGCGCGCATGTTCATTAAGTGTGCTTCCTTGTGTAACAAAGTTGCAAGGGTATTTCTTGCAAGGCCGGATTTTGATAAGTTACTGCTCTTATTTACGTGATGTTTAACATTAATTCGCTAAATCGAAATTGAATGTGAAAATATATTGGTTATAATTTAAAAAATAATTATGTATAAGCATTGAAACGTTTATATAAGTTAAGCGGACGTACTTCAAGACTACACATTCTACACTTGATACAGAATACTAAAACGTCCGTTTTTGCTACGAGGACAGCAATTCCTTCTCTGTTAAGTCAACTTTTGGTTTATAACTGCCTTCAGCTTACCCACCTTTTTGCATTGCATAGAATTACCTAAGCATTTATTCAGCTCTGAGTAGAATAGATCACTCAGTCCGGATGAACCATCTCCTCTCTTCCACAATTATGAATGACAAAGTGACACAGAAATTCTCCGGGATGTTCATTTTGTGCACTAATCAACACGAGGTAACTGACAACGGACAGAAAGATAACCTGCCGCCGATACCAAATAAAGTAGCAGGCACATTAAAGGACAATGGGCAGCATGTCGATTGCTTTGCGGAATTAAAAGACTTGTTTCCGGAAGGACCTCAGCAAAGACCGATTTGGGTGATTCATAACAGCTTTCATTTCGCAGTCCAAGGTCCACATTAGACGCGACAGTTTGTGCGTTTATTTTTAGCTGATCAAAACAAATACACCCAACTGCTTCCCCGAATATAGCAGCCCATTTATTTGTGTTGGTCGTGAATTTCTGTTGTTTAAACTGCTCATATTGGGAGTTCTATCTGTCGCTGTTCTATTGAAGGGTTCTATTAGCATGCGCATTTAGTGTATCAGGAGTTTTAAGAAAAAATATCCCTCACTTACAGCTATATGTCCGTCGATAAAAGATCCAGATTGCTGCATCATTGAAATAACCTTATCATATGTGCCCATTATTACATATGCATACCGGATTCGTTACCGCGTTTAATCATGCCGGCCGGTGGCTTGCAACCATAAGGTCACCGGTTCGATTCCGCTAGAGGTGGACGTTTTCCTAGTCTAATCAACCCACGCGCAATATGGTAGTCATGCGGCAGCCAAGCACCGTTACGCGTAGAGCTGAAGCTTTATCTTTATACCATTTATGTGGAAAGTTATTTTAGGAGATCCACCTGAGAGGGAAAGCTGGATGCGAAAGTACAAAACATCAAGCCTTTAAATAGATGAGCAAAATATTACTTAGTGCTCAATCATAATGATCTGCCATGCAGATTGAAGACGAGTCAAATTTACTATGCGCTAACATTCCCCATCTAAGCATGCATCAATTGAGTTGAGTACTGCAGCTAAAGTCGCGTAACTCTAATTTTCCACATATATTTTTCAGTAACAGCAAGTTGCCGTTATTTCACACAATAAAACAATACAATACTTTACCGCGATTGCGTTTTTTTAGTCAACTTTGATAATTTTCTTCCAAGAACTATATTTACTCTCCATTGAGTCCGTGGTTATTATGGTGTCTTATGTATATTGCGATAGAGCAACTGAGAACTTCCGTTCAAGTGGAAAAAGTACATTCAAAGTTTCGAAATGAAATGTTTACAAACTTATCCCGTTTTATCCTGGTAAAACCGTTCAACTATCAACTGCTCCGTATGCCTCAGCAATATTGCACCGTTCAACGGTACACTTCGGATCATGGTCATAATATTCCAAAACGCTCTAAGGTACATAAACTTTAGCCAGTAGTCTATTCAGCCCAAGTTGCTTTTAAACATTGCTCCTTACTTAACAGGTATAGGTAAGGCAGAGTTTTCTTTACCTTAAAACGCATCTTCTTAAACACATGATCAGTTCATATATATATATATATACCAGCCAATGAACGGGCATGGCACCATTCAAAGTTTTAAGCATCTAGCGCGAGTGCAAGTTGATCAAAATTAGTTCAAAAGGAAACATTTTATTTTTCCCCATCTAAACTTTGTATTACTTTTTAACGTTTACGCATTATACATGTGAATCAGTAGGATTGTGCGCACAGATTTTAGACAGGTTTTGGTAGGGGATACATGACTTCAAGGGTGTTACTAGACAGGCACTTTGTATCATAGATTCCTTATCACGGCAAAAGTGCTGCTCCAACGGCGGCTAAACGTGTTGTCAGCGATTTGATTTGCTGTCGACAAATGGAATGCTGATCACCACGCCATCGGCTCCAGCCGGCCTTGAAAAGCGAATCGAGCGATGCGGGGCAAACGCTGAGACTGTATGCCCAATGCATAACCGAGCCATCTCAACTTGCGCAGCACAACCGGCTTGCTGAAAGATATAGCCGAATTTCCCAGGGTGACACATCGAGTTTCATCAATGTGAGCTACTGGTAGCATTCACAACTACGCATGCCTACCCGTAAAATTTTTGCATCATTAGGTGTACTCACCGGAGCTGGTGTGCGATAATCCTGATGCACCATTTTACACTACCAAGTTGCGAAGTACATGCACTACATAGATGCTTCAACCGCTAAACAATTTAGGATGAGTTACATATTCTGTGGATCATCCCAATGAATAGCGATAAGATTAGTATATTCTAACTGTCGCGTGCTCACATGGTAGAAGCTCTAGGCCAACATTTTATGCAACCGCCAGATCTATCAAACGGGCAGGAATATGGGTATATAGGGCAGCGCTGTCGCACAATGCTACTGCCAGGGAAGGGCCGGGAGAGATTTCCCTAGACTATAACTTTACAGGAGATATGAATTTAAATTTCGTGTAGGATGACTGTATACTTTTCCGATACCCCATACCTTAGGGATTATTGCAATCAAGCAGCTAAATCAATGAAGTCTAGCGCAGCTCCCAAATCTAGGAATTCAACAGTAGTTGGTCTATGGTAAAAGTGGCGATCTGCGAAGAGATTGCGTGGCGTTAATTTTTGATTCGCTCATTCACGGTCGGTATGGAAACAAGCATATCCTTCCCGGTAGTATGATTCACGTATGGGGAAACTTGTGCAGCAAACGGCATTTCTTTGGCTTGTAAGCACTCAAAATATAAGTATCACCTTTTTATTGACAAGTGAAGAGCAAGCGCCTTTCTAGAAAATCAAAGCAAAAACTGTATTGTCCAAAGAAAAGCTTTCCATTCATGCGGTAATTTGCTAACAATAAGCTTTCTATTTCCAGTTCACGCTCAGACCATCGATATTTGTGATCTTCCAACTATAGCTTGCCAGAGCTACGCCGCTCGTTGCACTACGATTCTGGCGGGATGTATCTGCTGCAGTCATACAGACTCAGGATGGGAATAGATATTCAAGTTTTCTAGGGACGTCGAGCCAACCGTAGCTTAATTGTCCAGGAAGGGATATATACATTCTGTGTAGTAGACCCGTTTTCCTCCATGTCGTTTGGTGGATTGTACTTGAGTGTGCATGCTAGTTAAGACTGAGTTCTAGACTAGCTCGATGGTTTAACAGTGTTTTAGTTGTATTCATCTTGCGTTGCACCTTTTCTGGTGTCTCTCTGCACATATGCACATGTTCGTGCAAACCAGCGCATGATGTGTTTGAGTGGAATTGAACCAAATTGACCTACATTCACATAAGCTGACACGCCGTTTGATACTGATTGCAAGGTAAACAATTTGAAAATCTGTTTATTTTGGTGAAAGATGATATTCAGTTTTATAACGTTTCTTCGCTTGTTTAAGGTTGGTACTCGTGAAAAGCTGATTGTATTTTTCGCACCTTGGAAGAAGTATTTCTTCGTTATTTGGACGGTCTTCGTCGAGCACCTGGTGACCACTAAAATCATGTTTTGTGGCAACAGTCGGCCGGGTCGTTCTTTTAAACCGCTGCAAGTAGAACGACATTAGATTTCTTGGGATTACTCAAGAACCCATTAGGCTTCCGATAAAGATTTCCTTGACAGAGATATTACCGCAGTCCTTTTGAACGTACTCAGGGATCACAAGCAATTTACGTCCTTATTTGCGAAGTCAGTTGTTCCTATAATGTCCCAAAAGCCGAACTGCATACATTCGGCTGTTAATCTGGAACCAGTCCAACAGAGCTTCCTCAAACTTAATAATTAGTGCTACATCTACACCAGCCAAACCGACTAAGGCTGCTTCTGGGTTTCCAGCTGCATGCAACTCATACTCTGGCGGACGTTAAAGTAAATTCCATGCGGCGTCCTGAAATCTGGTTTCAGAAAAACAGCAGACCTCTACACCGAAGCACACAAGAGTGCGTGCTAGACCTGCTTCCATTTAAATTCGCATAAGTGCTCACAAGTTGAAACACGCCAGACCGAATGAGGCTTTGATTCGAGTGATTATTATAGGTTAAACTGTATGGTTTGTGGAGCAACCGGCGGATCGAAGAACACAAGAATCGTTAACGGATAACAAGGAATGTTGAGAATAAACGATCAGTGTTTGGTGAAGTCACGTAGATGTAAGAAGCGGAAAGGGTTGTAGATGTGCACATGATAGGCGTGTCCATATATTTTATCGGAGGGCGTGACACTACCTGATTGCCGAAGCCAAAGTAAATGGTTGATTTTAGTAACCCAAGTTTCAGTCTTCGGCTAAATAGCCTAAACAATAGGACATTTAGTGAATTACAGCACGTAGAAGCCAGTGACTGATGACTCAATTCAAACCCCTTCCTTTTGGTTAATTATCAAATATGAGTGCAAACCTCCCACGATTACAGCAAGAGGCTGCTGGAATAAGAATCTCCACCGAAGTGCTTTTATTTAGTGGCGAGTTGCATCAATCAAGTTACAATGTTGCCAAACACAAATATGTGGCAACATATGGGGAAGGCACTTATGAGGCTGTGACTCATCACAACCTGGGACAGAACAGACGAAGCATTGGTAGAAACGTAATAATCCCGAATCACACAGCTTGTATAACTTCGGCAAGCCAGTGGACCGCATTTCACTTATTGATATAACAAATGAAGCTACAGTTAAACTGCGCCCATTATGAACATCTACACCTGTTAAAAAGAAAGGAATTTTTCTTTAAGCTAATTCCAATGCAAGCATTTCCAATTTGCCTTATGATTTTTAGTACAACCTCTCGTTTTAGATATCAGTTAAATACGTTGTTTCCCTAATTTCACTTCATAATCCTTTACTAATAACAATGTAACTTGCTTAAACAAAGCATTATTCTGAAATATTACATTTAAGTAGATAGTTATGTAAGCTGGAGATGCTAGGATGTCATTGTAATCCAATCATTTTTAAAATTGGAACTTAACAGTCGCATCAGCAAGAGTTCTTTTGAACCACCCTAAGCATCCATATTGGCTATTTGGCTGTCTGCCCAATGCGTAAGTCGTCAAAATTTTGTGTCTGTTTCAACACCCAACTGAGGATATCTTTACTTTACGAGTGGAAATAATGATGAAACCGGTGGTTCGTATAGCATAGTGTTGGGGAGAGCAGCCCGAAAACACTGCGCCCTAAAACATTTAATACACTTGCGACACATAGACTTACAAAGGCTACTGGACACATGTAGCAATCTTTGTGAAATCAGATGAGGTTGACAACTATTGAGTCGGAGTTGGAGACCAAGATAAACCATTGGTTTGGTTGCATTACTTTCACATCATAGTTGAGAAGGTAGGCAAGCAGAAGTAATCGTTGACTGAAATTTAGCGTATGTATATTCTGAAGATGGTCGCAATACATTATTGGTTTACTGTTGTCCTTTTCTTAACATAATAAATCTTCACAGTAAATACAAAACAAGAGATCATATACTGACCTTCTGAACAATAAAGCTTATTGCACATTCAAAATGTTCGCTTGTTTCAAATGTCTACTTAGTAAACCTCCACCAGATACATCCAATTTTCCAGGTTTATTTGAAAGTTGGCGATGGGGACCGGTTTAGCTCAGCGGAAACATTAAAACCATAAAGAGATTATATCTCGCAATAGATTCATCAGACATGCTTGCTTCTAAATGGAAAAGGGCGCACTTCTCAATGGGTGAACCGTTACATAGAAAATGATTTATTCAAATTTTTAATGAGACATTAAATGCATTTTTTGTAGTGACCTTAGAGGACCGCAGACAAACATTGGTCTGCCAGATTACACGCAAATTGAAGAGGCTTTTTTCTGAATAACTCCAAGGAAAGTTTAAATTACGGTATCTTACAAAGCGGTAATAAATATTAATACACACACTAGCCATTCAGAAGATTTAGTAGGGGCGTATCAAGCAATATATTTTGCCTTACATATACAAAATTGGATTCAAGGATTGGTTTCAAGGTGCACAAGCAAAATACCCTTGGGTATTTTATCTTTAGGTTTGCCGAGACCCACTGAACCCCTGACCACTGATAGAGACAGCAGTGTTTGTGAGCAAATTATTGTCAATGCGATTTCAGCTGCTAGTGTGAAAATTATTCTGCTACAGAAACCTAAATGATTAGGTATACTAAAACAAATTTGATAGATTTACGAAAAATCTTTTGTGCTTTGAGTTGTTGCATGCACTTATTTTGGAGTAAGCTCGGATAAATTGAAAGAAGGGCCATGTGACGGAATTCAAGAAAGAACACTTATTCAGGAGTCAACCTTCCTAGATTTTATGAAAGATGTGGTGTTCATTGTTTGGTATGCATTTATTAAATTACATAATAAGACTTTTTAACTAGCATCCGATTATGAACATCTAGTTAAAGATTTACTAATCAAAGCCGAACGTTTGGTTTTAAAATGATCATCGTTATCAATCATTTGCACAATCAACAAGAGCGCTTTCCGGAAAATCTGGGAAAATAAGAGAGGAACAAACTCAAACAACCCCCAGGGCAATAAAAGAACGTAAGAAATATAACGGGTGACACAGGACTATCTTAATGGCAGATAATTATCTTGGTCAGTATTCTGGCTGTACGCAAGCTTTCCAATCCGGAGTATCAAAAACTTTTCTTGTGCAATAAAAGTGAGTATTAATTACCGTTAACTTTACCACTTTATTACCAAAGCTTTGAGCACATTTGAAATTCGATAATTACTTCAGAGTGTGTCGTATTCAGTTATTGGTGTCATAAACTTTGCTTTTTGCACGTCCTTTCTTAAAATGATTCAATAAATTTTCGCAATAGTGCGCAATTTGCACATAAAGTTATACACATGCGCAAGACAAATTCACTTCATTTTTAACTGAATATTCCAAGGGGGCAGAAGAGGAAACATTTTCCGTGCTTTTAGAAGCAATGCATCCAATATTATTTCCGGGCCACCACTCTGTCTGTTTTAATTCTTTATCGCAATTACGCCATTTGACGATTTTGAATGCAGCAAAACTGTGTGATCTTTAACGGAATTATTACACCGTGGGAGGAGGCTCCGCCGTAATATATGTGCTGTTCGCTTGTGCCAAATACTTTGCAAATGATGTGAAAACATTGAGTTAGCTGATGGAGTCAAACCATTGTCTGACTTTCCTACAAGCATTTATCGTCGATGAGCTGTTTACTTTGGGCCTTGTGCACGAAAATTGGTATATATCTCAGTTGAGATAACCCATTATATGGCTGCCTATTTAGCATTGGCGTTATGCACTGGCATTATGCAGTCAGCCAGGCGATATATATAATAATAATGCATCTATCTATTGCGGTGTTGACACTCAAGTAAACAGCATTCTATGGCCGTTGTACCAGGACAAAATAACGAGTTATGTACTGGCTAGGAAGATTGACTAGACGTTTATTCCTACTTGCGCTCATTAAAATGTAGTTTTTTAAAGAGAGGTAATTCGATCAAAGCGTAAATCGTTACTCAACGTTCTCAACCACTGAACAAAACCAGAATTGTCCGCAAGGACGCTTACTGACTTAGACATGATGTTGATTGACAGGACGGTAGCGGAATACTTGACGCAAATTATCCACCATATCACTGGGATAACGCTTGAATATGGCAAATGGTCAGTCTCATCAAAAACCCAACGATGCACTTACAAACATACTGAAAATAAATAACGTTAAGTAGGCGGGTTCCTTTGCACTCTCACGTTGAATACATCTGCTACCGGCTTCTTGAAACGGGATGGTCTGTCGGTTCTACACGCACACAATTTGCTTCTTGCGAACTGATGTATGCCGGCTAATTTGGCCGCGTTCTAAAAAACCGGCATTCCTTTAATTTATTTAAACTTATCTTGTGCGGTCGAATAGAGTATGATCTACGTCCTCTTAAGAGGAGTAAAGACATCGAGCATAACAATATAACATGTTTAATTATCCACTCTGCGCATCAGTTTCTCTGACGCAGAGCACCGCTTTTCGCAATCAATCCAAGCAGTGCTGTTCCAAGCATTCAAACAAATGATGCTCAATTTGAAGGCAAAAATCCCCGTTAACTCAACAGATCTGCGATTACAAAAGCTATACCAAATATCTTTCTTCCATATTAGATTCCAGACAAAATTGCGGATACCTGAAAATTCAATTGTAGTTCGAAAATAAATCTAGTAGTTTGGTTAAGAAAAATGTCACAAATTAATGAAATTTCCCTAAAAGAATTACTCTCTGCTGCACCTTATTTGATCATGGTTGCTATTCCTGAATGAATAATTTGGTCGCCTCCTTAAAACTTTTACCCAGGACGTGAATGATCCTGAGTCACGCAAGTATATACATGATAGTAAACAGCATCATTGATCAAGGAAAATTTAACTCTCAGTCTGTACTCAGTTTACATTCCGTCCAAGGCTTCTGATAAATCAATATGCTTTGTGTCACCTTAGTGGGAAAATCTCAAACACCATCGAAAACCGCCATCACATTTTACTCTAGGGACTCATTTTAAAGTCTTGCCATACACAATTCTTCTGATTAATGTTTTCTTAAAGTTGTTAGGCCATAAAATTTGGTTGGGCATATGGCGTATGGCATTGGCTGGAATGACATTCGTGACTATTTCCTTTCTCCATCTTCGGAAGTTTTCCTCGGACAATAGATTGATCTCGATAACATCAACTACTGGTTGGAGTTGCTTGAGCCCACTGCATTCATATCGAATAACACAATATCACGGTCCCATCGGATCAATATCAGTTTAGCCCGTGATATCCATCATGGACTCCAAGGGACATGAGCGATAACCCGATAGACATGAAAAGTGATTTGTTTTCAATTAGGTTCCTTTAGGTTTCAAGCATTTACTTATTTGTGAAACGCTGCTCGCTAGTTGGCCGAATATGCAAGTGCATGTGTCAGGTGTATAAACGTAGTGATGCAATTCGAACTATATGATTAATTACTTCGCTATGACAGATATTCACCAAATACCGGAAAACGTTAAGAGATGCGTTGTCATGATTAATGACGATCATAGTGGTCTCCGCATTCAGATAACGTCAAACGGCTTTATGAGAAACGCCGCCAGATTGAGAAGTAAGGCGAATGGACGATGTGCTGGAAGGACTCTAATCGGAAAATTTAATCCGAACTGCACAAGCATCGAACACACGTGCAAGCCCTATCCATGATCATTAGACTAGTTTCCTCTACCAAAGGCCGTAACCTGGTTTCCTGCTTTCTAATTCCCGGCGTTCGCTTATTGTATGTGTGTGTGAACATGTGCAGTTGCGCGACCATTAAGCTGTATTGACCCTTATGGTGATCTTCTTGGGTGTTGGATTTAAGAATAGTGCTCCGTCGACTTGGAGGCCGCAAACAGCGGAGAGCTTGCATATTCAATGATGTACTTAGAGGGTACAACAAATAAAGGATGGTAGATGCGAAGAAAGTGCAATGGATGCGGCGTGTTTTCTGGTAGGCATTAGTAGACGGCGATTTCAGAAGCTAGTGCATCGAATAAATTATGCTGGAAGTACATTTGATTAGTGGTTACTACAGCTAATAATTAATCTGGGCTCATTATTTAGCAGGCAGTTAAATAGTGCCAATAATTATCACATGTGGTTGAGGCCTTAATCTTCATTATTAGTAACCATATCGAGTAACCCATATTACATTGCTCTAGAGTGAATCGTGAATCCATCAAACCAAGTCATATTTTTACCTTATTCATAACTTGCCCTTCAACTGGCACCCACATGTTCAATTCAGTAGACTGCTGTCGATGTATTATGTCCTAGTTTGACATAAAATTCGTGGACAATTACAGCTTCGAATAATGCCGGAAGAAGACGAACACTGGCAGATGTCAACATTTCGTATTGTCTCTTCAGTGCCAACAAAATAACATGAAAATATATAAGACGACAGATAGGATGGGACCGGAACAAGTTAGAACAGGGTAGAGGGGCAGGCGTGACACCCCTACGCCCAGGGCAGCCGTAGGCTTACGAACAGCTGTTTCTGCACACAGAGTGCGGGTTTGCTACGGCTGACCGTGACTGCCTCTACAAAACGTAGGAAACGGGTGTTAGTATATCTTAACACGATTGTAAACATTGTGGCCGGATCCAACTGGTGACAGGTGGCCAGTAAATGCCTACCTATGGATGAAGCAGGTGATTTACGTGAACAGATGGTATAAGCAACCGAGGACTGGGTGATTTGACGCTGCAACCATTTAGGTACATGTTCCCTTATTCTGGAATTCAACGATCGATTGGTACGGCCTATGTAGTGTATACCACAACCACAAGTAAATTGGTAAATACAATGTGAGTTGGCGCCAATAGGTTGTCTTTCCGTCATTGGGATAACAGATATTCGATTAGTCCGGTTGATAAGGACAGTTTCGGCAGCATAATAAGTCCTATGGACTGCGGAAATTATGCGGTACGTTGTCCTCATATTGGCGAAATCTCCCTTAAATGGTAGCTCGATGTAGATCTTACTTTTTGACACTGTCGATACTTTCTGCCCCGGCACCCTCGCCTGACTATGTTTGTCGATGAACCTACTTGGATAGCCATTTTTCAACAGCGTATCCTTGAGCGAGTTATCTCATCATCTAAACTGTCGGTAGTGCATATTTTCCTTGCACGGTTGAATGGCGTCTTGACTAAGGTCCGCTTGTACCGCATTGGGGAGAAGCTGGTAAATTGTAGGTACTGCCCTGACCAAGTCGGTTTTCGGTAAACGTCTCTTTTGATGGACCCATCTGCTCTTCGGCAAATCAACACGTCCAGAAATGGAAGGCAGTTGTTTTTCTGTTTCGTTGGTTACTTTCAGATTCGTATGCACGTTATTCAGGCGATCGACTAGACGCGCAATGTGCTCCTCTGATGAGCTAAACACTAAAATATCATCCACATATCGCTTATAGTAGGAAAGCAGCGTATCTCTACACTCAACTTCTTTTTAATCATCGACATGAAAAAATCTGCTAGTACTGGGCCCAACGGAATACTCATCGCCACCCAATCTATCTGGCGATAAGGAATGTTTTGGAATTGGAAAACGATGTTCTCAGTACATAGTAGTAAGCTGTCCTTTAATAATTCGACTGGCATTGGAAGAGTAAAATCGGAGCACTCTGCCATTTCACACACGTAATCAACTGTTTCATGTAGCGGAACATTGGTGAAAAGCGATTGTACATCCAATGTGGACATGACTTTATCGGATAGGTTAAACTCATCTAAAGCCTCTGTAAGTTCGAATGAGTCCTTCAGACGGCGTGGGATGGTCTGCTGCTTCAACCGCGAAAGAACTTCTACCGGCCAACGAGCCAACTTATGTTGCGCTGAGTTTGCCATTGACAAGATTGGTCTAAGCGGTATACCACATTTATGGGTCTTTGGCAAACCGTATAGCTGAGGTATGTTGAACCCTCCCGGTTTTAGGTTGTTATATACCTCATCATCAATTACATGGTGTAAGAGGAGCAATTTTAGGTGTTCCGTGATGCGTCTTTCCACTTCACTAACATCCTCTGTTATTGTTAGGAGTTTAAATTTGCTAGCATCACTCAGTAAATCTTGCATTTTCCGTGTGTATTCTTCCTTGCACATAATAACGGCTCCTGAGCATTTGTCTGGCTTAAGTACAATCACCCCTTCGTTCTCAGCTCCCGTAGTGCACAAAGGTGACGCCTTGTTAGCAAACACTTCTCACGCACTGGCGTCATTGTGACCTCATGGGCAATATCAGTTAGTTTGTTTCTAAACCAGTTTGACATATCTGGACTAGACGCCTGTAATCCTGCTAACTGGTCATAAAAATTTTCAAACTGTGCCTCTATGAACAAGCGGTTTAGCTTACCAGGTGGGACTTTGTAATCCATTCCGAGCGATAATGCTTCCAGTTGTAAGGCATCAAGGGGAACATTTGACAGGTTTAAAACGTACGTATTGGGGTCATGATATGTAGGCGCCTCCCGTTTATCAACTAGTGCATTCTGCCACCGGACTTTGCATTTCTCCTTTGTACCATCGATAGTAAATTTGCAGAAGTTGGTAAACACAATCCTGCAGCACAACGATGAGCTATACAGTATTGGCAATAGGCGGGAATGCGTCTCGAGTAGCGCAGTGAGTCGAGTCTGAGCAGTCTCCAATTGAGCAGAGGCAATGCGCCGGAGATTTCCATTGGAAGGCTTCAGCTTATTTTTACGCAACACCTTCCAAATCGAAAGTGGATATTGAAGTACGGTGATACAATTTGAGAGAACAGATATTTCCGAACGACAGCAAACAAGTTTGCACTTCAGACTAACAATACGGCGTAACTGTCTGACGAAATCAACGGGAATTCGTCTTTTGAGAAATTTGAAACAATTAGATCCCTTTAGTAATTTGAATAATGCCGTAAGAAGAAGAACACTGGCAGATGTCAACATTTCGTATTGTCTCTTCAGTGCCAACAAAATAACATGAAAATATATAAGACGACAGATAGGGTGAGACCGGAACAAGTTAGAACAGGGTAGAGGGGCAGGCGTGACACCCCTACGCCCAGGGCAACCGTTGGCTTACGAACAGCTGTTTCTGCACACAGAGTGCGGGTTTGATACGGCTGATTGCGACTGCCTCTGCTTCACATATCCTCCTAAGGTTGATTACTACAACCTGGGTGTACGGATTACAGACGAACAGAGTAAGTGTACGCTTGCCCAAACTGGATCTTATCCCATTACTTTGGCACCGGATGGCATTTGTCAAAGAAGCCAGAACATTGAACAGGCACGTTTGCATTCCTCACATGCACGCAATTATATTACAACGAACTAACTTCCAAATGTTCATCAAAGAATGAGTCTGTTTATTGCCCTAAGAAGAAAGCAAATGTTTTTAGAGCATCCGTAATATCAGCTAATGCGCCAAGTAAGGAAGAAGGAAATGTGTGCCGTGACGTCCGCCGGGTTCCAAACACTCGTGACTAGCCAACAGCCGTGGCAATCAGTGAGGTACCAAGAAGTGCGAAGTGATTTGCTCAGCTTTGTTTTGCTTTCCTATCTAAACATCAATTTGATCAAAAACTCGGTGGAGATAAATCGGAAATCGCCGGTCTAAGCACTATTGGAATACCAATATCAACTGCACACAATGCGCACTGTTAATGTGGACGAAACCCGCCAGCTCGGTGAAGCACTATGTCGGACCGTAGATATTCACGTTAGGAACCGGATAGCGGAAGCAAAGTGAGCGGTTTATAAATGATTTTATGGTGAGGCTGTGGTGCCCATCGTGAAACATCGTCTCCTGATAGTAGCGCACTATCACCCGTACCATGTAAGACCGGTTCGATTCCCTTTTAATGTGACCGCATGCGTCTTAGTTGTGTGCCTGTCGCTTATTGTGAATCATTTACGTGAGAAGTTCTTGGTAGACATTTGATGCCTTTCGGAAACGAGACTGCAAGACACAACTACTGTTGCAGAATAACCTGAGGTCAACTACTTCTTGTGGCTGTCCGGGGACTCAGAGACTACCACTTCTGGCCAGGCAGGTTTTGGGTTGCAATAAGAGACAGGATTGAGATCGCTCTGCTTGCTTGGATTTGAAGCAACTGTCGGCTGTTCGGGGTCAGACAAAGAAGTTTCTGTAGGTTAAATAATTGTCGAGAAGGTAAACGTGTTTCATTTGTCGTCGCTATCTACACTCCAACAGACTGAAGCCAAGATGTAGTCAAGCAGAGTTTTTCTCAAGAAATACATGACGTTCTTTTTTCTTCCAACAAGTCTCATATTGTTATTCACAACGGAGATTTTAACGTTCAATTGGGTCACCTGCCACCAAACAGGCACCAGCTTGGGGGTAGTTTTTGTTTTGGTAATAGTCGATCGGTAATGAAGAAAGACTACCGACTCTTGGTCTGCACCCCGTTTGTTTTTTCAAGCACCAGCCTTCCACACTCGAAGAAACACACTGCTACCTGGAGCACGCCTTCTCAAGCGCAAGAGTGTTCCCAGCCTGACCACAAAGTACTGTTACAGATGCTGCGGAAGCGTAACAGACTGCCGATCGTACTGGTCTACTTGTCTGGACTCCGATCACGCATCGCTCCATGCTAATATTTTTATGCGTTTCACTGGATTGCCCAAACATATGCATTAATACCCGAACGTCGAAAATCTAGAATTCCCTACGATGATGTCCAAGAGCCCAACTACTCTGTAAACACTGCTTGCCTTAGCTTCTGACGGCGATCTGAATTCACAGTGAGTGCGCATGAAAAATGCTTTATTTACCGCTACCACCCAGTTGCTGATGTAAGGCGCCTATCGGTCCAGTTCGACGCCAGATGTAGTAACAAAACTCAATCCCAGAATTGAGAATTTCACAGCAGTTTGCAAAGGGACTGTGAAACCTGGTGATGTGAACTGGTGTGATATGACGTTGGGTAGATTTAGGGCTTATGAAAAGATTTCCTCTTCCTTTGCTCTTACCAGTAGAGTTCGACAAGAATAGGCAATCTCCCGACACCGTTTCCATTTTACTATTGTGGATGTCCTCAATAATGCTCTGGCAGATTTATTGAACGCCAGAGTTTGCTCCTCGTTGGTGGCCAAGTAGTTGTCTTGGACTACGCTGATGATTTCTTCTTGCTGCGTGACGGTCTACAGGAGTGCAACTTGCACTTGAGGGCTTGGCAATTGAAGCGTCAAATAATGGGACGGAGTCCCCCTCCCTTAGTGCAAAGCATTTTACAAGACTGTTAAATGCCTATACGTCCTCTCACTTTAAATAGCGAGACACATCATGACGGGTGATACAACGAATAATGTGAGCGTAGTTCATTTAGGTTGGATTTCTCACGAGGAACCAAACGTTTGATTAAAAAATTGAGCTGTTTACATATGCGGTATTTCCTATAGAGATAAATTGCAGGTGGTTTTTATAAGTTACAGATGCCCTAAGTAATAATAAGTTGGTTGGTAGTTCAAGCTATTTGGGATGAAGTAAAATTCCCATTATTATAACAATTTAGTGCTGCAAACCTCTCTACTAGGTCTCCAACTTGCTCTTAAGAGCTTGACTATTAAAGAGTCAAAGTATGGGATGAATAATCACCCTCTGCAAGTGCAAATCACTTTTTTAAGACCGGTAGATGTCTAATCCACTCCTCACTCTAGATAACGAGATACTGGAAGTTGTGGAAATTTTCGTCTACCAAGGAACTTGCATCCATTTTGGTCGAGCTATTGGATAGAAGATTTCGATAGGCAGAGCAAGAGCTCGTCTCGTTTTATTATGCTAATTTACTTATAGCGCCGCCATAACCTTGGCTTCTCCATCAGAGGGCGGGTTTATTGTGCAACTGGTGATAATTTGCAGACCCCTAAGTAAATGTATGTCGGTTATTATTTCGAGTTATACGAAATGCGTTAAAATGCTCGTCATCATAGTATTCTAGTGCTGGAAGTCTCTCTAATAAAAAGCGCAAAACTTGTTTCTCCGTAAGTTCTTTGAATTCCTAAGTTAGATTTTTTTATGTCTACAAAGGTATATATGTCACTGGATGCACCGTTTAGTGCTTCATATTTTTACGCTCTAGCTAAGGTCATCGGCAGTTTAAATAGTATACTACTTCACTGGTATGTGCTGCTGTACTTTTTAATCCTTCCCTGAATCAGATGGAGTTAGTCGCTTAAACCTTTGATGCTTATTGTGTCTAAAATCGGCTTACGATTTTTCAGTTCATTAAAGATAATCACATCATATGATAACGTCACCGCATAAGGAATTTATTATATTGTCTTTGCAGATGTTGGACAAAGAAAAAATAAGCCAAACGATATTTTTAATCCCCCACTAGAAAAATCGGTTACTCGACGATGTCCATTGAACAGATCGAATTATTTTGATGGATGCGTTGGTTTGTCTGGTTATTTAAGTATGATTCGATACACTTTTTAACAAAAGAGTAAAGTCATTTCGGGACATTGTGTCAGTGAATGGTTTACCCGTTCTATATACATTTATTTGTAAGAATTCGTTCCAAAATTCATTACCATTTTCTACATGACGATGTGCGCCTTACTTTCACTCCAGCCGTCTTGGGATCCTTGTAGTTATATGCAATCTAACTATACGTTTGATAAAACTATTATAAATTTATTAATTTTCGTAGTTAGTTTTCCACAGGTGCATCATTTTATAATTCAACAACTTAAAACATAATAAATTCTCACATTTGTTGTAAAAACCGCTAATATGCTAACATACATGTTGATAATGTTGTGCCATTATGTTTCTACGTATGGTACTTGAGAGCTAATTATCAATATTAGTTCTGTTCAATAAGAAAATGCATTGGTTCGGTAGGCAGTGACTTGACGACAGTTTTGCCACACCGCTAATTTAGACCAAGTTCAGCCAATTTATTTATAAATGTAAATTCTTGGAAACACTTACTTGCGCCACCTTGACATAGGTCACGCTAACGGCTAGCTAATCCAGAGGGGCATAAATCAAACGATTCAACAGTACGCGGTGGAGAACAAGTCATCCCAGCAAATTTTCCACTCGGTCGACACTCGTCATGCCGCTTGAGACATTACTTCAACAATTCGTCTTTGTGTATGCTGGGTCGTATCCATCTTACAACAATCTACCTCTCTACCATGATACAATTTTCGCCAGTCGTGATCTTTCTCAAGTTCCACAATTACATTGATTTCACTGTGCGACGTACCTGTCAGCAAATGCTAAAGGAAATTAATTTTACTTTCGTTAACAATCTGAACCAATAAAAACCGCAACATAACAAAACACTTTGTGCAGTGGTAGCATGAAGAAGAAGTTTAACTAGGTTTCTTAACAATTGTTTATTTTTAACTCCTTTGTACTCAGAGTCAAATATAGTCGAGATGAATACACTTTCCATAATATTTTACTGATCTTCAATTTGTCTGCAGTTTTTGTTCAACCTGAGTGATAATAACTCAGTGTGCTATCAAAGGTGAAATTAGTGATACACTACTCTGTGTAATGTTTTGACGAAGTAATGTACGGTAATTTCATGGCTATTTGTTTTTCGCCATTATACCTCCTAAAGGTTTTGTACATATTTTTGAATAAAGTATCTTTCATCGCCAAGCAGAAATATAAGCTAAGTTAAAAGCACATTATCTTCAGCTTCGGTTTATGTTTAATAATAGTTATTATCTCCACTGTATAGAAAACAATGGTGTTGTGTTTCTGAATAATTATGGTATTATTTCTGTAATAGTAGGACTCCAAAGGAACCTTACAGCTTACTTAGGCCTTGCCATGTTTCCTACTATCATGTTTCATACTGGCTGGAATAAATGTCTAGAATAAGCGCACTTTGTGATCTATATCAAAAGCATTATTATTTATTAATGGAATATGGTGGTCAGAATTTTACCTGCGTGTTGAAAGGTCCTGATTAGCGACGCGTGTTTCCTTTGATAACTTTTGTCAACCATGTTAACTTTGCGCTAGCTATTACGTACCAAACTTACGCACACACATTTGCATTATCATGCTTACATACATTTTATACATACAGCAACCTCTACTGATTGTTTGAATAAAAATTGTACCAAAATTTTAAATTGGCTAAAACTACTTGACACACGTAGATAGCGCTGCACACCTGTTCCACATACATTTAGCACACTGGGTTAGCCCAATATATACTTGTATCGCAAACGCACCTAGTATTGGTTAGATTCTTTTAACCGCCTGAAGCTACAAAAGAAGTCAGCATAACCAACAAGGGTACTACAGAATACCATCAGGATAATGCTTGAGATGGTCGCTAGTATTTCTGTAACTGTGGCACACGATCGTACTCAGCCACCCAATTGAATTTTGCGTGCCGTCCATCCGATGGCGTTGTTGTAACCCCCTTGGATTTCCTTCCCTGCTTCCCCTTGAACTTGCCACTTGGCTTCCCGTCAGAAACCACCTTTCCTGCCCAACGCCATGCCCTACTAGCTGTCCGCCAAAATAAAAGGACCTACAAGATAGCTTGTTATTTTTTAAACTTCACGGCTCTATTTAGATTAACAGCATTCAATGAACATGTAAGAATTTGTAGCCAAAATGTATAGCCTAGTTTGCCAACATGTTGTGACCTGTTTATCACACTACTATAACCCAAAATTAGATGGGGCTATACGCTAAAGAAAGGCTAAATATAATGGCAAAACTTTGGCTAGAGTCAGCATAATGAGGCTAGTGGAAGCAAAGCATAAGGGAAATATATATTGAGCTTAAAACAAACTTGTCGTTACCATATATTTTCAGTCAAGGGATTGCTTTATGCAAACTGGCTTTTCTCCGCCTACTTCCAAAATGAACAAATCAGAATAAGGCGGTTACAAACTTGTGATTACCTTTCACAATGTCCAATTTAGTAACTTTTCTACTCCTTTCTTTTGCTTTGCTAGCAAATTCCGCCAGCTTTATACATACACAGACACCTGATATTCAAGAGTAAATAAATATAGCTCGGACCAGCGTTCAACGCTGTGTCGTATCACGGTAATATTATTCTCCTACATTTCACGGAATCTATCGCAATAAGCCGGATGAATCCAGCTATGCTTTTCCAGAAACAGTAATCTATAAGTTCAGGTCCCAGGTGGAGATATGGGTGTAGCATCCGTTATTCCTTTTGCAACAAGAGCATGTTTACTCATACCCACTGTTCGATAATATCTGATAATGTGGCTGTCACTAGGGAGACAATACACAATGCACGCATCTACCAGCTTTCGTCTTTACACCTCAGTTTTGAAACGGCAAAATGCGGTAACTGCTTCAAGCTGTCACGTCACTTGCGCGATCTGTATGTCTGGGATGATGGGCGAATATTTCGGAGGAACAACCACCCTAGCCAACTGCAGGTGAAAACAAAAACGTTGATAATGCAATTCACTAATATTACTAAACGGACGCCACTGTGTCCGTGTTTGTCGGATCTTTAAGGGCACTTCTTTAAGCTGTGTTTTTCCTTGCATGAGCTACACGCGCTAAATGTTCGGCATGCAACGGAGATATTAATGGAAGTGCATCATCAGGATACATACAAGAGAGTTATGCGTCAAACGTGCATTTCGTTTCGACTAGAGAATTATCCCTAAAAACAGCATTTCCTTAAATGGCGGAGTTGAATTACAGACATAAATTAATTCTTAACCGAAAAATGTTTCAGCGTTGATAAATACCTGAAGTAAAACGTAGTCTGCCTAAAATAAAACAAGCAAATACTTCGATTGAGATAACAGATGAACAGCGCAATGCAACCGGCACCTAATTCTACCAAACGCAAAAGGTATCAACCGGCACTGCTCACCGAGATGAGTGATTCGTTTGAAGACATTTCGGTGTTAGACTGGGCAGCTTCGTCAGTGCTGCTTTAGGGGTCGTTTTGCATAGTCTCTTAAGCGACTTCGAGATCCAAGTGCTCATGGATCAAGCTGTGCTTTGAATAAATGCTTCCACAATCTCGTGGATCCAAAAGGACTTCATTCCGCTGTACGTGGCTCCCTGTTGCAAAAAGGCGCACCACAACAAATGCATGGTTTAAATTTATAAAGCCAGTGAGATATTTGTTACATTTTTGATTCAAAATGCTCACCAACCAACAGAGACAATTCAAATTAAACTCAGCGAAGTTAAAGTTAAACAGCAAATGGGAAGCATCTGGTGTAATGTACAGGATCCGCTGCCGAAACTGTGATACTCATTACGTAAAAAACTGGAAGGATGTTTGGCACACGGCTGCATGAACATAGCCTACCCGTTCGTCATCATGGTCAGAACCCTTAGTTTTGTGTGCATAAGGATGCTGAAAACCACCAGTTCGACATGGAGCACGTCGAACTACTCGGAAGGGTCACGAGAGTTTGTGTTTTGACACTTTAAGGGACTGTGGGGTTTGATGTAATATTACTGAACTAAGTGATACGCCTTTTGCTTGGGATAACTCAGAACGGCCAGAGACATAAATGTACCGCGCTTTCAATCTCAAACATTATTGCGAGTTTAAATTCAAGTGGGACTGGGACGATAGGATGAATCCTGTAAGTGTTCCTTCTTGTGCGGGTCGTTGATCCAGGAGTTGATAGGGGCGCTCCGACTTCTAGATGGGTCTAAAAGGAAAACACCCAAAAATGCACCCTGGTCCATTAATTTAATGCCCACGTTCCTTACATTAGCTGTTCCTGCTATGTCAGTTACGTGAAGTAAATAAAAGGGGATGAAAAATCGAAGGCAAGAGAGTAAGGGAAATCAGTTAAAAGAAGGGAATAATACCAATGGCGAAGAGCAGTAAAGAAAAGCGAATCAAAGTATGAAGATGGGAATTAGTCCGGAAAAAGGAAAGTTTGTTGTTGCCACTAAAAAGCGTCTAGTTGATGCTCAAACCCCTTAACCGTAGCTTCCTTGACAACATTTTCTGGAAGCAGGTTCCAGTGTTCGATGACTTGACGTGATAACCGTGTCTCCGCTCTAACACGATCGGACAGCAGTTTGTCCAGCTTCATACAATGCCCGCGGAGACCAGATAATCCAGCAGGACTAAATAGCCAGGACAAATCAGCGCCAATATTCCCAGTCAAAATACTGCTGGGTAGGACTAGGTCCCCTCTAATCCTTCGATAGTGCATTGACTGCATCCAAAAATTAAGTAGACGTTCGGGGTACGTTTGTCCTCGTAACCCCTCAAGCAAATTAGTACCGAAACGCAACACCCTTTCTAGTGCCATTTTGTCCCGGACAAGGCATGGTGGACAGGCATAGATGCAATATTCTTAGTGGGGTTGCACAGAAGCTGAGAAGTGCTTCAAAAGCACATCAGCGGTTAGGGTCCCGAAAGAACGACGGATAAACCACAACATCCGGAAGTCATTACTAACCGCATTCTTTCAGTTGTCTCCAGAGTGTAGTGTGGAACATTGGAGTACACCTAGAACAACCTGATGAGGCATGTGAGGAAGTTCACTCCCATCGAGCACATAACTTGTGGAGGAATCAGACGCTCCGATACGCAGCACTGGACACTGCACGGTTTATGGGCAGCAACCACAAGACAGATCAATCCCGGAGTCTATCCAGAGCCCTTTGAATAGCCACAGGACCACCAGGGATATCCACAATATTCCAGAGCTTCAGGTCATCAGCAAATATGAGCGATGGTACCTCAAGCTAACTCGACAAGTCATTCACGTAGAATGAGAAAAGCAGCGGACCTAGGACAGAGCATTGCAGAACGCCGCTAAGTATAGCTTGTCGAAAAGAAAGACTGCTTCCCACACGAATATACTGTTCCGGTCCATCCCGAAAAGCAGACACCCACTGGAGAGCGTGACCAGATATTCAATAAGACCTCAACTTCAGTGGGGGTCCCGAATGGGGGACAGTGTCAAAGACCTTGGCGAAGTAAATGCACACCACATCCACTATATGTCCACTGTCTACGGCTTCACAAAAGGGTGAATTTTTGTGCAGTCTCATGTGGTTCCATAATAATACAATATGGCGTAGCAAGGTTTTATGCTGCATTTGTGCAAAAAAATCATACTTAATATATTTCATTTGTACTCTTAGCTAAAACAATCCATATTCATCGAGGCATTGCAATAAACCTTTATTAGAGGATAAAGTGCACATGTCTTCTAAATGTTGCTTGCATATTAATACTATACAACTGAATTGTCACATCACCTATAATATAATAATCCTTATATCACATTGTGGATCGTTTACCTAATGGTATTTAGCATCATATGCTAAAGAAACATTTCTCTGTATCTGTATTCAGCCAGCTGGGTGAGAATCCTGGAAGAGTGCATAAGCTTTATGAACATGCTGTCAATGCATACACTACTTCTTTGGTAATCAACCCAATTTCTCTCACTGACCGCAATCCGTCACGAGGTTCTTCCTTAAATACTTCGCTCCATCTTTCTCTGCCGCCAACCATTTAACGTATAACAATCGCAGACGTATTACCAACATAGTAAAGAAATAGTGTACCCAAACAATACATTATACAAGCTCACAAGTCATCTCCTCTGTGATAACATAGTCAGACTGAGGCTTTTCCATGCTCGTCGCGTTTCATCAGTTGCGAAGCCTAGCTATTATCGAATCATGTTGTAGGACTAAGAATGCTGACCACCCTATAGTTATCCGAGGTTACTACTTCTTCCGGAAGGTCCAATGCCATGGTAAGGATATGTAGATCATTTATGAGTAAGTAAACTTCGATGAGTCCATTTGGATAACAATGTTAATTAATACAATGGAATGCTGTTTAGTTTTCTACATTTACTACCGTAATATTGCCCACTAATACTAAGAGGCAAGCCTACGCATATTTTATGCGATTCAAGGTGTTTGGATAGGATCTAAATGTGCTAATCATTTCATGATACAAAGACACTGGGGAGAAGAGAAAAGATTTAATTTAACTGTATGAGCGAAGGTAGACACAACCATTAACATCTAACTCACGGTTGCATAGTAGCTAAATAGCATATTCCTTGGTTAATCAATATTTGCTGTCATTGATTTATATGACTGTATTCACAGTAATAACCATAATGTTGTGCATTTGTAAATAAATATTTGATGTAAACCTCAAGTTCATTTAAAACACTGCAATTTTTGTAGAATTAAGTAGAAAGATTTTATTGGCTGTGCAGAGTTCTTCTTGTATTTCAACCCAAAAGAGCATTTTTAAGCGTTTTGAAAATGAATATGAATCCACCCCCTGAAAGTTTGTCAAAATTCTACCTAGCAAAGGAAGTAAGTTACATCTTCAGATAATAATAACGCAAACACAACGTAACGGCTCGTCATAATCCTTCTCAATTAACTTATCATTCTACAGTACTTTTGGGGCTTCATAAACCACTGATTCCTTCGTCTCACAAGGAGGCTGCTATTGTAAGTAGCGTCCATTCATTGCTTCTTTTAGCTTGGTTGATAAGAAGAGGACCAGCATGCATTGAAGTTCAACGCTACATCATTAAAATTTATGTTCTCTTATCCATACTCCTGATGTGGCTAAAACATTTAACTGTGGTTTGTCGATTATGTTACACTATGAATGATAAAAATCGGACACTCCATAAGGTTTTATGGTCCATGTTAATCTAACAATAGGTTCGACACTGCTTATAACAAGACTAAGGTTCTATAAACTACATTTCACCCTAAGCAATATGGAATCAACCAAGTTCTAAAGTAGGATAATGATGTCCTGCCCTACTTATATAGTACACAATGATATATATATATATTTATTTTCACAATCAATTGAAATAACGACAGTTTTACGCAGCCATAAATCGGACATCGACATGACGCTAAAGCTATGGGTCCATAAGTCAAACTGTATTAATTTCCAGTTTTGCAAGTTATTAATATAACACCTTCAGACTATTGATATAAAACGTTTTCGCACCGTTGCTGTGCAGATTTCTCTGGAAGCGCTCAAGCGCCAGTTGCCAACTTGCTTTCTTGGACAACTGAAATAAATCGATTGCTTCTGATAAGACCCGAAATATACTTCAATAAAACGATCAAAATTCTTTGGCACTGTGAAATATAAGTAGTGTATCGTACTAACACCGAGTAGGTAACGAATAACCGTATTTGGGAGAAGACAAAGTACTGTAGACAAAATCAGTCATTTAGGGGTTCAAATGTAACAGAGTACAGAGGGTAGAAATCGCGTAAGTACCGAGTTTACGCACACCGCATTTTTAAAGTACTCAGCTGTACGATCTCCATATATTATCCAAAGCACTTAACGCATCAAAGTACCAAGATTTTCTATTTTCGCTGCACAAAACGATAGGTATGAGCGGCTCTTTAATCAGTAGCCTATGCTCAATATTGAATTCAGCAGTGAAGCGCATAGGTGTGGTACCGAATTACGTATTATCTTGAAAGCTTCAAGGAAAAATAAAACAGCCACAAAAGTCAGCAAAATTTTTCTTGCTACGCAACACGGCTGACAACCCCCTCTGAACCACCTAATTAGATACTTAGATTTGTCAGTGCTTGTGTTCTATTCCAAGAATTGTGCTGCTTAGCTTTATTTCTCCGCTCCAGGTTAATTGTCATGTCATTAAATCATTTACTCCGACGTACCCATGTCCCTTGAATAAGTTCATCAACGTAATCCTGTCTATACACATCAGTACTTGCAAGCAACTAGCGTCAAACTACTGGATGATTAAATGCCTTCCCTTCATAAAGCATTGGACGATTGTTAACTTCGTCTACTAGGCAATATTACAGGCTAATATATGCATGTACACAAGCATAAGTCTACTCAGGCATTCTATATTAAGTAAGCCTCTTGTTAGGCCCCGGCACAGTCGTTCTAGAACTAACGAGCTGCTTGGCTGTATGGTGTTGTTTCCGTCTATCCTTTAATAACGAATCCTCATAGACCAGGCCTGTGAAACAGCCATGGCCGCTCTTCCCGAAATATCGCTTTTGCGTTATCTGATGCAAAGGAATCAAATTTGTATAAATATTTTAACGAATTTTTTGGGTGAACAATTTTATGGTCAGTGAGGCGGCTCAACTGCACTGAAACATTGAAAAAGTATCTGAGACACAGCATAGCTTGCCTTCTGCTGCTTTTATATGATGAAACGAGCTATCAATAAAGATTTTAACAAAAGTCTGCCTTGTCGAATGAATGAAGAATCTTACTACTCTTTCTGTCAAAATCTTTACCCTTTATTGTTCAAATTTTGCAACATTCTCACATTTAATTATGCTGTTTTCTCGCAATTATGGTAGGTAGAGTAAAATGCTAAAAATACATCCATCTGGGTGCATAAAGCATTCCGTTACCTGACTGAGTTGACTTGAGTGTGCTCTTTTGTAATTGCTGCGTCTTTATACATTACTAAGATCCAGCGCGTCGTAGCAGAAGAGTCCTCCACTTACTGTGCATAAAGCAGTTACTTGACTTACCTCTTACTCTGCTCTTAATTTGCTTGAAGATACCCAGATAACTTATGAAAGCATTGCATGTCTGTGCGCTAGACAAATGAGCCTTATATCTTAACCTCCTCTATAGTTTTACTCAGCCAATTGAATCCATAGCACCTGTAAATTCCCCATTGGGGAAATCAAGTATCTCCATAGATTTTTGAAGAACATCCATAACGAATGCAAGTTGAATCCAACGGGAGCAAACACTCCTAAGAATTATGGGCTGTTCTTTGAGTGAACAATCGCTACAATGCTGATATTATAACAGACGTGCACAGTGAGTGGGATGACTTTGTCTGATTTGGATTTGTTCACTCAATGAGCAGTAGCATTTAAGGGATTCGTGCCCTAGGGATTCAACTTGAAAAGGTTATAGGCCGTCTTGAAAGAGATATGGATGAACTTGATTTCCTTAAGGAAGAATTTGGAAGCGTTTTGTAATCATTTAGTTGAGAACAGTTATAGTGCTTCATCCCAGTACTAATCTGGATGAAAAACATACAAGCGCTTGCAAAGCTAACACCGATGAGTGGTTAACACTACGATGCCCATGAGTAGACCTTTAATTGTATGATTCCATTTTCTCGCTGTTACTACATCTCGCCATCAGTGTGCAGTCTGTTGTTTGTTCTAACTGATGTAAATAATTCACAACGAAGGCAATTCTCAGCTCAAAGGTTAATAGTTGACAATTAACTTGTCCATCAAGTCAAATCACAATCGGCTTTATCCATCCGCATTGGTGCATTTTCAATATTAATCACAAACACAAAAGAATTTAATGCAAGAAGTCATCAATGAAAAATAACCATGGACACAAGGAACACAAGTTGCGACTTCAGCCAAGCATACGGTCACGAAAGCGGTGTCATTCCAGATGGGTTGCTTATTAAGAGGGATAAACATGGCAGGATAGTGTTTAGATACGACTAGGTACGAAAATATAGAACTTTCATTTTGCTGGGGGAAATAATCACAGGAATGAATTGGAGGAATCATTTAAAAGCCTGGCTGAATAGATTAGGCACAAATCGAAATACGTGTCAGTTTTGAAATCAATGAGCGGTTATCTTCTTATTCGGAGAGGAGAAAAATAAATTTTACCGAACGAGCGAGGACACATTGTGTTGAGACATCCCGGGGAAAATAACAGAGACATAGCAGATCCAGTGAGAAAATATAAATGCAGTGGCAAACCCTAGAATTATAGCACGAGGAACGGGAAGCTTTTTGGACCTGAAGGTTTAAAAGGAGCCATCTAACATTTTTGTACCATTCAAACATATGTGCAGACCAAGATAAATTGCGAGACAGGAATACGGAGAAATTGTATGGTAGAGGTGCAAGGTAATCTTCGGTTACCAATGAAAATGAGAGTGAAGATATACACAAGGGTATGGAGATTGTTGAGACGTAGAAAATAAATGGTTTCGTCAAAAAACCCGAATGGGTTGAAGGAGAGGAGCCAGTAGCTCGACCAAGTCACTATTTCGTCTAACCCTCGTTGAACTTTAAAAGAGTCCTCAATGATTGAGGTTTGGCGGGGCATTCAAAGTTGCATTTGCTTTCCCTCTTGGAACATCATTTACTTTATTCTATCTAATGCGTATCTTTAAATTTTGAGGTTTTTTAATGATATCCTGCTCTGCCGACTTTTTAAATAATTTCAAAGTGTGGCACATACAAAGGCTTCTGCAGATTACGGTCGTAAAGCCATCAACCCTTTCAGACGGATGGTGAGGAAGCATTATGGTAACATGAGAAGATATCGCGCTGGTTGCTCTCGGTCGTTGCCCTTTGGAGTACACGCAAATACCACTCACCTCTCCAGCAATATGAGTACACTACCAGGAAAAATCACTGCCCTCAAAGATCTCGTACAAAAAAAGATTATATAAACACAGGTATTATTACGTTAGAGTAAGGCTGATTCCATCCTGATATGGAAAATGGAGTCATAAATATCAGTGAATACCACATAATTAGGTCCAATTTCATTGGTAAGCTAAGCAAGCGTGGTGGCGGCGTCATTATGTATGTTACCCAACGCTTGTACAATACAGTTTATTAAGAATTCACTCACTCTACTAATTCTATTAGCTGTCGTCTACTTTAACCCAATACTAAATTTCTAAGTGATATTCAAATTGTCAGCGAAAGCTTCTACAATGCCACGGACACACCATCTTGCGAACTGAGGCCTTCCACTGAGCAGCTTCCTTTGGTATTGCTGCCTTTGGTATTGCTCTGTCTGCAATGTTGCCCGCGATGTTATTAAAAGTGATGCAACGTTCTCCAAGTCAGTTGCTCAGGCACATTTAGTAAGCTTCCTACTAGAGAATGTGCACAGCTTAATGTTGCTCATACATTGAAAATTCGTTCGTTTTCCATTTAAATGCGTGCACTACCAAGTCACTCGGACCATATCATTCTGAGGATTTGCCCTGTAATCTAAGGTAAAACTAACAATGCCGCACTGACGAAACGACAATACAGGACTATCCGACGACGGAAAGGCCGAATTAAAATTATCTCACGACTTCATGACATGATTGCTTCAACCAATTTTTCAGGTTTTACAGTGGAATATTTAGCGCTTTAATGCGATCATCTAACGACTTTTGCAAAAAGTTTCCTTCACCTAGACTGCCATACTGGGATGATCCATCAGCGAGTAAGTCGATTTTCTTCACCACTGCTGAAACAAATGCGAAGGAAGAAAGACCTAGGTTACAATCACAAAATGACCCCCGCGTCAAAAGTCTGACTTTGGTTAAATCTGAGATAACAAGGCCAAACAGTTTATACGTTGAAAAGTACATGGAAACCGGAGGTGCCTGAATCTCTGGAGGCTGGTGAAGTAAACCTGTGATAACGGTATCGTCGGTTATACTAGATTAGTTAATGTTGAAGACTTTAATTCGGAACTTAGTTCCTCTCCTTCAAGCGCTTTTCCAATATCCTCCTTCACTAGCTCAGGCCCACCATCACAATGAGGCCGGATCATTATCGCAATGAGGCTGGACCTTACCGTGGTACGATGGATTGTATGCCTCACTTAGCCATTGAGCTATGCTGGGTGGTGCTTTTTACACCTTCAGTGCCCCTCATACCAAATTGCCCAATGATTAGAGGTCAAACAAACACAGCCTCCTGGTCCTCCAGGTTGGGTGATGGAATGAGGATGGCTCCGTATTCCTTAAAACGGACTCCTTGTAGTCCAACTCCAAACCGCTGTCTTGCGGTCAGGTTTGTGAATCGAAGGCTTTGGTTGCAAACCATAATCGTTCTCCTGTCTAGGCTTAGGCAACCTGACAGTATCCTGCCTACGCAATATAATGAACTTCTCTTTAAACCGTTACTTGATGCTCTGGCCACCGCAGAGCATAATAAATTGTGCCCTACCTGTTGCATCGAACAGGGTGAATATGGGTTTGGACGCTACAGCTAGAGCCTACCCGTCTTCCTATACCCCTTCTTACACGTTTTACCCTTATGGTCACTTTCCAGCTTCAATTTTCTCCCCTATCTTCAACTCCCAATTACTGGCCCTTCCCCACTTTGCTTCAATAGTCGTTTGTCTTCTAATTTCAACTCACATGTGAAGGCGGAGGGTCATTCCTGCCCTGTCTACAAGCCTATGTCCAAGCGAGCGGTCAAGCTCAGTTCATCGGCTGCCGTTTGGATCCCTCGATCCTCCTTCAGATTAACACGCATCAGTATACGCCTATTGCTACAGATCGGTCAAGAGGTAACACTTTGCATGAGCAGTAGAGACCCTATCGATCGATGTCTGTTGCTTATCAGAGACCCGCTTGCATGACGAGCTCTGTGCCTACTTTGCGATCCCCTTCAAGTGACACTAGCAACACGTTCTCACTGCACCTATGCGCTCATGATGCAGCTTGGTGTACTGGCCGAGCCAATGTTGCTATTGCCCTGAGGCCCCGGGCTGGAGTTACTCTAGTTGATTGGATCCCAATTAGTAGCCGGTTGTGTGCAGTCGGATTGGCTGGCGCGTCCAAAGCTTCGAAATCGCGTGTGACTAACGGGTGTCTATCCGTTATTGCTGCCTATGCGCCCAAAATCTCTAGCGAAGACTCGGTAAAAACCACTTCTATCCTAAACTGAACGAGCTCCTTCGCCACAGAAGAAACTCGAACACTGTAGTGCTGGTTGGGGATCTGAAGGCTTATTTCGGAAAATTATCCACTGATGAACTGTATCTGGGCTTCCAACATGGTGTAGGCACCCGTAATGATAACGGTGAGCGGTTACTTCATTTGTGTGAAGGAGCTCGCTTATTTCTTGCAAGCACTAGTTTACGATACAGCACTCGCCGGAGATTGACTTGGCGCCCACTACCCTCGAACCAACTGTGGACGGAAATGGATCACATTGCGATAAGTTACCGATGGAGAGGCTGCGTCCAGCATTGTCCCTCGATTTGGAGCACATGTGTAGCACCGAACATGTACTTGTATGTGCTAACCTGCGGATGCGTTTTGGCGGACGCCCAAGAAGACGTTATGACCGCATTGACATCAGCCAACTGGCGAAGCCAGCTATTCTGAATGCCTATAAAAGAATGCTGTTATGCGAGTTGAATAGGCGCTAACTGGATGCAAATGAAGCTCACTGGTTGCATGTTCACCAGACCTTACTAGCAGCAGGCAAATCCTCATGTGGTAAGTCTAATCGTCAATTTGGATATTGGGTATCTTCGCAATCGCTGGAGCTTATCGCTGCTCGCCGGCAAATTCCGGCTGGAAGTGAACACAATGAAACTCGCAACGAACACCGGACAAAACTCCATGTTAGCCTGAAGAGAGACAGCGAAGCGCGGTGGTCTCATCGTGCATCAGAGATAGAAATGGCTGCTGCCTTTGGTAACCATCTTAAGTTATTCCGGGGATACGAGATACGGGCAACGGAAGACCTGGTGTTTGTGAAAATATACGTGACGAGAAAGGACAGCCTATCTACAATGTGTCAAAACGCTTGGAGTATTGGCCTGAGCATTTTTGAAGGGCTATTTACTCGGTCGTAATTCTTAGATTACTCGCCGGCCGCTGATCGTCCCAGTCCTTGATTAATCGCATGGAAACGCCCACTCGCTCAGAAGTCAGGCGGGAAATCGGACTTTTGTAGTTGAACAAAGCCGCGGAACCAAATTATCTTCATCCAGTTCTTTTCTAATTAAGGGCCCTGCTCTTTTGGATGATTTATATGAGTTAATATTGAAACTGTGGGGGCGGGAAACTGTCCCAACCGACTGGAGCCGCTCCGCCGTAGTCCGAATTTTCAAGGGAGGCTTACGATCGGAAGGCAGCAATTTTAAAGGAATCAGTCAGATCACCATCGCCTCGAAATTGCTTGCCCCCGTGCTTCTTCACAGACTGACTGGTACTCGTGTAAGCTATATTCATGAAGAGCGAGCCGGGTTTCGTCGTTCTCGTGGCTGTACTGACCACATCTTCACTTAGCGTCCGTTGTTGGAGCACCGTCACATATATTGGCGGCTCACCGTTGTCTTGTTTCACCATATCATAGCTGCATTCGATTCGGTGGATAGACGTGCAATTTGGGAATGTCTATTCACGAAAGGTTTACTGAAAGGTTTATCCTTTCATTATACCCATGTAGCTCAGGCAGATTGAGGGCTTGCGGCAAGTTGTCGTCGCCCTTTATTGCATCTAGCGGTGTAAGACAAGGATGCCCGCTGTCATCTTTCCTCTTCAACCTTGCTATTGTTGAAGTCATAGAAATCCCGTTTATAGGACACGAATTAGAAGGTGTGGATCTGTTCCCAAGAGAATGACTTATTGACTAAGAATATGCAATTGACATTGCCCTTATCTGTGACAGCTCACAAATTTGCCAAGCGGCGTTGTACATATTAGCACCGGCTGTCCGTCACTTCGGGGTTTGCTTCACACCCTCGAAGTGAAAAGCATTCCACCAAGAGTTGCCTGGACCGCCTCTTACGCTGACCGTTGGTGGGGATCAGCTAGAAGTCCCTCAAATATTCAACTATCTGGGAACTTGTATAAGCGCCCGTGGGATTGAATATGAGATCACGAAGGGTATAGCAAAAAGCTCGAGGCGTTTTGCTAAACTTCGCCACTTATGGCGCTGGCGCGAAATTACTCTCGCTCTGAAGGGTAGCGTGTACAATGGTGCAGTAGGTTTCACCCTACTGTACGGTTGTAAAACCTGGCCCCTTAGAACAACGGATATACAGAGGCTAGTTACGCTTGACCATCAGTGTCTTCGCAGTTTGGCTCACATCTGGTGAGAAAACCGCATGAGCAACGAGCGTCTTCGACGCTTTGTTTACTTCACAGTAAAAGGAAATGACCGGCTCAGCACAGTTATTCCACGCACCAGGCTCCGATTGCTCGGCCACGTATTACGAATATCAGCCCACCGACTCCCGCGAAGTGCGTTGTTTGCTCGCCGTAGGCGTGGGTGGAAGAAGAGGAGGGGTGGCCAAGCGATGACTTGGTCGAGAGGAATGAAGGCCCTCACTTTGAAGCTGGCCTCTGTTAGAGCATCTCGGCTCCTTCGTTAGGGTCCGAAAGACGATGAACACGTTTGGCTGAATACACCATTTGATATGGCCAGGAACGGACTTCAGTGGCGTTCGTGTTGTGAGTTTCTTCGTTCCAACCCCATCCCTCTTAGCCTCCCCCTCCAAACACTATCTCAGTATTTAGCCTTAAATAAGTTTGCATAGTAATTTTTTTGCTGCATAGTAGCCGGCTGGTAGCTTACTGGAACGATGCCCTTCCGTTACTGAGAGCTCAGCAGGCTTATATCCGTTGCGTTTTTTCTTCTTTTTTTCTTTTATCTATTGTGGCACAGTAGCTGAGGTGTTTCCCACCTCTAGCTAAGATGTATATTGATGATGATGACCTCAAGCCCAGCCGTCTTTTTTGATCAATATTACGTCAACAGGGAACTCAAGAAATTAAATGCAAATAAACCTGGTTGCTCTGATTTTTATCACTTTTGCTTATGTTGCATTACGCCGGTTTTCTCAGATAACTCCTGACTGATATTTTTAACAAGTCTCTCACGACCAGTGAAATCCCCGACATCTGGAGATAAGCCAGAATAACGCTAGTTCCTAAAAATTAACCTTAAAGATATTGGCTAATTGCTTGTAATTCCCTGCTCTTAAAAGTCCTTGAAAAGCCACTAATAGTAAACAGTTCCAAAGCTACTGGTGCTGTGGATGTCTACTAGTTTGCGTTTGGGCCCTAGCGCTACGGACTGTCTCTTACCTAGCGCATAAAATAGCCTCTGTGTAGATAAGAAGTGCAGGTCCGTATGACTCATTTTTCTTGACCATTCAATTGAGTTCGGGAGGCTTGGCTGATCCATACTGCTTAAACTACCTTAATTGAACATAATCTATCTTTATGTTTGCAACTATTTGCCTGACTAGTTTTCTGAATGTACGCACTATACCCAGTTGAACAGCCAAAGCTCCTCCATGATCCGGGTTAACTGTGGTGTTTTACAGTGAGTGATCTTCTCACCCCTTTTGTTCTCTTTATATATCGAAAGTCTCGGTACCCTATCAACATGACTTGGATATAAGTAAGCTAACGATCTTGTCTTGAGGTGCAGTGTCTCCTCCAATGAAATCTGCACGCTTTAATATGGTATAGATGAACTTGTGATTTGGTTATCAACCAGGTCCCTTAACCTTAATACTTCGAAGTGTACTGATACAACCTTTTAATTTCTTTCCCCTAATAGGGAGAATAATTGTAGGTGCCTCTCTTCTATAAACTTCGCAGACCAAAACCATTCCTATTTCATCCACTGTCAAATAACTGGGTGTCTGATTTTCCCAAAATCTCACTTGGTCCATGCAGGTTTCGGATGCATCTCACAAGAACAAAAGTTATAATTTTATGCTTTCCGACCTAAGAACTTTTCGGCTACGCGAAGTTGAATTTTGAGATTTGTGTACTACCCCAATGTTTGTACTGTTTCTGTAATTTTCCCTAAACTACTGCAAAAGCCTTTGTTTTATAGTGGGCTGTTGAATAAACATGCTTCAACTTCTGTTGGTTTGCCTAGACACTCCACTAAAGCTTTTCTGGCCCTAAGCACTTTGACGCTTGCAAGAAATTTTCTTCTAAGGTACTAGGTGACCGCTTTTATGCGCTACATAATGATTTCTCCTAAAAGTCATCCCGCTCTCACAGCCTCTCAATATTTACGAGTTTATTCTCTCGCAATTCTTTGTATTGAATCACAACCCTGCCTTACAGTCACGCTTTTGAGTATGACGCACCTGGAATTACATGTACGCACCTTTGTCTATTTATTTCTTTGATCTGTAGTTATGTATTTTTATCTGATGCGATTCATTAAGTGTCTCCGCATTGATAGTGCAAAACTGATAATGCACACATTTATGTTTATAAAGCCTATTCTGACTTGACTTGACCTATGCAACCCAGAGCGACCACATCCTCATGTTTGCAGCATATGAAGTTTGATGGAATAGAGAAAATGTCAATGTAGGTGCAAACGAGAAAAGTGGATAGCATGGCGCTCTGCAAAACACTACAATTAAATGAGAGTACAGAAAAATTTCCGCCGCAAAGCTGCGTGAAGTGGGTGCGATTTGTAGGTAAATCAAGCAGGATAATACAGTTATATTGTGCACGTTATTTTCGGTTAAAATGTTGGGCAGTAATAATCTATCGAGTCTCCCAGAGGCGTTGTTGTTACCAAGAAATAGGAGCCCTACGCTCTTGCATCTAGTAACTAACGTTAAAGTAGTGGAATGAATGAGATATGTAACGACATCCAATGTAGAGCGCCCTGGTTTATAAGCAAACTATTTGACATCATTAGCATTATTATCTATGAAAATGTAAGAAAGTAGCAGATTTTCCATCACATTAGAATCATGGATGTGGACGCAATTTGTTCATATCTCTAAGATCCACTTTAGTCACTGGTGTTATTTTGGCTGATTTCCAAATGGCTGGGATAATACCAGTCGTTAAGCCCTAATTTAAACTCTATGATAAAACATATGCGCATGCTTCAGAGAGACTACTGATAGAGAATCCGATCCACTAGCCACGTTTGACTTCGGCCTTGTGAACTCCTTGTAAACACTTGTGGAATCAGATAAAGTGGGAGGCTCTGTAGTTGAAAAAGAATACATGGGAAGTGTGTTATTTGATAAGGATCCAATGTCAGCGCTGAGTATATGTACATAATCCGTGATAACTTTTATGAAGGAATGCTATCCTGAGAGTTGTCTAAAAAGCCCCCACGGGTTACGGAAACTGTGACTACCTAAAACGGCCTGAATGTACAGGGCGTTTAAGCTTGTTATTTTAAATTTTATAGCCAAAGACAGTCAATTAATACCAATGGTTACTTTATGTTTCTAAACCTGTTCATGTTTCCTCCGCAGTTGCTTGACCACTTGGGATGCAAATCTGATATATCACAGATAGTTTGTCTCAATGGGACAATACAGATCAGAACAGAGTTTTATGGTTTCCGTGCGATGCACGCACGAGCCGAACATTTTCCAACTGTACAAATACAAAATATGCTGCACAAAGTGTTGATTAGATTTTTGACTATAATCGCTGAGAAATTGATACTTTAACAGTTTTACTTTGTCTCTTTATTATCAGCATAAGTTTGGATTTATGCTAAAGCTTGGAACATGACTTTGTGAGGACTACAGATGTTTTCTTAGTAAAGGCTAAATCTAACTATGCTCCGAATCTGCTGGGGGAATAGACCAAATTGACTAAGCCCATGGAGTTAATGAAAGTTGTGTCACTCCTATTGAAGTCGGCGGCAATAACATATGTAAAACCTTCTAACTTATGTTGCGAAATTCGCAGCTAGATTTGCGCTGTGTCCGGAGCCACTTACCAGTCCCAAAATAGGAGTGAGGAAACCGCACAGAAACTTTGGTTTAGACTCCAGTAGGTCACAGAAAATTGAGGCTGCTGAGTACTTCAATAGTTTAGAATCGGATGTACACCAATATCTGTTATTGTGAATAATGAATCCAGCCACGATGTTAGGACTATCCTGTGCAGCCGGATCCAATATGTTGGTAACCATTGAGATTAAGGACTTCGTCTTCAATGTCGGACTACAACCAAATTGCTTGTAGCATCACTATACACGTCTGCATACATTCGTATCACTACAACTGTTTGCGAGATTCTCGCTTTTCCGAGAACTGGATGTATATTGCTAAACTGAACCAGTGAAAACTGTACCGTGTTCACTGGAGAGGGCTAGAGAACAATTGCTAGTCATCTAATGCTTTCCTTTTTTCCTTTGCCTTTCTTGCTTATGCTTTTGAAAGTCCTTCTGCTCCTGTGACTCTACTCAACTAGAGGCGATCTATGCACACTGTTTCGGAGAGAAGTTTAATATTTAACTGAATATGATACTATTTTCGACTATGGAAGTGATTCGCTTAGACGAAGCGTGAAATAATTCCTGAAGACACAAAGTATCCGCAGTGAGAATGGAAAAATACTATTCCGATGTTGTCAGTAACGGCTAAATTTAAAAGCGTCGCCTGAGTTCTTCTGATCAAGCCATAACTATTTTTTAACCTTATTGTTATTTACTGATAAGTTACCTACGTAGGGCGTTCCTTCTATGGGTTAGTTCCCAATGTTATGGTTTTAACCCAGTTCCGTTTCTCGTTGTTCCTTGACAACCACCCAAAAGTAGGCCGTTTAACGTTGCGATGTAGCCCCCCTTTGCCTGAGGCATTGATTTTCTACTTGGTCTGTATGAACGCGAGCAATATTCTCTCTAATACATCTTGGCTGCCTCGTGCTGCATACTCTGGAGGCTCTTGTTGATGTACCAATCGGCCGTATTCTCTATTGCTTCTAAAGAACCAATTCTCATGTAATTCCTTAGTGCATCGACAGACCTGCTCGTTTCTGGACCGGTGCACAAGGCAAACGCTTGTAATTACACTTTCCGTGTGCAATTTGTCTCATTTTCTCCATAACCGTCGTCATTTTTATTACCTTTCGTAACATTCCACTTAATCGAATTTGAAGGATTCAGGGCTATTGGTAATTCTGAGGTCTCATGTAATAGAATTATTTCTGAAAAAGTATGAACGGGAGGGAACTTAAATTTTTGGTACAGCAGGTAATTACTTGTAGTTTGAATTTTAGCCGCACTTTATGATCGGAGCTGATTTGCTTTGCATTGTACTAACCTCGTGAGAAATGCAGCATTTCCAGCACATGTCGCATATCCCCGCTCGTCCTGAGGCAGTTATTGTTTGCATGCGCGTTAGTACTGAAAATGCATATAACTATGAATTAATTAGAAGATGTGGGTCCTCTAATCAAGTTATTTACAATAAATGAAATAACTTCCATTTACATGATCACTTATAATGGAAGAATCAGTACGGATTTCACATCGGCTCGTTCGCAGTCTTTCATTTTATTCCACTAACAAAATCGCCCAGGAACCCTTTGGATAAATGGTTGGGGTTTCCCGGTACTTTGTTGGAATATGCTTGTATAACTGTACGCCATTAAATCATACAAAGGCAATTCTTATGGCTCGCTGTCCCAAATGGGTAGTCTGATGAAAACTGCCGACGAAACCGAAGCGCTGTCATTCTTGGTTCTTTTTAATTGAAATCGTTAGCAATCCTAGATTATGTGTACACCTTTCGATTTTTCTTTGTGGGTTCCATCCGTTAATGGAAAACGTTTGAAATGATACTCACCAGAGTTGTGAAAACTGCAAAGGCTTTTTAACCAGCACAAATTCATTGCTTCGAAACCGACAAGGTTAATTTTCCTCTCCCTGCAAGATCCCACTGATAATCCCACATTCCTTTCAGTTGACCCATGTACAAGGCACTACGTATAGGGTCAATGACGCTCTGTTTGCAATCCGGATGAGACCAACTCAGCTTAAGACCCATACAAATCGATAAGCGTGCGTGCGCGACTCATGTGTACACACGTGATTCATATGGTCGTCCATACAGGACTTAGTAGCTTGATAGTCCTCGAGATCCCAAACCACACAAAAACCCGTCGGGCGATTGCGGAACTGGCGCAAAGGCAACTGACCGTGTGGCAATCCATTGGATGTGGACGAAAGCGGATTTCAGGAAAAAGCGGTAAGCGCTTTTGGTCTGTATTCCTAATTCTTCTGCATAAATTAACATACCACTTTCGGCTCTGTGTTATAGAGACTGAGGGAGACATTGTTCCATATTCCATCTCATAATTGATAGGTTATACGTTGACAACTATAGACACCTATAGCTATAGCCACTTCCAGTATAATCTGAGCACTAATCCTAACCAATTTTTAAGTATCAAGTTTGGTGGTATTGGTATTACGATTCCAACAAAATCTAATATTGCATCAAAACCAAAAAACAATTATAACAAAAAAGGCAACATGAGGCAAGATATATCCAAACAATGTCTCCACAAGCTTCAGTCTTACTAAGTAAGTATAAAATAAGATTAATTCTCTTGAGCTGCAAATATGTGAGCTGAAACAAACCCTGGTCTTCCTTGAAGCCCTTAAGGACTATCTAGTTGCCCTAGAATACATCAACAACCTATCGGAAAATCGTAGTCAAGTCCAAATATAAACAGTAGAACAACTTATTGCCTGCCTTGCATCCGAAGCCTATGAAAGAACGCGTGAGATGAAAAGCCATAGTTCCCAATATTTCTGATACGGTTAATTAACAAAGAAAAAATAATATTGCTATGTGATATAGAAATTGGATGTTGCCAGCCCGAAAACACTGCACTTATGTGACGTGTTTCGTTGTTATTTCATCTCATCAGACAGAGAAATGAGGCATCGAACCCGGGACCATTTGGATGTTAGTTGTGGGAATCGCGGTCAATATTAAGATTGCGTGTCTAAATCCATCCCCTCAACGTGTGATACAAAAATGACCCACAAACTCCAACATTGCTGGGTGCTTGCAACATGTCCGATGTCGAGTGCAAATGTCTAAGTACGAGAAAACAAACATCAAATAAATGTTGCCCGATAATTTTTAATTTTATGTAAAGTACCCATGGACAGCTTCGGACTACTTCGAATCGCCATAGCCTAACATGCTCAGTTCAATACTTGGTGATTGAGAATGCTCTAACGTCCTGCAGAGGTATTTCTTGCGTCCTCAACATGGACGCTGAACGGAGTGACGCTGTGCAACCCGGATTCGGGAATAAAGAGATGGGAAGCAGGCAAAAACGATAAAGATACAGCCACATGGACTTGGACCTTGCCAACACACATACTGAGCTGGCGAATTCGAGTGTCCACTTCTGAACCCAACACAACAACATTAAAAACTACCACAAAGGCTTTAACCGGGGATATGAATGGACCGAATCTCCCATACATAAGCTCAACAATTGAATTCCAGAGTGAGTGGAATGTGCTCGTAATGGACCCGATCACCGAATTTAGCTCTTATCCATGAGCACGTTAGAAAGAAGCAGCTGTCACATCACGACATAAATCAGGCTTCCTTTTCGAAACGAAAAATTATCGGCCAATAACTCATATATCTATCTTATTCAAAGTCGAGCTAAATATGAAACCTACAACGATCGGCTTTCTACCTTTACGAAAGTAAATCAACGACTCTCAGCACGGTTCACTGAATGCCCGCTCATGCATAACTTGTCAACCTAAATTGCTTCGTCATCTAACTGCCTCACAAGATAATGGCAAGTCCACGATCGCCTATTACCTAGGCATGCACAATGCTTTTGATTGTGTGCCACACAGGAAACTAATATCCCAAATGATGTTGTATGGAATATTGGACGCCAGCTTTTGTGGTTCAGATGGTATTTCTCACAACTGCAACGCATGTGTTACAATTTCAGGTACACAATTCTGAAGTAATGCGACCCCACGTGGTGGTAGTGTCCTTGGTCTTATAATGTTTTTGATGTCTGTTAACGTATTACTTGGCGCAGTAAAACTGGGAACACCATAATTGTTTGCTGACGATATTGCAATTGTCTACACTTTTCACCCTGCTAGCATAAAAGAAGCAACCAACATAATCCAGCTGGAAATCCACGCGCTCGGAACCTGGTGCACAAAAAGGAGAATCTTATTTCCGACCGGTAATCAATACGATAAGTCATACAAATCCAACATAACGTCTATCAGTCTACCCATTTGCGACAAGCTATTTAATCTATATCATACTTTTCGAGACCTGGGACTGGAACACTTGTTCTCGCCCTATCAACAAAGTAGCTTACGGCAATGCCAGAAATTGAAAAAGTATTAGAATTTTATCCAGAACACAAAAAATTTAAAGGGACTGCACTCCGCGCATATTCATAAAAAGTAAA
>OX104071.1:34579122-34703182 GCA_944474145.2 Dicrocoelium dendriticum | reverse complement strand
AGTATGTCACGACTAGGCATACGAAGGAAACCGCAGTAGTATGTGCGGCAGAGAGATCGAGAGAGTACTGAGCAATTCAAAGTAAACGAAGTCGACATAATTAGGTTAAAGGGTGTTTGGTCATAGGAAACGTGGTGACATTAAACGGCCTGAAGCAGCACGATGTGAAGGCGGATCTGGCGGATACGCCGAGACTGGATGAGACGCAGAGAGCACTTGCTCTGCTGCGAAACGGCAAATGTGCCGGAGGTGACGGGATCCCACCTGAAGTATTGAAACACGGTGGACCCGCGTTGTTGACTCCGCTGCACCACTTGGTGCAACGCGTGTGGATTGAGGAGGAAGTGCCTTCTGAGCTGAAGGACGCCCTTGTGCTACCACTGTACAAGGGCAAAGGTAGCAAGCAATGTTGCACGAATTATCGTGGCATCAACTTGCTGAGTTGTGTGGGCAAGGTGATTGCCCGAATCCTGTTCCATCGCCTCGTGAGTCAGATTGTGGAACCAAACGTGGCGGAAGAGCAATGTGGATTCCGTTCGGGTCGCAGCACTATAGATATGGTGTTTGCGGCTCGTCAGTTGCAAGAGAAGTGCAGAGAACGACACCAGCCATTGTGCTAGCTTTTTATTGATTGCACCAAAGCATTTTTTACGGTGAACCGCGAGGCACTGTGGCTGGTGTTGGGTAAGTTTGGTTGCCCGCGTAAGTTTGTATGTTTAATTGAATGTCTGCACAGTGGTATGCGAGCGAGGGTGCAGCTGAGTGGAGAGACCTCTGATGACTTTACAGTTTTCTCTGGTGTGAAGCAAGGCTATGTCTTAGCTCCTACCCTGTTTAATATCTATCTTCATGCAATGTTGTCTTGTGCTTTTGATGCGGCTTGTGCTTACGGTGTTCGTGTGGAGCACCGTATTGATGGTGGGTTGCTGAACATCCGTCGTTTCGGTGCGAGAACTCTAGTCTGTGAGACAACTATCCGTATGTTGCTGTTTGCTGACGACTGTGCGTTGTTTTCACACAGCGCGGCTGAGTTGCAGCACATGACTAGTGCTGTGGCTTCGACAGCGGTCAAATTCGGGCTCACCATCAACACAAGCAAAACTGTCTGTCTCTTTCAGCCTTCACCGGAGGTGCAATCTTCAATATTGCCGTAAATCAGCATTGGTGCTGAAGTATTGGAAACCACCTCCCGCTTCTGCTACCTTGGGAGTGTGATGTCGACTGATCAGCAGCTACACGTTGAGTTGCGTAATCGCGTGTCGAAGGCGGCAGCGGCATTCGGGAAGCTTGAGTACCGAGTGTGGAACAACCATCAGCTAAGCATTGGCACGAAGCTGATGGTGTACAAATCCATGGTACTGTCCGTTCTTCTATACGGCAGTGAAACGTGGACGATGTACCTTTGGGATGTGCGATATCTCGAGCGGTTCCATCAGCAGTGTCTGCGACGGATTTTGCGGATCGGCTGGGGCGCCAGAGTTGCAGACACGGAAGTGTTGCGCCGAAGTGGGATGTATGCAGTGGACTGCATAATTTTACTGCGACACCTGAGATGGCTCGGTCATGTGAGGCCAATGGATTCGACGCGAATACCGAAACAACTTTTATACGGTCAGCTGAGTATAGGGAAGCGGCATGCTGGGAAACCAAAGTTACGTTACCAGGACATGATTAAAGTGAGCCTCACACGTTCTAATCTTGATGCAGATCATGGGAATCGAAGGCGGTTGATCGGCGTGCATGGTGCGATTTAATCACGAAGGCAGTTGCTGAAGTGCGGGAGAAAGCCCTCATGCATGCAGAGAAGAAGCGGCAAGTGCGGAAGCGGCAAGCACCGATGAATTGTACTCCATCGACATCGAGCGCATTGTGCTGTAGAACATGCGGTCGCGAGTGCCTTAGTCAGGCAGGCCTAGTGAGCCATGAGAGAGGTCACTCGGGACCACTGCCGAAGCGATGACGGGTCCCGCAGTGAACGTAGGCAGCACCGGCGCAGCGTTTGTAGGCACGCTGAATTCGATTTACTAACCGCGTGCTTGCATGCCGTCTCTTTATTTCAGGTGGTGGGTTTACAGTCTTTACCTTACTGCTTTTCTTTCTCATATAAATATCTCCCTGTACTCTATTCCATTAACTTGCACGCATCGCTTCAGCCAAATGTATTCGATTTCCATAACATTTTTGTGTTCGTGGCATTCCGTGAACTATAAAGCTTGACATCGTGCACTTAGCTAGGTTTTGTTTGTAAACAACTTATTACGTATGCTATATAATTAAGGTTTATTTCACCGTTTCCATATGCAATAATCGAGTTTTTCTTTTTCTGTCTCTCTCTCTCAAGTGTTTGGCTGTTGTTTGATATCCCCGGTGTGGCTGCGCTTGATGTGCATGTTGACAAGGTGCCTACCTCTCTGTTACCCACTACCTCGTCCATACTGGCTCCAGGAGACAGTTGGTCGTTGCAGGAGGGGACGGGGTGCACGGTCCTTGTGGCCGTGTAAGGCTCGAAGATTGGTTCCATGCACTCATTATGGAGCGGATTACGGTCCAGCCGCCGCCTTATGTGCGGTTGATTCTCCAAATACAGCGTGCTAGTGTTTGCCTGTGAAGGAGTGTGGGCCGGCTCCGTTGATGAAACGTGGTTCCCATCCACATGCGTGCCGGTCTTATTCCTTCGGGTTTACACTGGATATGGGGTGTGTGGTTGGAGCTGTGGTTGGTGCAGCGCAAGCCATCCATGGTCCCTCTGTAGGCGCAGGCGTCCTGTGGCTTGCCACAGTGACAGGCAAATCCGAATTCGGATGCCGCCAACCATGTAGTATATATGTATGTCATGTGCACTTCGTGCCCCATGCTGAGGCTGACGTTGCATTCTTGATGCTTCTTCACCGCAGTTGGGCTAATCCAACTTACACTTAAACTCGGTCCTTTTAAGCTGGCTAAATTTCATTCCGCTTTATTTGGTTTGTTCTGCCTCCCTGGATAATGTTCTATTAACTGGCCACGTTGCTTACACTAATTGCGCTTATTTTCGGTAATTTTGTTGCGTTTGTAGCATTTTGAATAACTTGTGGACATGTCTTACTTATCACGGATTTGTTGCTAACCAACTTACTCCATATGGTAATTTAGCGAAGAGTTATGCCACTGTAGCTGTATGCATTATTGGATTTATTTTATTTCAGCTTGTCGTTTAAAGTGAATGGCTGTTGTTTGATATCCCTGGTATGGTTGCGCTTGATGTGTATGTTGACAAGGTGCCTACCTGTCTATTACCCACTACCTCGTTCATACTGGCTCCAGGAGACAGTTGATCGTTGCTGGAGGGGACGGGGTGCACGGTTCTTGTGGCCGTGCTAGGCTCAAAGTGCGGTTCCATGCACTCAGTGTGGAGCGGACTACGGTCCAGCCACCGCCTTGTGTGCGGTTGATTCCCCAAATACAGTGTGCTTGTGTTTGCCTGTGAAGGAGTGTGGGCCGGCTCCGTTGATGAAACGTGGTTCCCATCCGCATGCCTCCCGGTCTTATTCCTTCGGGTTTACACTGGATATGGGGTGTGTGGTTGGAGCTGTGGGTGGTGCAGCGCAAGACATCCATGGTCCCTCTGTAGGCGCAGGCGTCCTGTGGCTTGCCACAGTGACAGGCAAATCCGAAACCGGATGCAGCCAACCATGTGCACTTCACGCATATCACGCCGACGTGCGATGACATAGTCGAGCAGGTGTGCGTGACCACTCCGTGGGTGCGTCCAAGTTGCTCTATCACTCGCACTCAGTGCAAACCAAATGTGTTCGTGATCGTCAGGCCGTGAGTGGCACTCAGTGATAGCAGCCTGTCCCTGTTCGCATTCATGGTTGGCGGCATCCGGTTTCGGATTTGCCTGTCACTGTGGCAAGCCACAGGACGCCTGCGCCTACAGAGGGACCATGGGTGGCTTGCGCTGCACCACCCACAGCTCCAACCACACACCCCATATCCAGTGTAAACCCGAAGGAATAAGACCGGCACGCATGTGGATGGGAACCACGTTTCATCAACGGAGCCGGCCCACACTCCTTCACAGGCAAACACAAGCACACTGTATTTGGGGAATCAAGCGCACACAAGGCGGTGGCTGGACCGTAGTCCGTTCCACACTGTGTGCATGGAACCACTCTTCGAGCCTAGCACGGCCACAAGGACCGTGCACCCCGTCCCCCCCAGCAACGACCAACTGTCTCCTGGAGCCAGTATGGACGAGGTAGTGGGTAATAGACAGGTAGGCACCTTGTCAACATGCACATCAAGCGCAGCCACACCGGGGATAGCACGCAACAGCCAATCACTTGAAACGACAAAATGAAATAACATAAATCCAATAATGCATACAGATACGGTGGGTGGCATAACTCTTCGCTAAGTTAGCATATGAAGTAAGTTGGTTAGCAATGAATCCGTGATAAGCAAAAAATGTCCACAAGTTACTCAAAAATGCTACAAACGCAACAAAATTACCGAAGATAAGCGCAATTAGCGTAAGCGACGTGGCCAGCTAATAGAAGACTATTCAGATAGGCAAAACTAACCAAATAAACTGGAATGAAATTTATGCAGCTTAAAGAGACCTAGTTTAAGTGTAAGTTGGTTTAGCCCAACTGCGGTGAAGAAGCATCAAGAATGCAACATCAGCCTCAGCATGGGGCACACATACATACATGGTTGGCGGCATCCGGTTTCGGATTTGCCTGTCACTGTGGCAAGCCACAGGACGGCCTGCGCCTATTAAGGGACCATGGTTGGCTTGCGCTGCACCACCCACAGCTCCAACCACACACCCCATATCCAGTGTAAACCCGAAGGAATAAGACCGGGAGGCATGCGGATGGGAACCACGTTTCATCAACGGAGCCGGCCCACACTCCTTCACAGGCAAACACAAGCACGCTGTATTTGTGGAATCAACCGCACACAAGGCGGTGGCTGGACCGTAGTCCGCTCCACACTGAGTGCATGGAACCACTCTTCGAGCCTAGCACGGCCACAAGGACCGTGCACCCCGTCCCCCCCCCCCCAGCAACGACCAACTGTCTCCTGGAGCCAGTATGAACGATGTAGTGGGTAATATACAGGTAGGCACCTTGTCAACATGCACATCAAGCGCAGCCACACCGGGGATATCAAACAACAGCCAAACACTTGAGAGGGGGAGAAAGAAAAAGAGAAAAACTGGATTAATGCATAAGGAAACGGTGACATAAACCTTAATTAAATAGCATACGTAATAAGTTGTTTACAAGCAAATCCTAGCTAAGTGCACGAGGTCAGGAAGTATAGTTCACGGAATGCCACAAACACAAAAATGCTAGGGAAATCGAATACAATTGGCTGAAGCGATGTGTGCAAGCTAATGGAATAGAGTACAGGGAGATATTTATATGAGAAAGAAATGCATTAAGGTAAAAACTGTAAACCCACCACCTGAAATAAAGAGACTTAGCATGCAAGCACGCGGTTAGTAAATCGAATTCAGCGTGCCTACAAACGCTGCGCCGCCTCGTCGTAATTCTCTGCAGCACCCGTCGTCGCTTCTGTAGTGGCCCCAAAGGACCTAGCTCATGGCCCACTAGACATTTATATGAGAAAGAAAGGCATTAGGAGAGAACCGAAAACCCACCACCTGAAATAAAGAGACTTGGCATGCAAGCACGCGGTTAGTAAATCGAATTCAGCGTGCCTACAAACGCTGCGCCGGTGCTGCCTACGTTCACTGCGGGACCCGTCATCGCTTCGGCAGTGGTCCCGAGTGACCTCTCTCATGGCTCACTAGGCCTGCCTGACTAAGGCACTCGCGACCGCATGTTCTACAGCACAATGCGCTCGATGTCGATGGAGCACAATTCATCGGTGCTTGCCGCTTCCGCACTTGCCGCTTCTTCTCTGCATGCATGAGGGCTTTCTCTCGCACTTCAGCAACTGCCTTCGTGATTAGATCGCGCCATGCACCACGATCAAACGCCTTCGATTCCCATGATCTGCATCAAGATTAGAACGTGTGAGGCTCACTTTAATCATGTCCTGGTAACGTAACTTTGGTTTCCCAGCATGCCGCTTCCCTATACTCAGCTGACCGTATAAAAGTTGTTTCGGTATTCGCGTCGAATCCATTGGCCTCACATGACCGAGCCATCTCAGGTGTCGCAGTAAAATTATGCAGTCCACTGCATACATCCCACTTCGACGCAACACTTCCGTGTCTGCAACTCTGGCGCCCCAGCCGATCCGCAAAATCCGTCGCAGACACTGCTGATGGAATCGCTCGAGATATTGCACATCCCAAAGGTACATCGTCCACGTTTCACTGCCGTATAGAAGAACGGACAGTACCATGGATTTGTACACCATCAGCTTCGTGCCAATGCTTAGCTGATGGTTGTTCCACACTCGGTACTCAAGCTTCCCGAATGCCGCTGCCGCCTTCGACACGCGATTACGCAACTCAACGTGTAGCTGCTGATCAGTCGACATCACACTCCCAAGGTAGCAGAAGCGGGAGGTGGTTTCCAATACTTCAGCACCAATGCTGATTTACGGCAATATTGAAGATTGCACCTCCGGTGAAGGCTGAAAGAGACAGACAGTTTTGCTTGTGTTGATGGTGAGCCCGAATTTGGCCGCTGTCGAAGCCACAGCACTAGTCATGTGCTGCAACTCAGCCGCGCTGTGTGAAAACAACGCACAGTCGTCAGCAAACAGCAACATACGGATAGTTGTCTCACAGACTAGAGTTCTCGCACCGAAACGACGGATGTTCAGCAACCCACCATCAATACGGTGCTCCACACGAACACCGTAAGCACAAGCCGCATCAAAAGCACAAGACAACATTGCATGAAGATAGATATTAAACAGGGTAGGAGCTAAGACATAGCCTTGCTTCACACCAGAGAAAACTGTAAAGTCATCAGAGGTCTCTCCACTCAGCTGCACCCTCGCTCGCATACCACTGTGCAGACATTCAATTAAACTTACAAACTTACGCGGGCAACCAAACTTACCCAACACCAGCCACAGTGCCTCGCGGTTCACCGTATCAAATGCCTTGGTGAAATCAACAAAAAGCGAGTACAAAGGCTGGTGTCGTTCTCTGCACTTCTCTTGCAACTGACGAGCCGCAAACACCATATCTATAGTGCTGCGACCCGAACGGAATCCACATTGCTCTTCCGCCACGTGAGGTTCCACAATCTGACTCACGAGGCGATTGAGCAGGATTCGGGCAATCACCTTGCCCACACAACTCAGCAAGTTGATGCCACGATAATTCGTGCAACATTGCTTGCTACCTTTGCCCTTGTACAGTGGTAGCACAAGGGCATCCTTCAGCTCAGAAGGCACCTCCTCCTCAATCCACACGCGTTGCACCAAGTGGTGCAGCGCAGTCAACAACGCGGGTCCACCGTGTTTCAATACTTCAGGTGGGATCCCGTCACCTCCGGCACATTTGCCGTTTCGCAGCTGAGCAAGTGCTCTCTGCGTCTCATCCAGTCTCGGCGTATCCGCCAGATCCGCCTTCACATCGTGCTGCTTCAGGCCATTCAATGTAGGCCAGTCGATCTCTGAACGGTTGTTCAAGAGACAGTCAAAATTTTCCGCCAGACCTGCATTATGTCTGCAGTCTGGGTGCAGGTAGCGCCTGAACTACCATCGTTCAGTGTCCTCAGCGGCTCCGATCTCGGTCCATACACCGCCTTCACGGAGTCAAAGAATTCCTTGTGTTGACGGCGTTCGGCGTAGCATTCCATCTGCTTCGCCTTCTCCGTCCACCATGCATTTTTAATGCGACGGAGCTCTCGGGTCAGTCGCCGTCGAAGTTTGCGAAACTGACTACTCTTCCCCAAGTCACTGGGGTCTGCAACATGTGCAGCAAATGCTGCATTCTTCTCTGACACCAATGGGTCAATCGTCACATTGTTGTCATCAAACCAATCAGGCCGTTTACTGTTTGCGCGCCCGATGGTCTCCTCGGCAGCAGCTGTCACCTGGTCGCGAATGTGGTGCCACAGGTCGCCCACTGTGGCTATACAGTCCACATCACCACACAGGCGTGCAGCCATCGCCTTCTCCAGCTCAGTACGTTTCGCCACAGTGCCGAGGGAGAGAATGCTAAATTTACGCCGATTCACGGCGGGAGTGCAATACATAGATTTACGAAAATATATGTACAGTTTGGTCCGAACCAATTTGTGATCAGTGCCACACTCAGCTCCACGCAGTACACGTGTCATGCGCACTTCACGCATATCACGCTGACGTACGATGACATAGTCGAGCAGGTGAGCGTGACCACTCCGTGGGTGCGTCCAAGTTGCTATATCACTCGCACTCAGTGCAAACCGAGTGTTCGTGATCGTCAGGCCGTGAGTGGCACACAGTGAGAGCAGCCTGTCACCGTTCGCATTCGCTGAACCAATGCCATGCGCACCGATAACATCTGTCCACGCTGATGCATCACGCCCAACGCGCGCGTTGAAATCACCCAGCAGAAATAGTCGGTCGCTCCTCGGCACAGACCGTATCACGGAGGATAGCTCAGTGTAGAACTGATCACGCGTGTCATCAGGATAACACATGGTCGGACCGTACGTGCTTATGAAAGTAGCAAACTTACCTCTTCCGAGTCGCAGGCGAACAGTCATCAGCCGCGCGCTGATGCCCGTTGGTTCACCCACCAGCTGGCCATTCAGGCGATCGGATATTGCAAATCCGACCCCATGTTCACGTGGTGCTGAGGCGGCGTTCCCCACCCAGTAGAATGTGTAGCCAGCACCTGCTTCATGTAACTTACCTTGCTCAGCGAGCCGAGTTTCACTGAGCGCCGCAATATCGATGTGGTAGCGCGCCAGCTCCATCGCGACCAGTGCAGTGCGTCGCTCCGGGCGCTCGCTCGAGTTCCGGTCCAGTAGTGTGCGCACGTTCTAGCACCCGATGCTGAGTGCTTTGCGCGCAGGCATACGATTGCATTGGTGGGCAATCGCACACGAGGTGGTCGTTGTGCTTCGGAGGTTTGCTTGAGGGACTCCACCCGGAGCCTTTGGCTCAATAGCCTGACCCACAAGGCAGTGGGTGGTTTGGAGGTTTGCTTGAGGGACTCCACCCGGAGCCTTTGGCTCAATAGCCTGACCCACAAGGCAGTGGAGAGCAGATCCAGCTCGGGAATGTGATTGCAGAGACAGATGGGGATCTGCTTGACGGCCGTCACACGCAGTCTTTGAGGTTCTGGAACAATTATCATATGTTTTGCGACCGTAGTAGGGTACGCACCTGCGACCACGGCCAGACGCAGGTGGGTTTTTGGCGGGTTTGCACCAATTTGACCAGGGGCTGCCTGGCTTGAGGCGGGCAGTAGCAAACCATTGAACACCCGGAGGTGTCCTCCCACCGTCAGAGACAATGCGTGGCACTCGTGCTCTATGCCAATCGAGCATTGAGAATATCACCCGTAACCTGTTGTCTCCCATGGCTAGGTTTTACGGGAAGTGGGCCATCGACCACTTCCTAACCTGCGGAGAGGATGGACTAGGATACTGCCAGGGCGCCCAATCCTGACAGGAGAACGACTCAGGTCCTCAGCCAAAGCCTTCGATTAAATGAACACCCGAAAGGCAGCGGGTCTAGCACATGGTCAGTTAGCCGACTCATGCGGATTGGTGTCCTGGATCTTAGCAGGGAGAAGGGCGAAACCTAACTCCCACCCAGCGGTCGCCACGTGGAGGCGCCCAGGACATGAGACTATGGCGCAACAGTAGCAGCAGTGGGTAGACCATCTGTCAGGATCTAGCCACCACCAGCCTCAGCGCACCATAGGCTCTCCCGCCTACATACATACATACATACATATAACACAATACACAAAGGAAAAATAGATACAACGGTTGCATGCCAGCTGAGCTACTAGCAACGGATAGGCATCGTTCCGGTAAGCTTCCAGCCAGCGACTAGGCAAAAAGAAAATTTTTATTATTATTATGTTTTACCCTAGGAAATGAGATCGTAGATGGAGGGGGAGACTAAAAGGGATGGGGAGGGACAAAGAAACTCACAGCAGGAACGCCACTGAGGTCGGCTCCTTGCCATGTCAGCAAGTGTATCCAGCCAAACGTGTTCACCGTCTTTTGGACCCCAACCAGGGAGCCGTGAAGCTCCAATCGAGGCTAGCTCCGAAGTGAGGGACTTCATTCCTCTGGACCAAGTCATCGCTTGGCCACCTCTCCTCTTCTTCCACCCACATCCCCGGTGAGCAAACAACGCACGTCGAGGGAGTCGGTGGGCTGGCATGCGTAACACGTGGCCAAGCCATCGGAGCCTGGTGCGGGAAATAACGGTGCTGAGCGGTTCAGATCCTTTTCCTGGGCCGTAAACAAGGCGTCGAACACGCTCGTTACTCACGCGGTGTTCCCACCAGATGTGAGCCAAACTGCGAAGGCACCGATGGTCGAACGTAACTAGCCTCTTCATGTCCGCCGATCTTAGGGGCCAGGTTTCGCAACCGTACAGTAAGGTCGAACGTACCGCTGCATTGTACACTCTACCCTTCAGGGCGAGAGTGATGTCGCACCGCCGCCATAGGTGGCGAAGGTTAGCAAAAGCACTCGAGCTTTCGCTATACGGTTCGTGATCTCGTCTTCGATCCCAAGGGCGCTGATACAACTTCCCAGGTAATTGAATTTCTGAACGACTTCTAGCTGATCCCCACCAACGGTCAGCGCAGGAGGCGATCCCTGCAAATCTTGGAGTAACGCTTTGCACTTGGATGGTGCAAAGTAAAGCCTGAAGCGGCTGACAGCCAGTGCTAATCTGTCCAGCGCGGCTTGACACGTCTGGGAGCTGTCACAGATGAGGGCAATGTCGTCTGCATACTCCAAGTCAAGAAGTCGTTCTCCTGGGTGTAGCTCCACACCTTCCAAGTCATGTCCTGTAAATGCAAACTCCATGACTTCGTCAATAGCGAAGTTGAAGAGAAAAGGTGACAGCGGGTATCCTTGTCTCACACCGCTGGAGATATTAAAGGGTGGCGACAGCTTGCCGTAAGCCCTCACTCTGCCCATGCTACTCGCGTATAATGCTCGGATAATATTTACATGTTTCTCGGGCACACCTTTCCTGAGTAAACAATTCCAAAGGGCACATCGATCAACCGAATCGAAGGCACCTGTGATGTCGAGGAACACGACAACGGTGGGCCGCCAATATGTGTGGCGGTGCTCGAACAACTGCCGCAAGGTAACGATGTGGTCGATGCAGCCACGGCCCCGACGAAACCCGGATTGCTCCTCACGAATCTGGCTTTCACGAGCACCAGTCAGTCTGTGAAGAATTATGGAGGCGAGTAATTTAAAGGCGATGGAGATCAGACTGATTCCTCTATGGTTGCCGCATTCCGAGCGCGAGCCGCCTTTGAAGATGCAAACAATAACGGAGCGGCTCCAGACGGTTGAGACAGTTTCCTGCTCCCACAGTTTCACTAGTAATTCATGTAAAGCATCAACAAGAGCAGAGCCTCCGAATTTGAAGAGGTCTGGAGGAAGATCATCTGGTCCTGCGGCGTTGTTCAACTTCAACATTCAGATCGCAAGTTCGACTTCTTAGTGGGAGGGTGGATCCAAAAGGACAGCCCACGGAAGCAGGGCGATCACTGACCGGCGGATGGAACAATTCTAGCCGATTAAATTGCTTTTCAAAATGCTCAGCCCAACGCTCCAAACGTTTTGACAAATTGTGGATAGGCTGTCCACTCTCATCACAAATTGTTTTACTTACACCAAGTCTCCTGCTGCCCGTTTCCCTTCTCAGACGGAATAACTTACGATGGTTGCCAAGGGCAGCGGCCACTTCCATCTCTGACGCACGATGAGACCACCAAGATTCGCGGTCTCTCTTCAGGCTAGCACGGAGTTTTGCCCGGAGCTCTTTGCGTGTTTCATTGTTCTCGCTTCCAGCCGGGATATGCCGGCGAGCGTCGATAAGTTCCAGAGACCGAGAAGAGATCCAATGTCCATGTTGGCTTTTAGACATACCACATGAGGATTTGCCTGCTTCTAGTAAGGTCTAGCGAACATGTGACCAGTGACCATCAATTGCCTCCAGTGAGCAATTACTCAACTCGCATGTCAGCGTACTTCGATTCGCATTTAGAACAGCTGGCTTTGTCAGTTGGCTGGTGTTATTGCGCTCACAGCGTCGTCGTGAGCGTCCGTCAAAACACATCCGCAGGTCAGCACCTACAAGTGTATGATCTGTGTCCACACATGTGCTCCAATTCGAGCGACAATTCTGGATGCAGCCTCTCCAGCGGTAACTAATAGCAATGTGATCGATCTGCGTCCAAGGCTGGTTCGAGGCTGGTGGGCGCCAAGTCAACCTCCGGCGGGTGCTGTGTCGGAAATTAGTGCTCGCAAGAAATGTGCGAGCATCCTCACACAAATGAAGTAACCGCTCACCGTTATCATTACGGGAGCCTACACTGTGCTGACCGCCCAGATGCATTTCATCAGTGGACAACTTTCCAACTTGTGTGTCCAGATCCCCGCCAGCACAATAGTGTCCGTGTTTCATCTGTGGCGGAGGAGCTCGGTAAGTTGGCGGTAGAAGTCATTCTTTACCGAATCATCGCTACAGTTTGTGGGCGCGTAGGCAGTGATGACGGATAAACACCTATTAGTTCCGCGCGGCTTCGAAGCTTTGAACGAGCCAGCCAATCGGACCGCACACATCCGGCTACTGATTGGAATCCAATCAACCAGAGCAGCTTCAGTCCGGGGACTCAGGGCAATGCCAACACCACCTTGGCCGGTGCACGAAGCTGCATTTTCACCGGATAGGCGCACTGAGAAAGTACTGTTTGGGTCACCTGAAGGGGATCGCAGAGTGAGCACAGAGCTCGAGTCTTGCAGGCGGGTCTCTGATAAGCAGCAGATATCGATCGAGAGGGTCTCCAATATTCGGGAAAGTGCTGCCTGTTGACCGATCTGTAGTGGTGCGCGTACATTAAAGCATGCCAATCTGAAGGAGGACCGAGGGCTTCAAATGGAAACCAATGAACTGGAATGGACCGCTTGGTTGGACATGGGCTTGTCGACAGCGGAGGAGTGACGCTCCGCATTCACGTGTGAGTTGAAATTAGAAGATAAATGCCTAGCAAAGCATGTTGAGGGAGGGCCAAGAACCGGGGGCTGAAAACTGGGGGGATATAAGTGAAGTTGGAAGGGGACGATAAGAGTGAAAAAGCGTAAGATGGGGAATAAGAAGACAGGAAGGTTTGAGCAGTAGCATCCAAACCCCTATCCACCCTGCTCGATGCAGCAGATAGGGCACCGTTGATTATCCTCTGGGGTGGCCAGAGCATCAGAAATTTGTTTGGGGAAGGATTCATTGTATTGCGTGGGCAGGATACTTTCAGGTTGCCCAGGCCTAGACAAGAGAACGAGTAGGGTTCTCAACCAAAGCCTTTGGTTCAAAAACCTGATCGCAGGGCAGCGGGTTTGGCGGTGGGCTACAAGGAGTCCGTTTTAAGGAATAAGGTGCCACCCTCATTCCAACCCTCAACCTGGAGGACCAGGTGGCTGAGTTTGTCTGGCCTCTAACCATTGATCGATCTGGTATGAGTGAATCTGAAGGTGCAAAAGCACCACCCAGCGTGGCTCAGTGGATCGCTGAGGCACACAAACCATCGCACCACAGTAAGGTCCAGCCTCATGGCGTGCATACATACAGTGCATACATACAGTTATACATACAGCACCCTCGACTGATTGTTTGAACAAAAATTGTACCACAATTTTAAATTGGCTAAAACTAGTTGACACACGTAGATAACGCTGCACACCTGTTTCACATACATTTAGCACACTGGGTGAGCCCAATATATGCTTGTATCGCAAACGCACCTATTTGCGATTAGATACTTTTAACCGCCTAAAGCTATAAAAGAAGCCAGCATAACCAATAAGTTTACTAGCTTCAGCGGGAATTCGTCGTTTGAGAAATTTAAAGCAGTTAGTTCCCTTCAGAAATTTAAAAAGCACGGTAAGAAGACGAAAACTGGTAGATGCATGCATTTCGTATTGTCTCCTCAGTTATTGTTAATGATACTGAGGAGACAATGCGAAATGCATGCATCTACCAGTTTTCGTCTTCTTACCTTGCTTTTCAAATAAATTTACTATTGAATACCATCAGGATAATGCTTGAGATGATCGCTAGTATTTCTGTAACTGTGGCACACGATCGTGCTCAGCCACCCAATTGACGTTTGCGTGCCGTCGATCCGATGGCGTTGTTGCAACCCCCTTCGATTTCCTTCCCTGCTTCCCCTGGACCTTGCCACTTGGCTTCCCCTCAGAAACAACCTCTCCTGCCCAACGCCGTGCCCTACTAGCTGTCCACCAAAATAATGGGATCTACATGATAGCTTGTTGTTTTGAAACTTCACATCTGAACAGCATTTAATGAACATGTAAACATTTTGAACCAAAATTTATAGCATTGTGACCTGTTTATCACCCTAATATAATCCAAAATTAGATGTGGGCTATACGCTAAAGAAACGCTAAATATAATGGCAAAGCTTTGGATAGAGTTAGCATAATGTGGCTAGTATAAGCAAAATATAAGGGAAGTGTATATTGAGCTTAAAACAAACGTGTCGTTACCATACAAATTCAGTCAAGGGACTGCTTTATGCAACCTGGCATTTCTCGGCCTACTTCCAAAATGAACAAGTCAGAGTAAGGCGGTTACAAACTTGTGATTGTTTTTCTCATTGTCAAAATTAGTAAGCTTTCTATTCCTTTCTTTTGCTTTGCTAGTAAACGCTGCTAGCTTTATACATACACAGACACCTGATGTTCAAGCGTCATTAAATGTAGCTCGGACCAGCGTTCAACATTGGTTGCGTCACGGTAATGTTAACTTCCTACATTTCACGGAATCTATCGCAATAAGCCGGATGAAGCCAGCTATGCTTTTCCATAAACAGTAATCTATAAGTTCAGGTCCCAGGTGAGATAGAGGCGTAACATCCGTTATTCCTTTTGCAACAAGAACATGTTTACTCACACCTAATTTCGATACTTACTGAATATACTCACTAATAATGTGGGCTGTCTCTAAGGAGACAATACACAATGCACGCATCTTAATTTAAACTTCAAATTGCGGTAACTGCTTCAAGCTGTCACATCTCTTGCTTGATCTGTGTGTTTGGTTTGATGGACGAATAATTCTGAGGAACAATCAACCTATCCAACCACAGGTGAACATAAAAACGTTGATAATGCAATTCACTAATCTTACTAAACGGACGCCACTGTGTCCGTGTTTGTCGGATCTCTAAGGTCACTGCTATAAGCCGTGTTTCCCTTGAATGAGCTACATGCGCTAAATTATCGGCATGCAACGCAGATTTTAACGGAAGCGCATCATCGGGATACATAAAAGCGCGTTATGCGGCAAACATGCATTTAGTTTCGACTAGGCAATTACCTCTAAAAACAACATTTCCTTAAATGTCGGAGTTGAATTACAGGCTATAAATTAATTCTTAACCGAAAAATACCTCAGCGTTGAAAAGTACCTAAAATTAAACTTAGCCTACCCAAAAATAAAACAAACGAACACTTTGATTGAGATAACAGATGAACAGCGCAATGCAACCGGAACCTAATTCTACGAAACGCAAAACTTAGCAAACGGCACTGCTCCCCGAGATGATTGATTAGTTTGAAGACATTTCGGTGTTAGACTGGGCGGCTTCGTCAGTGCTGCTTTAGGGGTCGGTTTCGCATAGACCCGTAAGCAACTTCGAGATCTATGTGCTCATGTACCAAGTTGTGCTTTGAATAAACGCTTCCAGTATTCTCGTGGATCCAAAAATACTTCATTCTGCTATACGTTGCCCACCATATTGCAAAAATGCACAACACAGCAAATGCATGGTATAATTTGTAAAGGCAGTGAGATATTTGTTGCATTTTTGATTCAAATTTCTCACCAACTAACAGAGACAATTCAAACTAAACTCAGTGAAGTTAAAGTTAAACAGCAACTGGGAAGCATCTGGTGTAATGTACAGGATCCGCTGCCGAAACTGTGCTACTCACTACGTAAAAAAACAGGAAGATCGTTTGGCACACGACTGCATGTACATCGCCTAGCCGTTCGTCATCATGGTCAGAACCCTTAGGTTTGTGTGCATAAGGATGCGGAAAACCACCAGTTCGACCTGGAGCAAGTCTAGCTGCTCGGAACCGTCACAAGACGTTTGTGTTTGACACATTATGGGACTTTGGGGTTTGAAGTAAAATTACTGAACTAAGTGATACGATTTTTGTTTGGGATAACTCAGAACAGCCAGAGACATAAATGTACCGCGTTTTCCGTCTCAAACATTATGGTGCGTTCAAGTAAAAGTTCAAGTGGAACTGGAACGATAGGATGAATCCCGTGATTGTTCCTTATTGAGACGGTCGTCGATCCAAGAGTTGATAGAGTGCTCCGACATCTTGGTGGGTTTAAAAGAAAAACACCCAAAAAGGTACCCTGGTCCACCAATTTAATGCTTACGTACCTTATATTAGCTGTTCCTACTATGTCATTTAGGTGAAATAAGTAAGAGAGAATGAAAATTCGAAAGCAGTAGAGTAAGGGAAATCAGTTAAAAGTAGAGAATACTACCAATGGTGAAGGAAAGTACAGAAAATAGAATCGAAGTATGAAGATGGGAATTAATCAGGAAAAAGGAAAGGTTTCGTGTTGCCACGCAAGCGCGTCTAGTTGATGCTCAAACCCCATAACCGTAACTTCCTTGACAACATTCCTGGAAGCAAGTTCCAGCGCTCGTCGACTCGACGCGATAACCGTGGCTCCGCTCTAACTCGATCGGACTGCGGTTTGTCTAGCCTCATACAATGCCCGCGAAGACAAGGTAATCCAGCAATCCCAGAACAAATCAAGGTCAATCTTTCCAGTCAAAATACGGTAAGTTAGGATTAGGTCCCCTCTACTTCTTCAATAGTGCATTGATTGTATCCACAAAATAAGTAGGCGTTCGAAGTACGTTTGTTCTCCTAACCCCTTGACCAAACGAGTACTAACAGGCAACACCATTTCTACTGTCATTTTATCCCTGACAAGGCATGGTAGAAAGGCCTGGATGCCGTATTCTAGGTGAGGTTCCACAGACGCTGAGAAGAGCTTCACAAACACATCCGTGGTTAGACTCCCGAAAGAACGACAGATAAACCACAACATCCGGAAGTCTTTACTGACCGCCTTCTTTCAGTTGTCTCCAGAGTGTGTATTGCGAAACAGTGGAGGACACCTACATCAATCTGATGAGTCATGTAAAGAAGATCACTCCCGTCGAGCACAAAACTTGTGGAAGAATCAGACGCTCCGATCCAAAGCACTGAACACTTTACCCAATTTATGGGCAGCAATCACAAGACAGACAATTTCCAGAGACAATCCAGAGTCATTTGTATAGCCACAGGACCTCTAGAGATATCAACAATATTTCAGAACTTCAGGTCATCAGCGAATAAGAGTGATGGTACCTCAAGCTCCCTCAGCAAATCATTCACGTAGACTAAGAAAAGCAGCGGCCCTAGGACAGAGCCTTGCAGAACACCGCTAAGTACAGCTTGTCGAAATGAAAGACTGTTCTCCACAAGAATACACTGTTCCCGTCCGTTCATAAAAGCTGACACCCACTGGAGAGTGCGATCAGATATTCTTTGCGACCTCAACTTCAGTGAGAGACCCGAATGGAAGACAGTGTCAAAGACCTTGGCGAAGTCAATGAACACCACATCCACTGTATGTCCACTGTCTACGGCTTCACAAAAGGGTGAATTATTGTGCAGTCCCGCGTGGTTCCGTAATAATATCATACGGAGTAGCACATTTTTATGCTGCATTTGCGCAAGAAAATCATACTTAATATATTTCATTTGTACTCTTAGCTAAAACAATCCATATTCATGGATGCATTGCAATAAACTTTTATTACAGGATAAAGTGCACCTGTCTTTTAAATTTTGCTTGCATATTAATACTATACAATTGAATTGGCATATCACCTATAATATAAAAATCCTTACATCACGTTGTGGATCTTTTACCTAATGGTATTTAGCATCGTATGCTGGGGAAACATTTCTCTGTATCTGTATTCAGCCAGCTGGGTGGGAATTCCGGAAGAGTGCATAAGCTTTATGCACACGCTGTCAAGGTATACACTAATTATTTGGTAATTAACCCAATTTCTCTCACTGACTGCAATCCGTCATAAGGTTCTTCCTTAAATACTTCGCCCCATCTTTCCCCGCCGTCAACCATTTAACGTATAACAATCGCAGACGTATTATCAACATAGTAAAAAATAGTGTACCCAAACAATGCATCATCTTCTCTGTGATAACATAGTCAGACTGAGGCTTTGCAATGCTCGTCACGTTTCATCAGTTTCGAAGCCTAACTAGTATCTAATCATGTTGTTGGACTAAGAATGCTGACTACCGTATAGTTATTCGAGGTTGCTATTTCTTCCGAAGGGTCCAATGTCATGGTAAGGATATGTAGGTCATTTATGAATAAGTAAACTAGATACTTTAAATTGTAGCGACGATCAGCTATCACACTTCGATGAGTCCATTTGGATAACAATGTCATTTAATAATAATGGAATGTAGTTTAGTTTTCTATATTTACTACCGTAATCTTGCCCACAAACACTAAAAGGCAAACTTACGCATATTTTATGCAATACAAGGTATTTGGATAGGATCTAAATGTGCTAATAATTTCATGATACGAAGACACTGGGGAGAATAGAAAAGATTTCACTTAACTGTATGAGCGAGGGTAGACACAGCAACTAACATCTAACTCACGGCTGCTTAGTAGCTAGAAAGCATATTCCTTGGTTGCTCAATATTTGCTGTCATTTATTTATATGACTGTATACACAGTAATAACCATAATGTTGTGCACTTGTAAATAAATATTTCATATAAACCTCAAGTTCATTTAAAACACTGCAATTTTTGTAGAATTAACTAGAAAGATGTTATTGGTTGTGCAGAGTTCTTCTTGTATTTCAACCCAAAAGAGTATGTTCAGGCGTTTTGAATATGAATATGAATCAACTCCCTGATAGATTGTCAAAATTCTACCTAGCAAACGAAGCAAGTTACAACTTTAGATAAAAATAACGCAAACACAACGGAACGGCTCGTTAAAATCCTTCTCAATTAACTAATCATTCTACAGTACTTTGAGGGCTTCATAAACCAGTGATTCCTTCATCACACAAGGAGACTGATATTGTAAGTAGCGTCCATTCATTGCTTCTGTTGTCATATTTGATAAAATGCGTACCAGCGTGCAATGAATTTCAACGCTACATCATTAACAAAATTGAGTTTTCTTATTCATACTCTTGATGTGGCTAAAGCATTTAACTGTTAATGTGTCGATTATGTTACACTATGAATGATAAAAATCGGACACTCCATAAGGTTTTATGGTTTATGTTTATCCAAAAAGAGGTTCGACACTGGTCATAACAAGACTAAGATTCTATAAACTTACAGTTCACCCCAGGAAATATGGAATCCACCATGTTCCAAAGTACGGTAGTGATGATCTGCCTTACTTATTTAGTGTAAAATGATATGTATTTATTTTCTCAACCAATTAAAATGACGGCAGTGTTACCCCGCCATAAACCGGACATCGACATGAAGCTAAAGCTTTGGCCCATAAGTCAAACTGTCTTAATTTTCACTTATGGAAGTCATTATTATAACACCTTCAGACTATTGATATAAAACATTTTCGCACCATTTCTTTACGGATTTCTCTGGAAGCGCTCAAGCGCCAGTTGCCAACTTGTTTTTTGACAACTTAAATAAATCGATTGATTCTGATAAGACCCGAAATATACTTCACTAAGACCATCAAAATTCTTCGAAAGAGTGTAATATTAGTAGTGCATCGGACTAACACCGAGTAGGTAACGAATATCCGTATTTGGGAGAAGACAAAGAACTGTAGACAAAAGCAGTCATTTAGGGATTCAAATGTAACAGAGTACAGAGGGTAGCAATCAAGTAAGTACCGAGTTTACACACACAGCATTTGTAAAGTACTCAACTGAACGATCTCAATATATTATTTAAAGCACTTAACGCATCAAAGTACCAAGCCGTACTAATTTCGCTACACAAGAAGGTAGGTACGAGCTACTCTTTAATCAGTAGCCTATGTTCAATATTGAGTGGTTCGGTGAAGCGCATATGTGTGGTACCGAATTATGTATTTTCTTGAAGGCTTCAAGGAAAAATATAACAGCCACAAAGGTCAGCAAAATTTTCTTGCTACGCAACACGGCTGACAGCCTCCTCTGAACCACCTAATTAGATACTTAGATTTGTCAGTGCTTGTGTTCTACTCCAATAATCGTGCTGCCTAGCTTTATTTCTCCGCTCTAGGTTAATTGTCATTTCATTAAATCATTTATCCCGATGTACCCATGTCCCCGTGGATAAGTTTGTCAACGTAATCCTGTCTATACACATCAGTACTTGCAAGCAACTAGCGTCAAAATACTGGATGATTAAATTCCGTCCCTTCGTAAGGAACTGGCTGATTGTTAACTTTGTCTACTACGCAGTATTGTATGCTAAAATATGCAGAAGCATAATTCTACTCGGACATTCTTTATCAAGTAAGCCTCTTGCTAGACCCCGGCACTGTCGTTCTAGAACTAACGAGCTACATGGCCCTATGGTGTTGTTCCCGCCTATCCTTTATATAGGAATCCTCATGGACGAGACCTGCGAAATAGCCATTGCCGCTCTTCCCGAAACATCGCTTTTGCGTTAGCTAATGCAAAGGAATCAAATTTGCAGAAATATTTTGACGAATTATTTGGATGAACAATTTTAAGGTCACTGAGGTGGCTCAACTGCACTGAAACTTTGGAATAGTATCTGAGACACAGCATAACATGCCCTTTGCTGCTTTTATCTGATGAAACGAGCTATCAATAACGATTTTAACAAAAGTCGGCCTTGTCCGATGAATGAAGAATCTCACAACTCTTTCTGTTAAAATATTTACCCATTCTGTTTCAAAGTTTGCAACATTCTCACATTTACTTATGCTGTTTTCTCACAATTGTGGTAGGTAGTGTAAAATGCTAAACATGCATCCACCTGGGTGCATAAAGCATTCCTTTACTCAACTGCGTTGACTTGAGCGTGCTCTTTCGTAATTGGGATGTATTTATACATTTCTAAGATCCAGCGTGTCGCAGCTGATTAGTCCCCCAGTTAGTGTGTATAAAGCAGTTACTTGACTTACCTTTTACTCCGCTCTTAATTTGCTTGAAGATCCCTAGAGGACTTATGAAAGCATTGCATATCTGTGCGCCAGATAAATGAGTCTTATATTTGAACGTCTACTATATCTCTTCTCAGCCAATTGATTCCATGGCACAACAAAATTCCCCATTAGGGAAATCAGGTATTTCTATAGATTTTCGAAGCACATCCATAACGAATGCAAGTTGAATCCAACGGGAGCAAGCGCACCTAAAAATTACGGGCTGTTTGTTGAATGAACAATCGCTACAACGCTGATATAATAACAGATTTGCACAGAGAGTGGGATGACCTTGTCTGATTTGGATTGGTTCACTCAATGAACAGCAGCATTTACATGCACTCGATACAACTTGAAAAAGTTATAGGCCGTCTTGAAAGAGATATGGAGAAACTTGATTTCCATAAGGAAAAATTTGGAAGCGTTTTGTAATCGCTTAGTTGAGAACAGTTATAGTTTTTCATCCCAGTACCCATCTAGATGAAAAACATACAAGCGCTTGAAAACCTAATACCTATGAGAGGTTAACACTAGGATGCCCATGAGTAGACTTTTATTTGCGTGATTCCATTTTCTCGCTGTTACTACATCTCGCCACCAGTGTGCAGTCTATTGTTTGTTCTAACTGATGTAAATAGTTCACAACGAAGGCAGTTCTCAGCTCAATGGTTAATAGTTGACATTTAGCTTGTCTCTCATGTCAAGTCACAATTGGCTTAATCCATCCACATGTGTGCATTTTCAGCATTTATCACAAACACAAAAGAATATAATGCAAGAAGGAATCAATGAGAAATAACCTTGGACAGCAAGGAACACAAGTTGTAACTTCAACCAAGCATGCGGTCGCGAAAGCGGTGTCATTCCAGATGGGTTGCTTAGTAAGAGGGATAATTATGGCATGATAGCGTTTAGATACGAATAGGTACGAAAATATAGAACTTTAATTCTGTTGGGGAAAGGATCATAGGAATGGGTTAGGAGAAGCGTTTAAAAGCCTGGCTGAAGAGACAAGGCACAAATCGAAATACGTGTCAGTAATGAAATCAATGAGCGGTTTTCTTCTTATACGGAGCAGTGAAAAGTAAATTTTACTGAACGAGCGAGGACACATTGTGTTGAATCACTCCGTGAAAAATAACAGGGAAATAGCAGATCCAGTGAGAGAAGATAAATGCAGTAGCAAACCCTAGAATTATAGCACGAGGAACGGAAAGCTTTTTGGACCTAAGGGCTTAAAATGAGCCTTCTAACATTTTGTACCATTCAAGCAAATGAGTAGACCAAGATAAATTGCGAGACAGGAATACCGAGAAATTGTATGTTAGAGGTGCAAGGTAATCTTCGGTTAACCAACAAAATGAGAGTGAAGATATACACAAGGGTATGGAGACTGTTGAGATGTAGAAAATAAATGGTTTCGTCAAACTACACGCAAGGGTTGAAGGAGAGGAGCCAGTAGCTAGACCAAGTCACCATTTCGTCGAACCCTAGTTGAACATTAAAAGAGTCCTCAGCGATTGAGGTTTGGCGGCGCCTTCAAATTGCCCTTTGCTTTTCCTTTTGGAACATCATTTAATTTACTCTATCTAATGCGTATCTTTAAATTTTGCGGTTTTTTTAATGATATCCTACTCTGCCGAATTTTTTTAAATAATTTCAAATTGCGGCATATACAAAGACTTTTGCCGATTACGGTCGTAAAGCCATCAACACTTTCAGACGGATGGTGAGGAAGCATTATGGTAACATGAGAATATATGGCCCTGGTTGCTCTCGGACGTTGTCCTTTGGAGTACACGCAAATACCACTCACCTCTCCAGCAATATGTGTGCACTACCAAGAGAAAGCACTGACCTCAAAAGTCTTTATCAATAAAAGGATTATATAAACACAGGTATTATTACGTTAGAGTAAGGCTGATTCCATCCTGATATTGAAAATAGAGTCACAAATATCAGTGAATACCATATAATTAGGTCCAAGCTAAGGAAGCGTGGTGGCTGCGTCATTATATGTGTTACCAACCGCTTGTACAATTCAGTTTATTAAGAATTCACTCACTCTACAAGTTCTATTAACTGTCGTCTACTTTAATGCAAGCCTAAATTTCTCAATGGTATTCAAATCGTTGTCAGCGAAAACTTCTACATTGCCACGGACACATCATCGTCCGAACTGAGGCCTTTCATTGAGCATCTTCCGTTGGTATTGCTGCAGTTGGTATTGCTCTGTCTGCAATGTTGCCGACAATGTTAATAAAGGTGATGCAACGTTCTTCAAGTCAGTTGCTATGGCACATTTAGTAAGTTTCCTACCAGAAAATATACACAGCTTAATGTTGCTCATACATTGAAAATTCGTTCGTTTTCCATTTAAATGCGTGCACTACCAAGTAACTCGGACCATATCATTCTGAGGATTTGCCCTGTAATCTAAGGTAAAACCAGCAATGCCGCACTGAGGAAACGACAATGCAGGACTATCCGACGACGGAAAGGCCGAATTAAAAATATCTCACGACTTCATGCAATGCTTGCTTCAACCAATTTTTCAGTTTTTACAGTGGAATATCTAGCGCTTTAATGCGATCATCTAACGGCTTATGTAAAAGTTTGCCTTCATCTAGGCTGCCATACTGGGATGATCCAACAGCAGCAAGTCGATTTTCTTCACCACTGCAGAAACAAATGCGAAGGAAGAATGACCTAGCTTACAAGTACAAAATGACCCCCGCGTCAAAATTCTGACTTCGGTTAAATCTGAAATAACAAGGCTAAACAGTGTGTACATTAAAGCACTACATGGAAACCGAAGCTGCCTGAATCTCTGAAGGCTGGTGAAGTAAATCTGTGGTAAAAGTATCGTCGGTTACACTAGATTGGTTTATGTTAGATACTTTAATTCTGAGCTTAGTTCCTTTCCTTCAAGCGCCTTTCCAATATCCTCCTTCACTAGCTCAGGCCTATCATCGCAATGAGGCCGGATCACCATCGCAAAGATACTGGACCTTACCGTGGTACGATGGATTGTATGTCTCACTGTGCCATTGAGCCATGCTGGGTGGTGCGTTTTGCACCTTCGGTGCCCCTCACACTAAATTGGTCAATGATTAGAGGTCAGACAAACACAGCCTCCTGGTCCTCCAGGTTGGGGGTTGGAATGAGGATGGCTCCTTATTCCTTTAAATGGACTCCTTGTAATCCAACGCCAAACCGCTGCCTTGCGGTCAGGTTTGTGAACCGAAGGCTTTGGTTGCGAAACATAATCCTTCTCCTGTCTAGGCTTGGGCAAACTGAGAGTATCCTTCCCACGCAATACAATGAAGTTCTCTTTAAACTGTTACTTGATGCTCTGGCCACCGCAGAGCATAATAAATTGTGCCCTACCTGCTGCATCGAGCAGGGTGAATATGGGTTTGGACGCTACAGCTAAAGCCTTCCCGTCTTCTTATACCCCCTCTTACACGTTTTACCCTTATCGACCCTTTCCAGGCTCAATTTTCTCCCCCTGTCCGGAACACCTAATTATCGGCCCTTCCCCACCTTGCTTCAATAGACGCTTGTCTTCTAATTTCAACGCACATGTGAAGGCGGAGCGTCATTCCTGCCTTGTCAACAGACCCATGTCCAAGCGAGCGGTCAAGCTCAGTTCATCGGCTTCCATTTGGATCCCTCGATCCTTCTTCAGATTAACATGCCTCAATATACGCACACTGCTACAGATCGGTCAGGAGGTAGCACTTTGTCTGATCATCAGAGACCCTATCGATTGATATCTGCTGCTTATCAGAGACCCGCTTACATGACTCGAGCTCTGTGCTCACTTTGCGATTCCCTTCAAGTGACACTAGCAACACGTTCTCACTGCACCTATGCGCTGATGATGCAGCTTGGAGTACCGGCCGAGCCAGTGTTGCTATTTCCCAGAGGCCCCGGGCTGCAGTTACTCCGGCTGATTGGATCCAAATTAGTAGCCGGTTGCGTGCAGTCGGATTGGCTGGCACGTCCAAATCTTCGAAATCGCGTGGGACTAGCGGTTGTCTATCCGTTATCGCTGCCTATGCGCCCAAAACCTCTGGCGTTGACTAGGTAAAAACCCACTTCTATCGTAAATTGACCGAGCTCCTTTGCCACAGAAGGAACTCGGACACTGTAGGGCTGGTTGGTAATCTGAACGCTCATTTCAGAAAATTATCCACTGATGAATTGTATCTGGGCTTCCAACATGGTGTAGGCACCCGTAATGGTAATGGTGAGTAGTTACTTCATTTGTGTGAAGAAGCTCGCTTATTTCTTGCAAGCACTAATTTACGATACAGCACTCGCCGGAGGGGGACTTGGCACCCACCAGCTTCGAACCAGCTATGGACGCAAATCGATCACATTGCGATAAGTTACCGATAGAGAGGCTGCGTCCAGAATTGTCGCCCGATTTGGAGCACATGTGTAGACACCGAAGATGCACTTGTATGTGCTGACATGCGGATGCGTTCTGGCGCACGCCCAAGAAGACGTTGTGACCGCATTGACATCAGCCAACTGGTGAAGCCAGCTGTTCTGAATGCCTATAAAAGTATTTTGTCATGCGAGTTGAATAGGTTCTCATTGGATGCAAATGAAGCTCACTGGTTGCACGTTCACCAGACCTTACTAGCAGCAGGCAAATTTTCATGTGGTAAGTATAGTCGCAAAGTTGGATATTGGGTCTCTTCGCAATCTCTGGAACATATCGATGCTCGCCGGCATATTCCGTCTGGAATCAAACACAACGAAACTCGCAAAGAGCTCCGGGTAAAACTCTGTGCTCGTCTGAAAAGAGACAGCGAAGCGTGGTGGTCTCATCATGCATCAGAGATAGAAATGGCTGCTACCCTTGGTAACCATCTTAAGTTATTTCAGGTGATACGGGAATCGGGCAACGGAAGACCTGGTGTTTGTGAAACTATATGTGACGAGAGTGGGCAGCCTATGCACAATGTGTCAAAACGCTTGGAGCATTGGCCTAAGCATTTTTGAAAGGTAATTTAATCGGTAAGAATTTTTAGATTACTCGCCGGCAGCTGATCGCCCAAGTCCTTCGGCTATCGCATGTAACGGCCCAGTCACTCAGAAGTCAGGCGGGAAATCAGAATTTGAAGTTGAACATACCCGTGGGACCAGACGACCTTCAGCCAGTCCTTTTCTAATTGGGGGCCCTGCGCTTTTGGATGATTTATACGAGTTAATAGTGAAACTGTGTTGAAGAGAAACTGTCCCAACCGACTGGAGCCGCTTCGTCATAGTCCGAATCTTCAAGGGTGGCTCGGAATGCAGCAACCTTAGAGGAATCAGTCAGATCGCCATTGTTTTCAATTTGCTTGCCCACGTCCTTCTTTACAGACTGACTGGCGCTCGTGTAAGCTATATTCATGAAGAGCGAGCCGGGTTTCGTCGAGGTCGTGTCTGCACTGACTACATCTTCACTTAGCGTCAGTTGTTGGAGCACCGTCACATATCTTGGCGGCCCACCGTGGTCGTGTTCCTCGATAGCAAAGGTGCATTCGATTCGGTAGATAGACGTGCAATTTGGGACTGTCTAATAAGGAGAGCTTTACCGAAAGTTTTATCCGATAATTAGACACGCGTAGCTCAGGCCGAGTGAGGGCTTACGGCAAGCTGTCGTCGCACTTTAATGCATCCAGCGGTGGAAGACAAGGAAGCTCGCTATCATATTTCCTCTACAACTTTGCTATTGATGAAGTCATGGAAATCGCGTTTACAGAAGACGAATTAGAGGATGTGGATCTGCTCCCAGGAGAATGACTTCTTAACTTAGAGTATGCTGATGATATCGCCCTAATCTGTGACAGCTCACAAATGTGCCAAGCAGCACTGGACATATTAGCACCGGCTGTTCGTCACTTCGGGGTTTGCTTCACACCCTCGAAGTGCAAAGCCTTCCACCAAGATTGGTCTGGACGGCCCCCTACGCTGACCATTGGTGGAGATCAGGTACAGGTCGTTCAGAAATTCAACTACCTGGGAAGTTGTATCAGCGCCCGTGGGATTGAAGATGAGATCACGAACCGTACAGCAAAAGCTCGGGGCGCTTTTGCTAACCTTCGCCACTTATGGCGCCGGCGCGACATCACTCTCACCCTGAAGGGTAGAGTGTACAATGCAGCAGTACGTTCGACTCTACTGTACGGTTGTGAAACCTGGCCGCTTAAAGCAGCGGACCTGAAGAGGCTAGTTACGTTCGACCACCGGCGCCTTCGTAATTTAACTCACATTTGGTGGGAACACCGCGTGAGCATCGAGCGTGTTCGACGCCTTGTTTACGGCACAGGAAAAGGAAATGACCGGCTCAGCACCGTTATTCCACGCACCAGGCTCCGATGGCTCGGCCACGGGTTACGAACGTCAGCCCACCGACTCCCGCGACTTGCGTTGTTTGCTCGCCGGAGGTGTGGATGGAAGAAGAGGAGGGGTGACCAAGCGATGACTTGGTCGAGAGGAATGAAGGCTCTCACTTTGAAGCTGGCCTCAGTTAGAGCATCTCGGCTGCTCGGTTAGGGTCCGAAAGACGATGAACACGTTTGGCTGGATGCACTTGTTGATTTGGCTAAGAGCCGAATGCAGTGGCGTTCGTGATGTGAGTTTCTTTGTCCCCCCCATCCTTCTTAGCCTCCCCTCCAACCACGATCTCAGTATTTAGCCTTATATAATTATGCATAGTAATTTTTTTGTTGCACAGTAGCCGGCTGGTAGCTTAATGGAAAGATGCCCATCCGCTGTTGAGAGCTTAGCTGGCTTGCAACCGTTGCATTTTTTCTTTTTTTTCTTGTATTAATTGCGGCACAGTATCTGAGGTCTTTCGTACCTACGATGAGCTCAAACTCAGCCGTCCGCTCTGAGCAATATTACGTCAACAGGGAACTCAAGAAATAATATGCCAATAAACCTAGTAGCTCTAAATTTTATCACTTGTGCTTATGTAGCATTACGCCGATTTTCCCAGATAACTCCTGACTGATATTTTTAACAAGTCTCTCACGACCAGTGACATCCCGACATTTGGAGATAAGCCAGAATAACGCTGTTTCCTAAAAAGTAACCTTAAAGATATTGGCTAATTGCTTGTAATTCCCTGCCCTTAAAAGTCATTGAAAAGCCACTAATACCAAACGATTCCAAACATACTCGTGCTGATGATGTCTAGCAGTTTGCGTTTAGGCTGTTTGGCTGTTTAGGCTGTCTGTTACCCAGTATAGACAATAGTCTCTGTGTTAGATAAGAACTGCAGGTCCGTATGGTTCATTTTTCTTGACTGTTCATTTGCGTTCGGGAGGCTTGGAGGATCAATACTGCTTAACCTATCTTACTTGAACAGAATCCATCCTTGTGTTTGCAACCAGTTGCCTGACTAATTTTCTGAATGTACGCACTATACCCAGTTAAACGGCCAAAGCTCCTCCATGATCCGGGCTGAATTTGGTGTTTGCAGGGAGTGGACTTCTCACCCCATTTGTTCTCTTTATATATCAAAATTCTCCGTACACTATCAACATGAGTTGGATATAAGTAAGCTGGCGATCTTATCTTGTGGTGCAGCGTCTCCTCCAATGAAATGTCTACACTTCAATATGGTTTAGATGAACTTTTGAGTTGGTCATCAACCAGGTCCTTTAACCTCATACTTCGAAGCGTACTGATACATCGTTTTTATTTCTGCGCCCTAATAAAGAGAATAATTGTAGGTGCCTCTCTTCTATTAACTTCGCAAGGCATAACCATTCCTACTTTATCCACTGTCAAATAACACGGTGACTAATTTTCCCAAAAACTCACTTGGTCCACGCGGGTTTTGGATGCATCTCACAAGGACAAAAAGTTATAATTTTGTGCTTTCCGACCTAAGAATTTCTCGGCTAAGCGAAGTTGAATTTTGAGATTTGTGTACTACCCTAATGGTTGTACTGTTTCCTAGTTATTTCCCCTGGACTACTGCAAAAAGCCTTTATTTTATAGTGGGCCATTGACTAAACGTGCTTCCATTTCTCGTGGTTTGTTTGGACCCTCCACTAAAGCTTTTTTGGCTGTAAGCACTTCGATGCATGCAAGAAATGTTCTTTTAAGTTCCTAGGTGACCACTTTTATGTGTTACATAATGATTTCTCCTAAAAGTCATCTGTCTCTCACAGCCTCTCAATATTTACGAGTTTATTCTCTTGCAATTCATTGTATTAAAACACAACCTTGCCTTACAGGTCACGCTTTTGAGTATGACGCACCTGGAATTACATGTACGCACCTTTGTCTATTTATTTCTTTGATCTGTATTTATGTATTTTTATCTGATGCGATTCATTCAGTGTCTCCGCAGTGATAGTGCAAAACTGATAATTCACCCATTTATGTGTATAAATCCTATTCTGACTTGACTTGACTTATGCAACCCAGAACGACCACATCAGCAAGTTTGCAGCATATAGATTTTGATGGAATGGGGAAAGTTTCAATGTAGGTAGAAACGAGAATAGTGGATAGCATGGCGCTCTGCAAAGCACCACAATTAGATGAGAGTACAGAACAACTTCTGCCGCAAAGCCGCATGAAGTGGGTGCGATTTGTAGATGAAGCAAGCAGGATAATACAGTGATATTGTGCACCTTATTTTCGGTCAAAATGTTGGGCAGCAATAATCTATCCAGTCTCCCAGAGGCGTTGTTGTTACCAAGATATAGGAGCCCTACGCCCTTGCATCTAGTAACTAAGGCTAAAGTAGTGGAGTGAATGAGATATGTAACGACATCCGTTGTAGAGCTCCCTCGTTTATAAGCAAACTTTTTGACATCATTAGCATTATTATCTATAAAAATGTAAGAAAGTAGCAGATTTTTCAGCACATTGGAATCATGTATGTGGAAGCAATTTGTCCATATCTCTATGATCCACTTTAGTCACTGGTGTTATTTTGGCTGATTTTTAATGGCTGGGATTATACCAGTCGTTAAACACTAATTTAAACTCTGTGTCAGAGGTGTCGATAAAACATATGCGCATGCTTTCAGAGAGACTACTGATAGAGAATCCGCTCCACTAGCCACGTTTGACTTCGGCCTTGTGAACTCTTGTAAACACTTGTGGAATCAAATAAAGTGGGAGGCTCTGTAGTTGCAAAAGAAGACATGGGAAGTGTGTTAGTTGATAAGGATCCAATGTCGGCGCTGAGTATATGTACATAATCCGTGATAACTTTTATTAAGGAATGCTATCCTGAGAGTTGTCTAAGAAGCCCCCACGGGTTACGGAAACTGTGATTGTCTAAAACGGCCTGAATGTACAGGGCGTTTAAGCTTGTTATTTTAACTTTTATAGCCAAGGACAGTCAATTAATACAAGTAGTTACCTTATGTTTCTAAACCTGTTCTTGTTTCCTCCGCAGTTGCTTGACCACTTGGGATGCAAATCTGACATTTCACAGATAGTTTGTCTCAATGGGACAATACAGATCAGAAAAGAGATTTATGGAGTCCGTGAGATGCTCGCATGAGCCGAAAATTTTCCAATTGTACAAATAAAAAATACGCTGCACAAAGTGTTGATTTGATTTTTGACTATAATCGCTGAGAAGTTGATACTTTAACAGTTTTAATTTGTCTCTTTGTTATCAGAATAAGTTTGAATTTATGGTAAAGCTTAAAACATAGCTTTGTGAAGACAACAGACGTTTTCTTTATAAGGGCTAAATCTAACTATGCTCCGAATCTGCTGGGGGAATAGACCAAATTGACTAAGCCCATAGAGTTAATGAAAGTTGTGTCACTCCTATTGAAGCCGCCGGCAATAACATATGTAAAACCTTCTAAATTATATTGCGAAATTTGCAGCTAGAATAGCGCTGTGTCCGGAGCCACTAACAAGTTCCCAAATAAGAGTGAGGAAACCGCCCAGAAGCCTTGGTTTAGACTCCAGTAGGTCAATGAAAATTGAGGCTGCTGAGTACTTCAATAGTTTAGAATCGGATGTATACCAATATATGTTATTGTAAATGATGACTCCAGCCACGGTGTCAGGACTATCCTGTGCAGCCGGATCTAATATGTTGGTAACCATTGAGAGTAAGGACTTCGTCCTCAATATCGGACTACAACAAAATTCCTTGTAACGTCACTATACACGCCTGCATACATTCGTATCGCTACAAAATGTTTGCGAGATTCTCACTTTTCCGAGAACTGGATGTATATTGCTAAACTGGACCAGCGAAAACTGCATCGTGTTCACTGGAGAGGGCTTGAGAACTATTGCTAGTCATCTAATGCTTTTCCTTTTTTCCTTTGCCTTTCTTGATAATTCTTTTGAAAGTCCTTCTGCTCTTGTGACTTTACTCAACTAGAGACAATTTATACAACTGTCTCGGAGAGAAGTCCAATATTTAACTGAATATGATACTATTTTCGACTATGTAAGTGATTCACTTAAACGAAGCGTGAAATAATTTTTGAAAACACAAAGCATCCGTAGTGAAAATGGAAAAATGTTATTCCGATGTGATCAGTAACGGCTAAATTTAAAGGCGTCGCCTGAGTTCTTCTGATCAAACCATACCTATGTTTTCACCTTATTGTTATTTACTGATATTTTGCCCACGTAGGGCGTTCCCTCTATGGGTTAGTTCCCAATGTTCTGGTTTTAACCCAGTTCCTTTCCCCGTTGTTCCTTGACAACAACCCAAAAGTAGGTTGGTTAACGTTGCGATGTAGCACCCCTTTGCCTGTGGCATTGATTTTCTACTTGGTCTGAATGAACGCGAGCAACATTCTCTATAATACATCTTGGCTGCCTCGTGCTGCATACTCTAGAGGCTCTTGTTGATGTGCCAAGTGGCTGTACTCTCTATTGCTTCTAAGGAACCAATTCTCATGTAATTCCTTAGTGCATCGACTGACCTGCTTGTTTCTGGACCGTTTCACAAGGCAAACTCTTGTAATTACCCTTTTCCATGTGTAATTTATTTTTTTATCCCTAACCGTCGTCATTTTTCTTAACTTTCGTAAAAGTCCACTTAATCGAATTTGAAGGATTCAAGGCTATTGGTAATTCTGAGGCCTCATGTGATAGAAATGTTTGTGAAAAAATGAACGGAATGGCAATGAATTTTTTGTACAGCAAGTAATTACTTGTAGTTTGAATTTTATCTGCACCTTATGATCAGACCTGATTTGCTGGGCATTGTACTAACCTCGATAAAAATGCAGCATTTCCATCACATGTCGCATATCCCCGCTCGTCCTGAGGCAGTTATTGTTTGCATGCGCGTTAGTACTGAAAATGCATATAACTATGACTTAATTAGAAGATGTGGGTCCTCTAATTAAGTTCTTTACAATAAATGAAATAACTTTCCCATTTACATGATCACTTATAATGGACAAATCAGTACGCATTTCACATCGGATTGTGCATAGTCTTTCATTTTATTCCACCAAGGAACCGTTTGGATATATGGTTGGACTTACCAGGTGCTTTGTTGGAATATCTGCGTATAACTGTACGCCATTAAATCCTACAACGGTAATTCTTGTGGCTTGCTGTCCCAAATGGGTGGTCTGATGAAAACTATCGACGAAACCGGAGCGTTGTCATTCTTTGTTTTTTTTACTTGAAATCGTTAGCAATCCTAGATTATGTTTACACCGTTCGATTTTTCTTTGTGGGTTCCATCCGTTAATGGAAAGAGTTTGAAAGGATACTAAACAGATTTGTGAAAACAGCAAAAGCTTTTTAACCAACACAAACACATTACTTCGAAACCGACAAGGCTAATTTTCGTCACCCTGCAAGATCCCACTGATAATCCCACATTACTTTCAGTTGACCGATGTACAATGCACTACGTATGGGGTCAATGACGCTCTGTTTGCCATCCTGATGAGACAAACTCCGCTTAAGACCAACACAAATCGATCAGCGTGCGTGCACGTCTCATGCGTCCACACGTGATTCATCTGGTCGTCCACACAGGACTTAGTAGCTTGATAGTACTCGAGGAGCGAAGCCACACCAAAACCCGTCGGGCGACTGCAGAACTGGTGCAAAGGCAACTGACCGTGTGGCAATCCAATGGATGTGGACGAAAGCGGATTTCAGGAAAAAGCGGTAAGCGCTTTTGGTCTGCATTCGTAATTCTTCTGCATAAACTAAACATACCAGTTTTGGCTCTGTGTTATAGAAACTGACGGAAACATTGTTCCATATTCCATATCATAATTGATAGGTTATACGTTGACAACTATAGACATCTATAGCTATAGCCACTTCCGGTATCCTCTGAGCATTAATCCTAACCGATTATTAAGTGTCAAGTTTGGTGGTATTGGTATTATGATTCCAACAAAATCTAATAGTGCACCATAAACAAACAACAATTATAACAAAAAAGGCAACATGGGGCAAGATGGATACAAACAATGTCTCCACAAGCTTCAGTCTTGCTAGGTAAGTAGACAATAAGATTAATTCTCTTGAGCTGCAAATATGTGAACTGAAACAAACACTGGTCTGCCTTGAAGCCCTTAAGTACTATCTAGTTGCCCTAGAATACATCAACAACCTATCGGAAAATCGTAGTCAAGTCCAAATAGAAACAGTAGAACAACTTATTGCCTGCCTTGCATCCGAAGCCTATGAAAGAACGCGTGGGATGAAAAGCCATGGTTCTCAATACTTATGATGCGGTTAAATTAACAAACAAAAAATTACCTTGCTGTGTGATATAGAAATTGGATGTTGTCAGTCCGAAAACACTGCACTCATGTGACGCGTTTCGTTGTTATTTCATCTCATCAGACAGAGAAATGAGGCATCGAACCCGGGCCCATTTAAATGTTAGGTGTAGGAATCCCGGTCAACATTAAGATTACGTGTCCAAATCCATCCCCTCAATGTGTGATATAAAAATGACCCACAAACTCCAACATTGCTGAGTGCTTGCAACATGTCTGACGTCGAGTGCAAATGTCCAAGTGCAAGGAAACAAACGTCAAATAAATGTTGCCCGATAATTTTTAATTTTCTTGTGAAGAACCCGCGGACAGATTCGGGCTGCTTCGAATCGCCATAGCTCAACGTGCTAAGTTCAAAACTTAGTGATTGAGGATGCTCTAACGTCATGCAGATGTATTTTTTGCGTCCGCAACACGGACGCTAGACGGAGTGACGCTGTGCAACCCGGATTCGGGAATAAAGAGATGGGAAGCAGGCAAAAGCGATAAAGATACTGCCACATGGACTTGGATCTTGGCAACACACATACTGAGCTGGCGACTTCGAGTGTCCACCTCTGATCCCAACACAACAACAGTAAAATACTACCACAAATGCTTCAACCGGGGATATGAATGGATCGAATCTCCCATACATAAGCTCAACAATTAGATTCCAGAGTGAGTGGAATGCGCTCGTAATGGACCCGATCACCGAATTTAGCTCTTATCCATGAACACATTAGAAAGAAGCAGCTGTCACATCACGACATAAATCAGGCTTCCTTTTCGAAACGAAAAATTATCGGCCAATAACTCATATACCTATCTTATTCAAAGTCGAGCTACATATGAAACCTGCAACGATCGGCATTCTACCTTTTCGAAAGTTAATCAACAACTCAGCACGGTTCACTGAATGCCCGCTCAAGCATAACTTCTCAACCTAAATTGCTTCGTCATCTAACTGCCTCACAAGATAATGGCAAGTCCACGACTGTCAATTATCTAGGCATGTACAATGCTTTTGATTGTGTGCCACACAGGAAACTAGTATCCCAAATGATGTTGTATGGAATATTGGACGCCAGCTTTTGTGGTTCAGATGGTATTTCTCACAATTGGAACGCATGTGGTACAATTTAAGGAACACAACTCTGAACTAATGCCATCACACGTGGTGTAGTACAAGGTAGTGCCCTTGGTCTTATAATGTATTTGATGTCTGTTAACGATTTACTTGGCGCAGTAAAATTGGGAACGCCATAATTGTTTGTTAACGATATTGAAATTGTCTACACTTTTCACCCTGATAGCATAAAAGAAGCAGCCAACAAAATCCAGCTCGACATCCACGCGCTCGGAACCTGGTGCACAAAATGGAGAATCTTATTTACGACCGGTAAGCGTTACGATAAGTCTTACAAATCCAACATAACATCTATCAGTCTACCCATTTGTGATAAGCTATTTAATCAATATCATACTTTTCGAGACCTGGGACTAGAACACTTGTTCTCGCCCTAACTATCAAAAAAGTAGCTTACGGCAATGCCAAAAATTGTAAAAGTATTAGAATTTTATTTAGAACATAAAAAGTTAAAAGGACTGTGCTCCGCGCATATTCATAAAAAAGTAAATAAATTAACGAATTATTACTTGGCGGTGCAAGGTATATCCCACTGAGTGGCCTAATCGATTTGCACAAAATGATGGCTAAATTTTTGCTGGATCATGTTTTGAATAACGGATACTAAATATATTTTGACGAGATGACCGCATAAATTTCAGAGAGTGAAAATAAGTTAGAAAAAGCAAACGCAAAGTACCTGCATTATTTATGTTTACGAATTTCAATATAGCAAGAAAATAAAATTTGTGACAGGACACACATAACTCACATATTACAAATATTCTCGTCAGCTTATCATCGCAAGTCTTACAAGTCGAAGCATTGTGCAAGTTCATTCAGTTAAAATAAAAACGAGCAATAACCTCACCATGACAAAGAATTGCTTGCCCTAGACTCAGTTAGTTGTGCTTCAGCAGCCGAATCGCTGAAGTCGCCGCGAACTGAAGTAGGCGGACTATGCTCTGTTGATAAATAATACTTAAGTCACCACGATGATTCGGACTGCACTTAAAGCAGATGGAAATTGGGTGTTACCCGCCCAAAACACTGCAACACCCAATATCCACTTGTTTTGGGTACGGTCCCACTGATTGCAGTGACTAAGGTTTACCAAGGTGAATCACCTTACAATACATTGAGGTTGCGGGTCGCAATCCAACACACGACCTGTAGTCCAAAGTCGACCCTCCAATTAGTCATGTAACTTTGTGCCAAGCGTTGCCCGCCGTGACCCGGTAGCCAAAAGGGTAGAGGTTTCTGTTACTATTCCAATGGTTGCGGGTTCCAGACCTGCCGTTTCCACCTGATGAGATGAAACTATATCAAAACGCGTCGTGGTTGTGCAGTGTTTTCGCGCGTGCAACACCCAATTTCCATCTGCTTTGATACCTATTTCTATATTTAAACTTTGAATAAAACGTCGTTTCCTTGAATGTTACTGACTCTGCAAACTCCAGACATATTGGGTACATATTTGGTTTGCTTCTGCTTTGTCAAATATGCACCGGAATACTGACTGTGTTTCTAAGCACTTTGTTCAGTATTCTACAATATGAAATTAAATATTCAACAGTACACAAGCTGCACGCATCTAGATGAACACCATTTAAGAATTTTACCAGTAACACTAGTTCCAGAAACCATTTAAGAAACCTAATATTTATATCTTCCTGCATTTGTAACAAATTGTCTCATGGGCTAAATGCAACATGGACTTCCAGTAGGTACTATTGAAGTCTTTCTCATAAATAATAAATTGAGTTGTGTTGGATAACAAAATGACCAGAAGCATAACATTATTATTGGAAGTTCTAACTTGTATTACCTAAACGAAGTGGTAATAAAACAAGTACGAACAACATTTCTGAAAGCTGCTATAATACATACGTTGGTGATGATATCTGCTATATTGTAGCACTAATCGTTTTATCATTGTAAACAGTTTTGCAAGCAAATTTCAGATCGAGTGACGCGAGCGTTCCATTACAAGCAAATCATATCATTAACAAATAATTTTACATAACTTATTATTCACTTTCAGTTCCTAAAATATTGACTTACGTCAGTCTAAGCAAATAAATAGTGTCAAATTTTACTCGAATAAGTTATGAGCTTGATTGACGTCTTGATAAGCAGAACTTGTTCAGCGACCACAATATGAGCTTTAAGTGCCACACCGCCTTCCTACATAATAAGATTCTGATACTATATTAAATATCCTATAAATGCCTGCGAGTGGATGCCATTGTAGCAATAAGAACGCAGTCATAATAATTGAAGTTGTATATAATTTAGTTGCCAGCTTACTATGATCAACAAATAATAAGCAATGCAAAACGGCATTAAAAATTACAAAATGGCTCAGTTTCATAAACGCTTGCACTATTCACATAAACTTTTAAGATAAGTGTGGAAGTAAGAGCTACCACTACAGTAATATTTTTAAAATATATGCCTTTATATGACATATCGTTTGAGAAGGCATTTTTGAAATTATTATATTCAAAATTGAACATTACAGAAAACAAAATGCACTCTGCCTTTGATTAAGATTCCTCACGTTCTCATAAAACCGAGATTTTCAACTCATCCGGGATCCAAGTTGTAAAATTTAAATTCCACTTTATTTTGTTCTGGCTGATCTAAAGTGCTTTAGACTAGCAGGGCCATTAATGGTTACTTGCAACCTTGCAGCAATACTTGTTGCTTGTGGTAAACCGTATTGTTTTCATAGTTCAAGCTCTTTCTGCATTTCCATGGACTGCTGCTAAGATCGATTTTTATACTTTAGGTATTTTTCCGTTATACCCCACGGAATTTCCACCTGAGCGACAATAAATATAATGCTAGTACTGCCAAAATTTGGTTTTCTATTTATTTTCAACCGTCATTGCAAGTGTTTAGCAAAAGAGATTAGAACATCAGACGCAATTTTTGAAAAACAGTTTACCGTATATATGAATAACAAGCACACAGAAAATTCGATCTAGTGATTGGCCGTTACATCTTGTCCGGTGCGAACCAAGAACTCTAAGTGAAATGCATTATTCGGCTCCTGCTATAGGACGGCAGAACACGCCATTTTCCGCAGTACTTAAAATGAATTCTGACTAACAAAAATTACAATAATGGGCAAAATTAAAGCAGTTTAATCACGGCAGTATACGGACACCCACTGACACCAGTTAGCTTGCCGATAAGAAGTAATCCAATTTGCTACTCGTAGATGCTACAGCGATGTCGATATTGCAGACCATGTGGCACACAAACGCATTCTATTTAACTGCATTTAACAGCGTTGATTTTCCTCTGAGTGTTACTGATGATTTGTCCTAGTAACCGGTGAAACAGCTAGATTACATTTGAATGGTGGTTCAGCGGAGCAATTTAACTCAACTAGCATCACATGTATACAACCGCGGGCGGATTCGGGCGGCAACTACGAAGGAATAACATAATTAGCAGAAATCACTTTGGGGTAAAGAATTCTTTTCGATGAATTCTCATCAGACTTAAAATTTTACATAGCACTAAGTGTTTGTAACCGGTTGAATCGAGCTGAGGTTGACTTTTGGATTTTTGGACGATCAAAATCAATAATTTGACACAGCGAAGTGAACTAAAGATATCTGCATACAGAAACTTCAGTACTCTGTACACTGTAGATAAAATCACAACAAAACAACTAAGTAGCAGCTTCAGTTGTCAACGTTGGTAGTATCAGCTGCACACATGGTCTATGTGCACATAACTCCGGCTTTAGAAGGCAGATGTAAATGGCCTCTGCGATAGATAAGAAATACTTGCAGGAGTCTTGAGAGGAGTGTTCATTTGATGATCAGATGGCTTTGAATTCACCCGCTGTAGCTGCATGGCCAAACAAGGAGATTAAACACGATTGAGCTGTCTTAGGACTTCATTATTCCCTTGAAAAACTATGCCGGGATGTACACATGAATCATCTGAGATGGACATCTATTAGTGTAACCCACGTAACACGCACCACAGAAACACGGGCACTGAAAAAGGATCCTCGATAGGGTCAAATAGGTCAGTCTATCTTTCAGTGGATTGTAAGCAATGACATTTTGTGCGAAACAATTCGTAGACAGATGGCGAAATAAGTTTCCACTACAACAACTTTCAGACATCGGGATGGGAGCTGCATAATGTATTATGTAGGAAAAGCTGCTTCTTAAGAGCAGTGCACCTGGGTGACTTTCGGTCGCGTTACTTAAAGTGCTTCACGATAATTTAATCAGGACAATCATTTTCCATGAGGACATCGCTTACACTCTGTAGTTTTTGTTGACGGTATCCGGTGTACAAAAGCGGCGCGTCCTGAAGGCGAGATATCTGAGTAGACTCTTATTGTGTTTTAGTGGTACTGTTCATGTATGCTTTCTGTGTACCGTTATGCCACAAGATCCTGCCGAGTTATAGTTATTTTCAACATCTGAGAAAGTTAAATTGTTGCCGATTTTCGTTCACAGGTGAAGCATATGTTCCCGTGTGCGTTAATAAAAGATTTCGGCAGGTGCACAGCATACTTTTCGGTTTTGCAAATGTCGAAGGTGACATCAGTATACAGCATATACATTTCAGTTCCACTGGTGTGAGTTGTAAGTGTTTCATCTTTGAGTTTTACCAGGAAAATATCAGACAGTATCGGCCTTAAAGGGCAACCTTGGCCACTCCGTCAACCTGACGTTGTTTTACCATTGAATGTGAAGTATAGAGTTAACTTGCAGCAAAGTAGTATCCACTTCAGCTAAATCTTCGGAATCCTTGCCTAAGCGGTTAGTTGCCGAGCCAGCTGGAATAGCTAATTCATCGTTTTTAATAGAATGTGAATAGTGACTGTGTAGAAATGATAACTTTTATTTGATAGCATTGTTAACTTCAGATATCCTGTCAATGAATTGGAACGTATCGCTTATGCAGTAAGTGCAACTAAATGTAACTCCGTCCTTATCAATATTTACAGATATAAGGGAGTTGGTCTTTTAGATATAATACTGAATAACGCGTGCAGTGGACGACTGCAGCAATATTTTTCGATGGTGGCCATCTATTCAACAGTAGGTTCCTGCGATAAAACTTTTCATGGTACAACCGGAATGTAACAGTTTATGACAATCGCTTCCTTTATAGACATGGATCTGGACCATACGTCAACATGCGGTAATTGGTAATAATATGTGCTAAACAGACATGCGGAAATGGACTCATAACTCCAGAATGCGATTAACTTTATCTGCGGTTGGCTGATAAGATAAACGAAATTGTTGTCGCTTTACTTCAAACCGGCATATATGTCGGCAACTTGAAACGCAATTGTTGTGTGAGGTTTTGTGCGCATTTTTAAAAGGATTCATACTAAGTAGTGTCCAAAATTCACAAAGCATTTGACGTGGTTCGATACTTATGCGTTAGAGTCTTAGCGTAGGCTTGATTCTGCTTTGGTGCGGTAATCGCGCATCTAGTTCTGAAAAATATTGATGTATTGCAACACCAACTGCCTTTGTTTACTTCCTGATATTGTTGGGGTGTTCTCTTACTCAACCTTTCATTGTTTGATTTTCATTATTTTTAACTAACACACTATATATGTGGTACGTGGTACATTAGGTATGTATGCTAATCGATGATGTGCCACCATGCAATCATGTCACTTCTCCCACGTGATCCAGCGCAGATGACGATCCATCTGTATATGACCATGTGTTTACGAACAAAGAAATAATGATCAACATGTTAAACACAGACGCACGGCTTGGCCTTAGCGATCATTCGACGCTGCTCTTCCGATACCTAGTTTAAGCTGAATACATGAAATAAAAACAACAAGGAAGTCCATTTCGTTACATATTACGGCACACATTTCTGTCTTGTTCAAGAAACCAACTGGAAGGAATTTGTCATCTAGTTCACCGAGCCAAAGTCGCTCACTGGAAGCAAACAAAGCCCTTGCTGTGGAAGTAGGCCCGAAATTGTGTGGCGTGTTTATAAGGTTAGTCAGATTGAACTTGCCTGGGATGCCTACATAACGCAGGGAAATCAATAGCAAATTGGCCCGCAAAGACAAAGACAAACACCAGCAGAGCATTAAATGAATTTAGCACTTATCCTAACATGCTGGGCAGAAAAGCAAGCTTCTCAGATTGCGGCACGGAATCCAAATTCTACCTGCAGCAGACGGTCCGGCGCTAACTACGCAAGCGTCAGTAAACGCGGTTCAGCATAAAAGTGACTATACATTCCACAGTGAATTGTCATCTCACACGCTCTTGACAAAAACCAGGGTTAAACACCGTTGTAACGCTGACCTTTGCTTCTGCCTCTCTGCCCTACCAACCAGCCGGGAAAAACAAAACGCAGAGCCTGCTAGACCGAAGTATATTAGGTACAAAACATGGCTACCTTTATAGGTCACATGCACTTACCTCGCCTCTATCACTGAGGTGAGTCACACCGCTTGTCTGAACATATTCGACTCTGGTAGCGGCCATCTCTCTGACTGTAGGTAGGATCCCGTCCGCAACATAGCAACCCGTGCGGCGACGACGGTCTGATTTCGTCAGCTTCCGGTTTGACCATGAAAACGAGCCTGTCAGCCGCTCACGTGATCTGGCCGATCTCGCCCTGCTAGTGTGAACCATCGTAGTCAGCTGTTTCGCCTCTGTAACAAACACCTATAATTCTTTACAGCAAATGGGATGAAAAGACTGCTGTTATTGCAAGTGCACAGCCCTGATTGTATGGGCAAAATAAGTCGGTGGCATCGTGGCGAGCCATCTTGAACATTGCTGAACCGTGAGCTCGGTTTTTCCATTACGCCTTAATAAAACGCTGGTTCACATAGTGAGAAATATGGAATATTCACTCTTATTTACAAGTGTTGTCATCTTACACATCCATTGATCACTGTGCAATAACACCCCTCCCGGTGCTACGCAAGAATATGCAGGTTATTGTTGCAGTGAAGCTATGGAAATACTTTGCTATTAACCACACCGTAATATCACAGCCGCATGGATACTACTGAAATCGGTCATGTAGACAAAAGCACTGCTAGTCAGCGTAATCTGGACGAGTCAGTATAAGCTAGAGTATGATTGTGCGTACGTACCAGGATTTCTCTAAAGGCTTCGATTACTTGGACTACCGGATTCTACTTCAAAAACTCCAACGCCGTGAAATCGGTTGCCATTGCTAAATTAGATAGACCACTTTCTTATTTAACCTCAGGTAAATTTAGGAGTCCGTTACTGCATCTCCGATGCAAATGCATCCGAATGCGGTGCGGTCCAATGATCAGTCCTGAGGCCAAATTTCGAACAAGTATTCAGCAGGGATCTTGCTAGTTAGCCACAAACTAAATTCTTACCGTTCGCTGCGTCAAGATTTAGCCTTACATCACGACAGTGACAAACCATAACGCACTACAAAGAGCTCATGGCAATGTTTTTACATGGGTACCCGCAAAAGGGCTCTAGCTTGGCGAATTGTAAACTTCTGAGCATAGGACACTCATGTACTCATGAAAGCAGCTGCAACATCTACATAGGAAAACAACAACATAATAATCATGTAGATTGGATTTAACTGCTCGAAACAGGAAAAAACATATCGAGAAGAGCAAGTCAACAACTTGGGCTCTTACGCAGGCCGTTCGAGGAGTTCAAGCCATGTATCTTTCCACAACTGCGGAATGCATACATGACGTTTGACGGGGAACACGTACTTGAAGCGTTGCGACATTTCCGCGAAAGCAATGTTGATACGCTAACGATGGTGAAAAGTAAATCGACGAAAATCGTTGGAGGAATGCTTCGTTTCTGTTAAAAAATCAGACTGCAAGCCTCGGGCTTGCACATCACACAAGATCGGCGTCTGCGAGAAGATCTTACCATGACATATCAAACACCAGCGAAATTCACTACTGCATCTCACGACCTGTTGCAAGTCTGCCTGAGAGGCATTTGGTGCCGCTCACTACATTCAGTGTGATTGTAAATAGTATATAAACAGTACATATTCTACCTTCGTTTGTTTTTGGTGTTTATAAATGACCTTGCACAGTGAATCGTTTCAAATTTCCTAAGGTTTACCGACAATATCAAGATCTGGCGCAGGAGCCAGGCGAACGCCGACCAACATGTGCTTCAGAGTGATTTAGATACGGTGTATCGATCCAAAACTTATTGCATTTCAAGGTCAGTGAATGCAAAGTGCTTTCCATCTGACCACAGAGTAACTACTCATACCGACTCGGAACGAATATACTACAACAATCAACTCTCGAACGTGACTTGTGTGTCCTGGTTCAAGTTGCCTTGGGTTGCTCCAGGAAATCCGAAAAGGCCTCGAAGACCGGTAACCGACACGTCGGGCTATTGAGGCGGGCGTTTGGACAAATAAACAGTTACATATTTCGACAAATGCTCAGTGCTTACGTTCGTCCCCATGTCGAATGCGCATCCATGGCGGCAACGCGACCTTAATGCACCGGAGCAGTCACAAGGTCCGGCATCTAAGAAGGTAATTGAAATGCGCAATCTTTCCTACCAGAAGAGGCTGCAATTATTGGTGGTGTTCAGTGGAAGCTATCGCAGACTATGAGGAGACCTGATTATGGTATACTTGATTCTGCGAGACCCACATCACGTGTGCTGCCCTTTACTGCAACTCAGCAGCAATACAAACATGCGGAGCCACTCATTAAAATTCACAATACAGTCGTCTGGAGTACCGCAGAAATTTCTTTTCCATTCGTGTCTGTCACCAGTGGAATTTTATCCCAGTATCGGTCGTCTCTACACCGACACTAACAGTATTTAAAAGACGGTTGGACGATGCACTCATCCATTTACACTTTGTTACTTAACACTACGTCTCCGTCCTACACCTGGAGTTTACCATGGAATTATTTGTTGTTAACTGTTTGTGCTGTGAATCTAAGAGGATCGCAAGACTACAGCGAAGCAAAAGACAAGTCATTATTTTCGTATTTAAAGTATTAACTATTTTACTATCCGTATCATCATTATTGTTATATTGATATCGCCACCAACTCTCCAACGGGAATTGTAAAGTAGCGCTTCTTAACCCGTATAAATTCATTGTTCGTTGTTCATTGTTCGGGTATCTCGAAAGTTGAATGCTCTTCCATCTTAAGCTAATTTACTTCAATCCTATGTCCTCTTATAAAACAATAAGTAAAAGTTATCCATGTACATTATCAGACGTATTTCGTGAATATACGCCTCACATTCACGTACACAGCGTTTCGCCCTGCCACACGTAGGCGCAAGTATAATGTCACAAATTTGTTGCTGAACCGGTTGCTTTGGTATTGCTTAGTTCATCGACTGATTCGTCCAACATATACCTGAATTTCTGTTCACATGCTTTGGAATTATCAATACCTTTAAATGTAACTCCCAACAAGAACAGGGTTATCCGTATGATTTTGTAAATGCGTGCATATACATCTTAGGATCTCAGGTTCTACTAACTTGACAACCAGCAACAAATTTATGTCAATTATCTACTTTCAGGTTGCTAACATATCTACAGTAAAACAACACATCATCAAGAAACTCCAACTATGCACTCTGTGCAAATGATAAATTCAAACAGGTGAACAGACCGAGTTAGCTTATCTAGCTTCAGTAGACAGCGTAATGGGGATTTAGATTCAATAATTTTCTGTTTCCTTAAAATGAATTGATATCCACCTTCAATTAACTTTACCCAGTGTCTTAAATTTGACTCAGAAACGTTCCTTTTTTAGCAGTCATGCACGTTTTTATATATTATTGTAATCCATTTGATTCAGATGCATTTTGATTTTTGTATGTTATGTGTCCTTTTAACAGGAATTCCAGTGCACTCTAGTCATTTGGTTTGGAGTATCCAACTAGCTAAATTTTCTTTAGGTATTCAGAAAAGCACTCAGACTTGTGTATTATTTCGTTATACACTAGGTTGCATGCTGTTACTATCGGCAGGAATGGTAGATGCATCTATGTCAGTAACTCCAATTACTGGATGCATGTAGCAAAACCTTCGTCATAACATTTCGAAATAAATGATAGAGGTGTGAGCTGAAGAAATGCGAATAATTCCAAAGGGATGAAATGTTAGAACATTCACTGCCTAAAACTAATGTAGTTGTACAAAATACTCGTTTTGAATCTCATCTACGCTGGCTTGTCAGTCAACACTGACACCAGGAGTTCGCATTTTACAAACGTGCAGATTTGCTTAGATATATTCACTTTGTCCACCAATCATATGGCACAACAACAATACTCTTTTAGCATTCAAATGAATAAACCAGTTTTTATTTAAGTTTATTATTTAATAAGTGCAAACCGCATAACTATACAATAAATATCCTTCACGTCATTGCTAATTATACAGTGAAAACCACTTGCACAATTGCGCAACATGGGAAGTGTACATAAAATAAACTATAGAATCCATCGCGGACAAACAACATTTCTTTATGCAAATCCAGATTTAAGAAACTGCCCATCCCATGTTAGAGACTTTTGTCCAATAAGAAGCATAAAAAGTTGATAAGAAGTATAAAATTATTCTAAAACATGTTTACCAAATTATAACGCAACTTTGTGGACCTCAACAGATGCATCTAAATGAGGACTATTTATTTTTATATTTATTTTCCATTCCATTCCTACTTAACTATTTTGAGCCTTTCTAATGTCAAGTAAAACCCATAATAAACTTTTATAGCCATCCTAAAACGGCATTTAGATGGATTAACGTCAGCTTTTGACTTTTCAGAAAAGCTTGTCTCATGTTTCTCGAAAGATTTTGTGTTTCCAACGACCCAAGTTATTCACTTCAAAAGAAAAAGGTATTTCACTTAGTAATTACTACAGTGCCTAAGGTAAATTGCACTGTGTACAGTGAGCTGACTGTTGGGAAGAAATTAATATTTTTGAAGATATTTTTGCTTATCTCCCTCCAAACTGAAATGACTTAAGGCAAAAATAATTGCTTTCATGTACCAAATGAGCAGTTGAGCCGTGGTTACTTATTATTAATATATGGTGCTCATTTCGGTATACTGCCCTGCTGTCGCAGGCTGGTCGGAGAAACATTATGAATATATATATATATACATTATGTATGATTAAATTGGTTAATTGCAGCTAAGTGGAACACTTTCTAATCGAAAAGCATCATTCTTCCCGTAACTGAATCACTTTTATTGGTTATGTTGTTAAGCTTTTGGTGTTAAGCAAGTTTAAACTAAAGTATGGGAGCGTTTTTATGGGAAACCAAAATTATGTTGCGGGATAAGTTTTGCCAAATAACAAAATATGCCTAAGGAAATACGTAAAAATGCTGAGTAGCTCATATTTTAAATGTGTAACAAAGTCGGCTAAGTCTCTAGAACAAAAGACCATCTGGTGAACAATTGCTTTCAATGATTCATCGTCAGACCATTACAATCATATAGAGGCTAGAAAGAGAAATCTACTCAGTTAGTTCAAAACGAATTGATCACGTGAAGGTCATTGTCAGAGTGGAAAAAACGAATTAGGTCATAGAGGGCTAGATGTTCACTACCGCGTCTGACTGAGGGCATTCTTTGGCCATGGAAGCTGGATAGCATGGGCCAGCTTCTTCTGTGAGCATAAGGACGGCTGGAACAATCGAATGCATATTGCTTCAGCTGTCGCAAGCATACGAAGGCGGTAACCTTTCGTTTGGTGAGGTGGAACCTTATAAACTATTCGGAAAGCGCGTTTTCAATCCACTTCATAGCCGGTGTCCACAATGTGGGCCAGAATGTGGCTACTAATGGTTCCGATGCCCCCTTGACGAAGCCAGCGAGGGCAACGTTCGTTCATGCTTTTCGATAACTGCCGCGCCGTTCGACCAATATACGTCGCGCCACAGGCGCACACGAATTGATAAATCACCATTGATGTGGTCAGCATCGGCAGCTTGTCCTTGTATTGTGAACGAATGAGTGGTCCCGTTGAGAACACGCACTTCAACGAGGCTGCTGGAAAAGTCGACTTTACCGCGGCCGAAAGACTTCTGGTTAGACGCTCGGTAGCCGCGTCCCCTTTGAATGGTAAGCGAATCAATAACTCTTTCTTTGAAGCTGTTAACACTGCCACTGGTTTCGGTTTTTCTTGGAGGTTCCTTAGGATAAATCTATCGGGATAACCGTTTTCACGTAGAGTGTTCTGTATGAACATTAACTCCGCGTCTAGGGTGTCTTCCGTACAGATTCGACGTGCTCTTGACGTAAGACAGTGAACCAAGTTGCGTTTGTATCTCATGGGGGGGGAACTGTAAAAATTCGTGTACTGAACTATCCACGTTGGTTTTCTGTAGACCTGACGATGGATGGATCCGTCTGGTCTCCTTGTTAACAAGACATCGAGATATGGTAGCCGGTTATCGCTTTCCTTCTCGTAAGTAAACTGCACTGCTGCATGCACCCGGTTGAAGTGGTCAAGAATTTCCTCCAGATTAACATGTTTATCCACCACAACAAATATATCGTCCACGTATCGATGATAGCGGTCAGGAAGGTCTATCGCCGCCCGCATTTCGTTCCTCTCCAGCTTTGCCATGAAGATATCCGCTAATAGCGGTCCGAGAGGGGATCCCATGGCCACGCCGTCCTTCTGCCGGTAGTATTTCCCGTTGAATAGAAACTGCACATTCCAGGTGCAGCGTAACAGTAGGCTCTTAAGCTCACGCGTAGGTATACACACTTTTATTCCTGACTCGGCTATATAGTCGCAAATGTAATCGATCGTCTCAAGCAATGGGACGTTTGTAAAAAGTGAGACGACATCGAAAGATAACATTAATTTCTCATTGATGTTATCATCTTTGATGCTTTCGACGAAATGGAAGCTGTCACGAAGACTGTAGATAGCGAGCTGTTGTCGCACAGGTTCAAGAAGTTCTACAAGCCACTGAGCAACGGCATGGTAAGGCGAGTTAACCATTGATAAAATAGGACGAAGTGGGATGTTAGGTTTGTGGATTTTTGGTAACCCGTAAAGTCTTGGGACGCTTGTGCCACTCGGTTTAAGGCTGTCATACAGAGCATCCGAAATGTACCCCTTGGTCCGGAGTTCTTGCAAGCTCTTAGTTATCTGTGTTTCAACTTGTTCAGTTCGGTCCCTTTCTCCTTCAATACACGCAAACTTTGTCTCATCGCTCAGTATTGCTGTTAGTTTATCTATGTAATCTTTTCGATCGAGTAACACGATTCCTGCACCTTTATCCGGCTTGCATAGGACGATTTCCTCATTGCGCTTTAGTTCTTTCAGCGCATCTAGATGCTTTCTTGTTAGTGGGCCATGATTACGGAGGCGGAGTTTACGATTCTGGTAGCAACAATTCACTAAATAGCATTTGAAACGTTCAAGATCCGTATTCGATTTAGCGAATAATCCTTTCGTCTGATCATATAAGCTTTCCAATTGTAATTCACACTCAAGCCGGTTATCCCTGCGTCTAGGAGCGCAAAACTTTAAGCCAAGCGATAGCACTTCAATTAATGTTGTGTCCAAGTTCAAACTAGAAAAGTTGTGTACATACCTGTCTGGCCTGTTCGGAAACGTCGCTTGCGGCTTAAGCTGGCTCAGCGACTTTGCTAAAGAAGAACGCCTTCGCTGTACACGGTTGCTAGTGATAAGCTGAACATAGTCCAGAAACATTTTCTTTTCTTCAGTAGCTAACTCATCCGTTGCTGTGTGGCGCTGTGCTAGATTTCTTTCGTATTCAGCAATCTTGGACTGCACGGTATCATGTTGGTTTAGTGCATGTCGTCTAAGCGTCTTGCTATTGGGATAGATCCGATCACGGCGTAATTGTTTCCCAAATCTGGTCGGATATTCATTATGCTATACGCAAACATTGAAGAACTGAACACAGCATTTGGCTTCAGCAAGCTTAGTGGTGAACTTAAGGAACTGATTGAGCTGTTTCACCACTAATGGGGGCTTGGATAATTTAAGTAACTTGAAAATTCCCATTCTGCAGTTGAGAAGTAGAAGTACACCACATATTTGCCTTGTATTTGGCCGCTGCCATGGGGACTGTCGGGACATGGTGTCTCCTTAATTATGGCTCACGCAATCAAGGCACTATCAAAATACTAGGGGCACAACGAGCAGAATCCCTAGTTCAGAGATCATAACGACCTATTACACTACAACCATTTAGTTCGAAAGCGGTTTACTTTGTCACTGAGGTGGGATGCGCTAACCTAGAGCGTGGTCACGAATAAGCAGCTTTGGTGTTTATATACTAGCACAATGTTAGGTCTACGCTTTAAGATCCGGTGATGGACTTGATCTCTGCGAGATTGTTTACTCGGAGTATAATGTATAATTATTCGGGAGTAGGAGCGTTTTTGTAAACTGAACTCAAAATGACATCTGTCAGACTGCAGCGATTGCTAGTTTCAAGTACCTTCCAATGCGTTAGTTCAATATCATCTGAACGAAAAAATAGTACTTCAAATGTTGGGAGTGTTAATCCTTTTCCTTATATTTGAAAGGCTGCTAAATGTTATAGATTTCATATCTTTGGATGCAATCCTACTTGTTTAATCCCCAACATTGGTTTATTATATAGACACGCTTGCTGTACTGGAAAGCTGTCGGAACTCATCTTAGGCCTGACCTTCCGTTCGGACACTGAATTGCCATCAACTTGAGGGGACAGGTCGCTCAACCTCATGCAATGACAACTGCAGCAAGCTAATCTGCTATATCGAGGTCGAACTTTAGGTTTCAAAGAACATGATCGCTCTGGGACAGTTCTGGTAAATGGTGTCTGGACAAAATTACTTGAAGTAATATTAGCCCGTAAGGCTTGTTCAGCCGTTGCGGTGTTTTTTGAGTTGGGCAAATAAGGTACCCAGCTGAGCGAAGTAATAACAAATGCACGGCTTAGCATCGGATTAGCGATGACAGCAGTTGTCACCTTTCATTGTTTTAGGACCAAAATTATTGTATTATTATTTACTCTCTGCAGTTAGCTACCTTGCTGGATATGCAGGGAGAGCAAATCTAAATTTAAATAATAGCTACATGATCTTCTGAAATGACTAGTATGGTGCAGTCAAAACTGGTACGGTCATCCTTCTGTCCGACTGAATTAAGTCCTTGACTGATTCGATCACCTCAGGAGATCTCAATTCTGTAGGCTTCCCAGGCCTGTTTTCATCATCAACACTGCTCCGTCCTTCATTGAACAAGTTTGCCCACTTGTAGACATTTTTTCGGCTGAAACATGTGGCACCATACACAGCTGACATTCTCCTATGAATTTCAATTGGTTTGCACTCTTCAGCAACCAAAACTTGAGAACTGACGGCTGTTCAATCCTGCAGCACGCTTTTTGGTCGGCCATATTTGTTAATCGCTACAACTCTAAAAGTTTTTCTTCAATCTGCAAAAGAAATCACATCCATATGAAAAAGAAGTAATACAACGAAAATAAACAAAAAGTAAGCTGCTATCTGTATTAGAAGTCCTTATACCGAAAAATTCACCTTATTTATTGAATGACCTTCGTTTATGTTAATGGTTCGGGTTTTGACATTTTATTTATCTATACAGCTGAAAATGTCACAAAAAGTTGAACTTGTTTGCGTGACAGTTCGCGTACCACTTCCATTCACTGGCCAATTTAGCGCTGAACCTACAAGGTATTTTAATAGTTAGTTGTCAGACGAACACAATATCCTGGTTCTTAATGTTGAGGGTTTGAGATGAAATGTCATCCATATCTGTAAAACTAAATATTTACCAACTCTCCGCTGCCTTGCGGACAGGTGTTTGAGTCAAAGGCTTTGGTTGAGTACACTAGTCCTTCTCATGCCTAGGACTGGGAGGCCTGGCAGCAGCTCAACACAAATTTAACCAGGAGCACCACTTCAAATTACAAACAAACTGTTTATAGGCTGTTGCACAGCACAGTAAATTTACCGTATCTGCTGCATAGGGCAAGGCGGTCAAGCGGAAACATGTTACTGCTGACGCCTCCCTTCTTGCTTTTCCACCTAGTTCGCATGCTTTTATCGCAACCCCTTTGATAATGTTCGCACTATAGAAAAGTAATTCAACAGGCTGCAATTGCATGCATGCTGGACGGAATAGGTATTTAGGTGTGTTACGTCTCCGAACGGAGCGGTTGAGTTAACTGCTTCTCCTCCTCCTCCTCTCCTCTTGCTCTTGGTTGCACGCATCCGAGAATTATGATGCGGCAAACACTGGTCATGCTGTGGTGGGAATCGTCCTCAGTTCCAAAGCTGAGTCACAATTGTTTGCCTGGACTCTGTGCGAAGCCGGTCGTGTGCAATCCGTATGACGACATGAACGAAGGTTCATTCACGAAGTAGCATAAAACACTGTCTGTATGTGATGTCGGCTCATGTCCTCACCGACTGCGGTTGTGATGCAAGGAAGTTAAGTCCTTAATATGCAGTGCTACCAGTTGCGATATCATAGTCCTTGCAGGAAACAGAATGTGTGATTATGTCGTCTGAGACCTTCAGAGGCTCAGCTAGGTTGTAAGTAGGGAGTAAACTTCTACAGGACTGACAAACGCGAGTGTCTGTTGCAACGCTGTGCAGAACACCAGCTGTTTCTTAGTAGCACCCCTCAATGGACGCCTAATTACTACGAAGTGTCCACCTATAACTGGCTAACGGTGGACCCAAATTGGTCACCCTGCTAAAAGTCGCAGACGGTTCGATCATTTGGTGTGCGATTGCCACCATCAAATTGCAAAGTGCTGTTACAAGAACACCAGCCACTTGATGACCCCATGTCCGTTAATAGCAACGAACCTGAGGCAACTGTTTATATTAGTTGGCAATAACTGCGAATAACACCTTCAGCTGTAAGTCATTAGATGCGAGAGCTCCTGTGACATATGAGATCTATTAAAAACACAAATACCAAATTATCTTCGATTGGCCGTTTATAGGAGTCTTCAAATAAGTAGTTCTGTAACTAGTGTCGAACTGGTTTTGTACAACATATATATTGCTCGCATTGAAATCAATCGGTAAAAGGGTTAAGCTGAATATTTAATTACGCAACATAATCCTAGGAAAGTAATATTCTTCACTCAATAATGCAATTTTTGTAATTTAACATTGCCAACTTTGTTGACAACCTGCTCTGTCGGAGTAGCGAGCTGAACTACTTACATATTTTGTCCACTGTATGGGTAGGCACTTAGTATCAGCTAACATTTCCTTTTAACCTGGTCGGTATATTAATCACTAAAAGACACTCTGCCATTTGTCATTCACGCCAATAGTTAATGGACACTGTGGAAACATTGGTAGAATTGGTCTACTCAGTAACTGCAGGAGCATTACAGCACAGGCTCTTCATTACTCACCAACGATCAACGTGTGATATTCTGTCAATGTACAGTTGACATAACACTAATAGGTAAACGGATTTTAGTGTAGTCGGTGATTTCTGGATTGCCGATATATTTCGTTAATACAAAACACGCATAAAATGAAACCGTTTATTTTCCTGTAATTAAAAACATCGACTGGTTAACACATACTACATGATCCGCAATTCCGTTCCTAGCATATGTCTCTTATGTACAGCATTTTAGCCAACTTGAGACCTCGGTCTCTATTGTTTGCTTCTAGTTTTAAATAGAAACTTGTACCTTCATTCTGTCTGCTCTAATGTGCCATTTTCCGCAGCAGTTAAAACAAACTTCCACGTAACACGTTACGCAGATTGGAAGGAAAACGCTGTGAGGGGAAATAGCATGTTGTTCAGGAGGGATATACCATTGGTATTTTCGTTGATGCAGTGATCGGTTGCAAGAGATTTCGGCTGACTAACGGCTAGTGTAATTGCAGCAAGGAAATTACTCATACATATTTATTGTGCATATTTTACAGCACTTATAGTTGCCAAATCGAGAATATTGAAGTTAATATATCGTGCGGTAATGTGACACGTCGGCCGGTGACCGAGTGGTCTGCATGTTTGCTTTGCAACCATAAGGTCACCGGTTCGAATCCGCGTAGGGGTGGGCGTCCTTGCGGTATACTCAGCCCACGCGCGACTGGTGGTGGTCGCGCGGCAGCGAAGCGCCGTTACGGCGTACTGCTGACACACACACACACTTAGCGAATATTTACACGATCTGCGAACAGAGCTAAGTCAAAGATCAATAAATCTAAACCATTCAACTGAAAGTTTGACACATCGAACTGACAGTTAAATTCATGGAAAACGCAAGATTTGAGGAATCCTTTTGAGAAACATTGTTGTAGGATTCAATCCTTCAATCGAAAGTGGATTATTCGACAAAGCAGGCTTAGAGAAAGTGACAGGGTGATTAGGTTGTAAGAGTCTTGCTGTATAACGCTAGGTCAGTTCCATAACAAACGACGTTGCTGTATGCATGAGATTCTTCCTTTGAATCAGTCAAACTCACTTCAGCGCTGCTATATACTAACCAAGCAGCATATAGGCGAAAATGCGTATACGTCTGATCATCTGCTTCGAAAGCTTGCGGCAAGCTAGACGCATGCTTCGTCATGTATATCCGTAACGTCCATCCGCCTGCATAATCACATTACATCATTCCCTTTTACTTGATCAGCTACATCAATGTGAATGATAACTCCGTGCGATCTTCCACTTCGCGTGGTCTTTGATACCCTTGCCGTTGAGGCCTCACCGGAAACTGTAGTGCGCCTTACTTCGGGTTCATATCTTCGTTTCCTGTGTCATCGTATCTGCACTCGGTTCCTTCTGATCATCTCCATACTAATTTTGACCTGCGCAGTCACTACACTTTGATGTTATCGCTCGATGATACCCTGTATTAGTTGGATCAACACTTCCTCGTTCAACGATAGCCCAGATATCGCCCTGGTACGGCGGTAGTCCATCCGTTCTCTTAAATTCTTTTGCAGTTGCACGTGCGAGGGGAAGATTTGGTGTAACAGTGCAGCCGACACAGGCATTAGTTTCCTGTCCTTCTGCTTTACAGACATTGAACTGGACTGAGACAATGTGCAGTTACTACGTGTATCGTATCTCCTACAGTATTGCATTTTGATCATCCTGACTGGTTCTAAGCTTTGACAACAGCTTCTTGGGTGGTTTGACCACAATTTCTGCTTTCCCATTAGACTGGCTGTGATACGGGCTGGTTTGTCGATGCGAAAATCTCCACTTGTTCACGGAGGCCTGGATCGTAACACTTGTAAATTGCGGTCTAATATCATAGACCAGTTCCTGTGGTATTCAGAGTCGGGTGAACAGACATCCATGCTGCTTACTTATTTCATCCATGGTTGGGGCTGTGATTAGATTAACCTCGAAAGAATTAGGCAAATAAATTAATGTACTATTCTTGACCGTGCGGGATACGCCTGCACAAAGGAATGATAATAGTGATACAACAATTTTTGTAAAGGTACAATTGTCACAATTTATAAGTAGCATATGGATCCATGTGTTAAGTTTGTGTGAATGTATGCAGTCAACTATTTGTTTGGTTCGGTTTCATAAATTTGTAAATGTGATATCGCATTTGTGATTGATTTCGGTTAGGCTGTCAGCGAGAGAAATGGTGGAATGAAATCTTCGTATTGGATGACTGGTGCCCGTGCATTGGCGAAGTTCATCCGGATAAATAAGAGACAGTGACCACATCACAGTGTATTTCAAGGCACATTTGTCGTCTTTTATAGAGAGAAGGCTTGCCAGTCGAAAATCCACCAACTCCTGGAACACTAACGTGGAACTATTTGCTGGAACGGGGTGAACCCGAAACACCTAGCTGGTACTGCGCAGAGGTAGATCGGCTTGCCAGCGACCAGGTAGTATTACTCGGTGTCACAAAACAAGTCAACTGCTACCTTCTGCCATGGTCGTTGAGGGAGTCAAGGGTCACTATTTAATAGCTGTCTATAACTGACTATTGTTACGAGCTGTGTATGGTCAATATACTCCGTTGTCTTAAGCCCAAATTTTAAGCGTTAAATCTCACCATAGCGTAGACAACTTCGAGAACCTTGTTTCCGATATGTGCATGGCGCTGTTCCGCCACCGTAAACACCCGACTGCGGAAATCCAACGTGATTTAACATCCTGAAAAGGCAGAGCTGGATCGTTATAAACGAGTACTTGTACCCAGCTAAGGAGATGCTCACAGATTTTAAAAGCCGTGTCCTTCTATTTTCCACAACCATTTTCCACATCTGGAACACAGTGACTCCGGATAGCCGTATTGGTTTCAGCAAGTTTCGGCGAGAATCCGTTGAAATAAGTCACCATACAATTTAAATGACTAGAAGCTTTGGCGTAGTTACGTTATGGTTTCTCCTGCACAGTCTTAATTTTTTGTGATCATTATTTATACCTTCAGATGTAAGAATGTGTCCAAGAAAAATTACTTCCGGTTTTCGGAGCTCAATATTCTCAAGTTGGAGCTTTATGTTCCTTTAAAGACAATGCTGTGAAAATTAGTGTAGCTTGACGTCATGTTCCTTGTCGGTCGTGCCGTAAATCAGCACATCGTCTGCTAAATTTGCGCTCACTGAAAGTGCATGGGAAATTTATATCCTGCATTTTAACAAAATAAGATGCCGCATAAGGAGCTTTGCCAAATGTGTGCATTATGCCGGCCTATATCAACTGCATGCAAGAAGGTTTTTCCTGCGGTTCTGCGAGTGGCAGTCAGCTTTTATACAGAAACGACTCTTCCGCCCACCGGGTTTAAAGCGAGCACTCGGCATCCATCGTCGTCTCCCCACATACCTTATTGAGACAACTGTAGCACGCTTGCTTTGTGATTTATGCGGTCCCAGTGGATAGGTAGCACGCTGAGCATTGCCCGAATCGCCAAAATTGATGAAAGTAATGAAGGGGCCAGACATGACCAGATGCGTCGATGATATTTCACAAACGTGTTCAAACATAGTGGAGCCATGCAACAAAACGATGATAAACTGTAGTAGTAGGTAGACCGCAAAAATAGAACTAGTGTGCACGTGTGGATTATTTTAGCGTTCAACTTTGAGTCCGGTTGGTGGGCCGGATGAGCTAACGAAGCGGTTCGGATCAGGCCACAGAACCATCGTTTGTTGACCCTTGGTTTAAGCGATTCCTGTGGTAGAAGGGTTATCTGCAGCCTTGACTAACTACACTTGCTTTTGATCAGAACGAGGGAGCTTCTTCTCCTTACGCAGCTTCATTGGTCCTTGAGATTTCCGTGGCTTGTCAGCAATTTGATTTTCACAGTACGGGTCTTTACAGGTAGCAGAGCACAGTTAGTTAACCACTGGCCTCAGCTAGTGTCTTGCTTCCGGAAGATTGGGTAGTTGGTACATTGAATTGGAGGCGCATCGCAGAAAAGCTGCGTTGAATCTCGGATGCAATCTAAGTCAATTAGCGAGACCATGTGTCTAGAAATGCTCACAGTTCATAACACTTTTGATCACGTGCATTTCTAGAGTTCATACCTTTCTCCGGCTGCCCCCAACTGCCACAAGCGTGATAAATCAGTTGGATAGAAGTGCACGGAATGAGAAGCAAGAGACGTGTGGAGTCGATGGCTAACACTGCAAGCAAACCACTTAAGAGCCTTTGCCGTGTGTTTAACAATATTCGAACAAGAAATGAGAAATACTTCTCTCTGTATTTCAGAAAAACGACATAACCACGAAGTAAATTGGTAAGGCAGACTTTATTTAATGGAACTGTGTAGTGTGCTAAATGTTAGAACTTGAAAAACATTTCAGAAATCCTAACTTGGAAATGTATGTCTACGATGCTAAAACCTACAAGAGTTACTTCGAATATACAGATATATACATCAACGAATTTTCATGACAACACACCCACTGGATAAACACCTCGATACCGCTTATCGCACCTTACAGGTGAATAATGACTTATTTCTTAAATACATATATATATATATATAAATACAAAGACAATCGCTCCCTCCGTGCCACTGTGTCGATCGTGTGCTAGCTTTCATATCGCAAAATATGCCAGTGAAACTCATTCTCCTAATCGTTAAGCTACAATTCTGTGCGCAGAATAACCTGCCAGTTTAATTACGAGTTGAAGGAGGAAACATTGTTGTTTCTAAGGAAGCGGGTATTAATAACAACCACAAGCTGCTGTGCGATTTAGGTACGCCTGTTTTCGTAAATATGATTATTTGAAGGGCATTAGAATTCCAGTGGGAGACCACTTTGACGGAACTAACTGTTGTAGCTTTGTTACACGTACCCTGCCGAACTAATAAAGCAAATATAAGAGATGACCCATGCTTTTTGATTCGTTTTGAAGTATTTGTTTTGTAGTTGGATTATAACATAGCCTCAATGCGCATTGCTTCTCACATTGAAAGAAATCCTGAAAAGTTCGAGCATTACTGCCGTAAGTAATGAAACAGACTCATACTGTTTTTATATATCTGTATATTCGGTGATAAGTGTTTCACCATTAAAACCTAAAATTTGTGCGGTGCATTTGTATTTGGCTGAAGAGTCCTTCTTTCAAATTCTTCAGTGAAGCGGTGCAGTCAAGTGGTCGTAGTGCATTTGGTGAAACGTGCACCTAAGTAGACAGTTTTGGAAAATGGAAGCATAATTGCTTCTATATAAGTATGTTGTGAAAATTCTGAGCAAAGACATAATATGGTAACACTGGGCAATCTTTTGTTCTCGTAGGTCCATATTGAATCACCGTTATTTCAACAGCTCTATAATTGTTATTGCTCGTTATTTGTAGAGAGGGCGCTGTTCCTGTGTTTATTAAACTCATATATTTTAGCAAATCCGGGTACATAAGATTATAGTTACTAACAGTTTTGAGCTGTCTGTGATCCTCTATTATGAGTTGCAAGTGCCCGGAAGACAAAAAGAACTGCGCTGTTTTCTTCTCCAAGTATGGATACTGGTGTTTGGTTTGTAGTCGAATTATTCTTGAGTAGTCTGTATATCCCTCGAGATGGACGTCAACGCATGCGCAAATTATGCATGCTCGAAACTTTGTATGAACGAGTGATTTCAATCAAGATACTGATGTGGATGAAGCGAAGTAAAACGCAGATGTTTCAGTTCAAAACTTATCAGCCTTTAATAACTTCCTTGGTTCACCAGAAATTCACGTGGCGATATCGTGCATTTGCACGAAGGTAGCACCTCGACACTTTCGCTCAGGCGCCTCTGTGAGAAATATAGATGCGGTATTCGTATCTGCTCTTTTATATGTTACTGTTCTCAACGATACGGGTGACAAATTACTGAGCATAGTATCAAATTGTCTGAGATTAAGTGTGAGTCTATCTGCGTACAAGACGATTTGAGTGGTCCCAATATTAGGTCTGATTTCTCTTTCCAGTGAAAAGCATTGGCAGAATCTCTAGCGGATATTTCTTTCCAATATAGGTGCAAATGTGTCCAACCTAAGCATGCTTCCTATTATATCGAGGTTTCGTCTGTCTCGTATTTTCTACAGTGGCGTCAATGGGTCATTACATTTAAAGTGTACATCTTATCTGTGACGCTGAACAGTCTTTCTAGGTGTTTGAACATTACCCGATGAATTTCTATTTTGGCCTGCTTGCGGCAGTGTATTTGTATTAATACTGCAGTTTGGCAGGTATGTTTAAAGCCCCAACAATTTTCAAGCACCGATTCGTACTAAGGACTATGCTAATATGATACCGGAGTTTAGGTGATTTGTAAACGAGTTCGATGTCTACGGATTCGCAGGTCTCATAAGAAAAGTAAAAGATTCAAGCTTGTTGAACGCAGTGTCTTAATGACCATACAAGTCAATTTCAATTTGAGCTGGTTGAGATAAATCTGGGATATTGAAAGTAAATACGAAATTTGGATACAGGATCTTTCGGTTTTCGACGGTATGCAAGGTTGGTTGAAACAGCAAATATTATGAAATAAATTACTGGAACGTGTATCCCTAACCAGCAGTTAGAATACTGCAAAGCGATCGTAGCCTGTGAAAGATTCACGAGAACAATTTAGGCTGATTGATCTCAACTGACAGAACGAATTGACGAAGGTTGAATGGCAAACAGAAAATTCAGAAGGCTATGGGTTAACTCAGTCATTTCGTACAGTTTCCTCAGTCGAAATTCAAGCAGAAATAGTAGACATACACACACGCGTTCATGTGAGAACAATAGACAGTCATTTCTTCGTCAATCATAACGTCTTACGCTACCGCGGTAGGTTAAAATTCAGTCAACCGTTTCTGCACAAAGAGCAGTGGCTGCTCTCGATCGATGACAGTGGCTGATTACGGATCACCCGGATTAACTCGGTGACAAGTGCTCAACAATTGTATTGTGATTGCCGGGGCTACTCGATTAGTTCGGTTACTGCGCCCTATATAGTTTGGATGTAGGAGTAAGGAGCACATTCATAGGTGGTTACGCAGCCGGACGGGTTGGGCAACGTCGGAATCTAGTGCATTAAATAATCGAGCTACCACGGCAATCAGAAGGCATTTGTTGAGCACCGGTCACCGAGTTAACCTCAATGAGTTATTCGTTGTATTGATGCGCTAACAGCGAGCCCACATTCCCACTAGCCATCGATCAAGTGCGAAAGTTGTGAGAGCATCCGACAACCGTTTCGGATAGAATTATACCAATGGATATAACCGGATAAGTATATATTAAACTGAAGTAATATTAAGGGTCTACAACACGAATATCTTCCAGGAAAACCGGTGTTAATACTACGAACATTTATATACGTAAAAGAAGAACCAATTCGTTGCTCTACAAAGCGAGATTTGATCCAACTTGGTGTGCTGTTCAAATTCTATATCAAGGTTGCATAATAGAGTTCGTTGTAGATAAAAACACTAATATAAAAAACGTCAAACAGGTAATGGCTTCTTCCTTATTTTGCCACATCGGCACGCAGCCAGTTGGAGTATTGATTTGCGGCTGCAATCCATCGACGGTATCCTGTGCATGGAAGCAGGTACCTGGGGAAGGTTACATGGAAGGCTGTATAAATAATTGCACACTTGATGAAATCCGCATTTGTTATGGTTCCCAGTTTCGTATCGACTCATAAACTGCAATTTAGCTCAAAAACCAATTTGGTTGTGTTGTAAAACTATTCGTACAAAGGAGTACACTGACCATACACATCTCGTAACAATAGTCAGTTATAGACAGCTATTAAATAGTGACCCTTGACTCCCTCAACGACCATGGCAGAAGGTAGCAGTTGACTTGTTTTGTGACACCGAGTAATACTACCTGGTCGCTGGCAAGCCGATCTACCTCTGCGCAGTACCAGCTAGGTGTTTCGGGTTCACCCCGTTCCAGCAAATAGTTCCACGGTAGTGTTCCAGGAGTTGGTGGATTTTCGACTGGCAAGCCTTCTCTCTATAAAAGACGACACATGTGCCTTGAACTAAACTGTGATGTGGTCACTGTCTCTTATTTATCCGGATGATCTTCGCCAATCCACGGGCATCAGTCATCCAATGCGAAGATTTCATTCCACCATTTCTCTCGCTGACAGCCTAACCGAAATCAATCACAAATGCGATATCACATTTAAAAATTCATGAAACCCAACCAAACAAATAGTTGACTGCATACATTCACGCAAACTTAACACATGGATCCATATGCTACTTACAAATTGTGACAATTGTACCTTTACAAAAATTGTTGTATCACTATTATCATTCCTTTGTGCAGGCGTATCCCGCACGGTCAAGAATAGTACATTTATTTATTTGCCTACTTCTTTCGAGGTTAATCTAATCACAGCCCCAACCATGGATGAAATAAGTAAGCAGCATGGATGTCTGTTCACCAGACTCTGAATACCACAGAAACTGGTCTATGACATTAGACCGCAATTTACAAGTGTTACGATCCAGGCGTCCGTGAACAAGTGGAGATTTTCGCATCGACAAACCAGCCCGTATCACAGCCAGTCCAACGGGAAAGCAGAGATTGTGGCCAAACCACCCAAGAAGCTGTTGTCGAAGCTTAGAACCAGTCAGGATGATCAAAATGCAATACTGTAGGAGATACGATACACGTAGTAACTGCACATTGTCTCAGTCTAGTTCAATGTCTGTAAAGCAGAAGGACAGGAAACTAATGCCTGTGTCGGCTGCACTGTTACACCTAATCTTCCCGTCGCACGAGCAACTGCAAAAGAATTTAAGAGAACGGATGGTCTACCGTCGTACCCGGGCGCTACCTGAGCTATCCTTGAACGAGGAAGTGTTGATCCAACTAATACAGGGTATCAGCGAGCGATGACATCAATGTGTAGTGACTGCGCGGGTCGGAGATTAAAATTATGAAGTCAAAATTAGTATGGAGATGATCAGAAGGAATTGAGTGTAGATACGATGACACGGGAAACGAAGATATGAACCCGAAGTAAGGCGCACTGAGGTTTTCGGTGAGGCCTCCACGGCAAGGGCAGCAAAGACCACGCGAAGTGGAAGATCGCACGGAGTTATCATTCACATTGATGTAGCTGATCAAGTAAAATGGAATGATGTAATTTGATTATGCAGGCGGATGGACGGTAGGGATGTACATGACGAAGCATGCGTCTAGCTTGCCGCAAGCTTTCGAAGCATATGATCAGACGTAAACGCATTTTCGCCTATGTGCTGCTTGGTTGGTATATAGCAGCGCTGAAGTGAGTTTGACTGATTCAAAGGAAGAATCTCATGCATACAGCAACGTCGCTGGTTATGGAACTGACCTAGTTTTATACATCATTACTCTTACAACCTAATCACCCTGTCACTTTCTCTAAGCCTGCTTTGTCGAATAATCCACTTTCGATTGAAGGATTGGATCCTACAACAATGTTACTCAAAAGGATTCCTCAAATCTTGCGTTTTCCATGAATTTAACTGTCAGTTCGATGTGTCAAACTTTCAGTTGAATGGTTTAGATTTATTGATCTTTGACTTACCTCTGTTCGCAGATCGTATGAATATTCGCTAAGTGTGTGTGTGTCAGCAGTACGCCGTAACGGCGCTTCGCTGCCGCGCGACCACCACCAGTCGCGCGTGGGCTCAGTATACCGCAAGGACGCCCACCCCTAAGCGGATTCGAACCGGTGACCTTATGGTTGCAAAGCAAACATGCAGACAACTCGGTCACCGGCCGACGTGTCACATTACCGCACGATATATTAAGTTCAATATTCTCGATTTGGCAAATATAAGTGCCGTAAAATATGCACAATATATATGTATGAGTAATTTCCTTGCTGCAATTACACTAGCCGTTAGTCAGCCGAAATCTCTTGCAACCGATCACTGCATCAACGAAAATACCAAAGGTATATCCCTCCTGAACAACATGCTATCCTCACTCAAAACAGGGATTTGCTTCCAATCTGCTTAACGTGTTACGTGGAAGTTTGTTTTAACTGCTGCGGAAATTGGCACATTAGAGCAGACAGAATGAAGATACAATTTTCTCTTAAAAAACTAGAAGCAAACAATAGAGACCGAGGTCTCAAGTTGGCTAAAATGCTGTACATAAGAGACACATGCTAGGAACGGAAGATATAAAGATACGTTCGATTGATCTTTAAACCGGTGCGGATCATGTAGTGTGAGTTAACCAGTCGATGTTTTTAATGACAGGAAAAAACGGTTTCATTTTATGCGTGTTTTGTATTAACGAAATATATCAGCAATCCAGAAATCACCGACTACACTAAAATCCGTTTACCTATTAGTGTTATGTCAACCGTACATTGACAGAATATCACACGTTGATCGTTGGTGAGTAATGAAGAGCCTGTGCTGTAATGCTCCTGCAGTTACTGAGTAGACCAATTCTACCAATGTTTCCACAGTGTCCATTAACTATTGGCGTGAATGACAAATGGCAGAGTGTCTTTTAGTGATTAATATACCGACCAGGTTAAAAGGAAATGTTAGCGGATACTAAGTGCCTACCCATACAGTGAACAAAATATGTAAATAGTTCAGCTCGCTTCTCCGACAGAGCAGATTGTCAACAAAGTTGGCAATGTTAAATTACAAAAATTGCATTATTGCGTGAAGAATATTACTTTTATAGAATTAAGTTGCGTAATTGAATATTCAGCTTAACCCTTTTACCGATTGATTTCAATGCGAGCAATATATATGTTGTACAAAATCATTACGACACTAGTTACAGATCTACTTATTTGAAGACTCCTATAAACAGCCAATCGAAGATAATTTGGTATTTGTGTTTTTAATAGATCTCATATGTCACAGGAGCTCTCGCATCTAATGACTTACAGCTGAAGGTGTTATTCGCAGGTAGTTATAGAAAATTATAGAGACTTTTGAGAAAGGTGCACCGAATGGGATCATGCATTACCAAATACCAACAAAAACAAACGCATCTTTGACAAAGACTGTCTTGAACAATCATCCAGTAGGTAGCGAGAATTTATAGATTATAATGCTGGAGATATTAAATCCAAAAGACAAAAGTTCCTCCCCAATAAGCCAAACGATGTATTAAACCGTATCGTAAAGAGTGATTCGTCGTCCAGAGCTGTATTTTGAAACGCTGTGCAGATATTAATCCTTTTGAAAATTGTAGACAAACACAACGCTAATATTATGTCGTTTACCGTGGGGAAAATATAGTTTTCTCTCCAATGCACCACCGATGATCTTGGTCCTAATGGAAACCTCATCTCATCGGATTTCTTACGGCTAATCTACACTTGACTGACCTGATCCGCTGGAAAATCTGTATGGGGCGCTTAATAGCTGCTGGATTCAGTGCTAATGCCCGTGATTATTGGGCGCGTTCATGAAGTAAATGCATGGATTCCCATTGATATATTTTAAAATCATACAGATATAAAGCTGAAGAAAAAGAGGGAACCTGCGTTGATGTGCCTTGATGTAGTTATTCAAAGTTAGTTTCGATTACGTATTAACTGTAACTTTTGGCTGCTACTCATAACGGCTGAGAGAACAGGTGACTTGGTGCCTCGTATTACCAGTCATTGTGTAGCAAAATATGCGGTAATATTGTGATGTTACTACTTACCTCCCCACCAGTGCGTTAATTGCACAATGTTCAAGCGACCAGGAGCAAACATCTTGGTGGGAATAGCCGGTAAAATCTGACCTCTACCTGGTACAGTGTCTCAAGAAATGCCCAAGCCTGAGGCAAAGGAGGCATGCAGGCTAACGTGGTGTAGCCAAGACACAAAGAAACATTTGGTAGCAAAATGAAATTGGCACTTGTACTGGTGATACTCTTGCTGTCCGTAAGTAGCACACGCATATTCTTCCTCTCTGTCTTGTCAGAGATTTTATTCCGCGTCATTGCAGAAACTTGAGAACAACAAGGGATAGAAAACTGGCAGAATGTAGTGCAGCCAAGTGACCAGCACAAAGATTACTGTCATGAGGCATAATACACTAAGTGGTCTGGAAAATAGACTTGCCCTTCTGTGTCTGCAGTGTATGAATATCCTCTTCTGGCTTAACAGACGGTAAAATTTCGAGCTAACGGGTTATGTCAAAACATACTAGCAAGTAAGTATTAAAATAACGATGGAAACTTTCGGCTTACACGTTCGACGTTGCGTGATACGCAGTTGTTTTAACTCACTTGGCTCCGAGCGTATTAGTAAACTCTCGAAAGATCGCTGATTGGAATTGCGTCCCGGGATCAGTTGTTATGGTAGATGGCACACCATAATATGCAATCCAATAAGCCTCAAATTTGTGTGCTGCGGTTTCTGCAAAAAGAAAGGCTGCTAAGGGTCAACAATAGTACCGATCGATACAAGGTGGTATGTAATTATACCCACTCGACGGCGATAGCAAACCTACGGTGTTGATGTGAACCTGATAGAAACGAGCTCTAAAACGGTGAAAACGCCTGGCGGTGCTTGTGTATGATACTGCAGGTTGAAATGTTGACAGCTGAGACAAATTCTCACCATACTCTGCACACAATTCTTTAGTGCAGGCCACACAATTTGCTCGGAAATCAGTTTGCTAGCTGTGTGGATGCCTGGGTGAGCTGGAACCTATAATGAAGCAGAAAGCACTCGCTGTTGGGTCGATGGAACTAGATGTTGTGGCTTTCCTGTGGAGACGTCACACATCAGAACATCCGGACTATCAGCCAGCGGAATAGGTTTCATCTGCAATTTGGTACCTTAGAATTGTTGAAGGAACTGCTTATCCTGACGCTGTGTTGTGGTTAATTCTTAGAGATCAGCAGGGAGTGCTCAAGCAAGATAACAATTTCCGCCCATAACAAGGCATCTGCTACAGCCTTATTCGCAACGGACAAATGCCGCATTTCGTTGGTAAATTGGGAAATGTAAGCCAACTATCTAGATTCTCACGTAAAGACGACCAGGAGCGAAACGCAGTGCATACGTCAACGATTTTTGATCTGCGAATATTGTGAATGTACGTCCCACCAAGTAATGTGGGAAATGGCGCGCACATTGACATAAATAGCTAGTTCTCTGTGAACGTGCCATAGAGTCGTTCGGTGGACTGCATATTTTTAGAGAAAAGTGCATTGGGATAAAATTTACCACCTTGTAGTTACTATTGTACACCACCAACCGCTACATCTGAGGCGTCCACCGTTAACCCTAGCGGGGCCTAATGTTATTGATGCACGAATATCTTGGCTGTTACAAGCTGATGGTCTAGCTCATTGTATGCCTACTTAGTTGTTTCCGTTAAGCTGAATTATTTAGCATCCATCTTTAGTAACTCCTTAAGGAGGTGGGCTGACTCGTAACAGTGCGGAATGTATCGCTCGAAGAAGCTAACCATGACTAAAACCTGCGTAACTAGTTGAAGGAATCAGGGATGGGATACTCAGCGTTGGCTGTCACTCTGTTATGTAGGGGTGTAATTCCGGTAGGTTAAACACAGTGACAAATTAAGTCTACCAGATCAACACCAACTTAACTCTTGGCTTTCTAAATAAATACTACATATTACAAACTCGTTTAAAACGTTGTGGCAGCCGACGTAAGCCTTCGTCATTGTCACGACTTGCGACGAAGACGCCGTCAATATAGACGAAAAGGAAATCTAACCTGCGAACGTCCTGATTCGTAAACCGTGGAAACTTGCTAGCTACAAACCGAAGGCGAACTGACAATTATAATAACTCAAATAAGTCAAATGTTGGAGTGATGGCCGTTTTTAGAATGTGCATCTATTCTCATTGATATATTTTGATACTTCCACAAATTAATGACGGAAGAAATGGAGGGATGCTGAGAAGAGAGGCTGTGCAGTGTTGATGTGTCTTGTGGTAGTTATTTAATTTTGGAATCTATTGTGTGCTATCGGTAGCTTTTAATTGCGCGTGTTTGTGTGTCGTGCTATGAAACTCTCAGGGTATCTGATTTAACTAGAAAGTGGATATTGTTTACAAAACCTCACTGCTGAGCAAAGCTTTCGAGGTTTTACGGATGCGATGCGAACAAATTCTCGTTTGTAATTTATGGGACAAAATCTGGGTCCAAAAGTTAACCTAGTATTTGATGCCATCCGTTTAACTGTCGGATCCTATTAAACCTTTACTATGTGAAGACAAGTGAAATATAGCTCTACTGACCACCATAACAACTGGTCCATCACATGGATACATTGTATAGTTTGAGACCTAATTTTATAAAAATTAATAAAGCTGGTAGATTGCTGCACAGAGAAAACTGTTAGAATATCCTGCAATTCAGTTTTATCACAGCAGTCACTTCCCCATAAATAGAAACATTTTAATATTTGCTCATATACGGCTTCCAAATGCCTTGGTAACGTAAAATTGTGAACTATTGGAATATGTTAGGCTCCGACAATGAAAATTTATAGCAATATTAAAAATTTGGCAATTTAATATCTGTAGCATTAAATAATGTATGAGTATAGATAAGCCTTTCTCACAGGTTAGTTTCGTGTTCAAACCGGGCCTGTTACGTTGACGAAAAGCAGAATTAAGATAACGAGGAATACGCAGAAATGTCAATTCACTCAACATTGGTAATGCACAGAAATAGCCCCAGATAACTGTTTCGTTTCATTGAGAATCAATATTGGTTTCTCCAAACGCGATTAATAATACTCATTGTCTTAAGGGAGAATGGAAATGCTGCGTTTGTGAAACCGTTATAAAGAACATTTTGAGCATATAAAAATTGTAAAATACAACTAGTTTGTTATGGATTTCTTGTCCGTACATTGACGAAAACATTTTTCCAGCCAGTTCAAACTTTAATTCGGCTAGAAGCTAGAGCACCCACGCAAATACGTGATCATTACGAATAATTAAGTTTTCTGGAACATACGAAAGTTTGATTAGAGTGTGAACGAACATCTTTGTTCACTGACGTAAACAATCCAAACGGTTAACAAGTGGGCATGGAAGAATGTGAAATCTGGTTAAAATTAAGGTATCATCCAACGCAAGAGAGCCAGGCCAGTTTATTTGTTCATTTGTTTCGCACAATGGCTGTGTGCAAGTCTGCTGGCAGACGAGAAGTAAAGTGAAAAAGGCCATAACTTATACATATAGTGGTTGCGAGCAGGGAATTAGTGATATCAATTATTACGTGTAGTAAAACAAAAAAAGCAGGTAAGAAGCATAGATCGTTGCCCACGGTCACACAACATGTTAGCAGCTGTCGATTGTGCGTAGCACATGTATTTGTTATGCCCTATAACGCATTAACATGCAGCAGTACCTGCAAAATTGTGTTCATGTTGGTGGCTTTGTATTAGGCATGTAAACAAGTTATTGCCTTTTTTGATCTTTTATTCAAAACAGCCGCATCTTAAACATAGTATTAATTATTTTCTTTAATATTGGATAACGTTTTAATGCATATTAATTGTTCGGTTTAAGGTAGTACCAGTTTACCTCAGAAACGCGTTTTGGCACTTAATGGCGCTTTAATGCAAACTAGACAAAAGACAAATTGCTGGAGTATACTTCATCAAATTTAAAAGGTTTAAACATGTACAGGAAACAGCTGGGTACGCCATTGCATTTGATCCTAGGATAACCAGTAACTGTACATCATGGTGATGGATTCACAATTTCGAAGATCCCACAAGAGGCTTGAGGATGAAGAGCGAGGAGGATAGCCACCGTAGGCACTAATCAGTTTAGGGACTCAGACGTATCGGATCCAGTTAAATCTGTTCACTACTTTGCTTTTGACTTAGCAGGGTCGCACGCAAAAGTATTCAAAGGTTTATGAGAATAGCTTGAAAAACCTGGCTAAGTGAATTGTAAGAATTTAACGGAAATACAACAAACAGCAGTTTTTATGTCTTATCTAATCTTGTTCAAGTTTATAAAGTCGCATTGTTTCTTTTTCAGACTGTGACTCTTGCTAGCAAACGAATACTTTATGGCATTCGACAACATATTGCTCAGTGGTTCAGCTACGAACAAGTTCCACAACAATTCGCAAATTCGAAACTGTGCTCTAAAATGCTTGCGGTGATAGATTGCGGTCCGCGGCTGGTCTGACCAGACAACATTTTGAATGAAGGCAGAATAATTACAGCTTATTGATGATGCAAACAAGTTCCCAAAAAGCACAGCAATACTTCAGAACATATGTCCCGCCCTAGTGAACAGCAAATGGTTAATTATTCTCCATAACGATGCTCTATCACAAATCATGTAAGGAAACCTACGGAAACTGTACGAGCTCGTCTACTAAACTTTGCCTGATTCACCATACTTTCCGACCTCAAGCCAACCGATAACCACTTTTCAACACTTGAACAAATTCCTCCACGAGGAATGGTTTAATACCTGCGAACATGTTGAAAACCTATTCGGCTAGTTCATCGCAGCCAGAACACTGGAATTTCATTCCTTAGTGAAAAATAAACTTGTTTTACTCAGGTATAAGTTTGTCAATTTAATTGGCTTATAAGTTCAACAAAAATATTACGGTTGATCCGTGAGATGTGTACCAAAATTTCACGATTAGAGGCATACATTATTAACAAGGTGGTGTATGACTTTTTTGAAATACAACAAGTGTATCCATCTCAGCTAACTTGAGTGGCATGTTTTAGAGCAAAGCGATTTATTGTTCAAATCTTTAAGTCAAATAACTTTAGAAAATAGGAAAACCGCTTAATTAATAATCTGTGTTACTGACGGACAATAATTTTGTGATTTGTAGGCATGCGTGTTTCCCTGCATCCGCGGATTCCAACTATATATATATATATATATGTACATATATGTAAATAATTTTCCATCCCAACACCTGTTTACCATGACGAGTTATCCAGTGTGAATTGCAAGGATGGGCCTACTTTTCGACGGATATATCGATATCATGCTGGCCTTTCACTATAAATTTATGTATTTTACGTTGTATTTATACCCATGTATTCTTATGAAGCGTGGAAATATTGTATTTATGTGTACATATTAAAATGAAATCCACCTGTGACCGGTTTCAAATACAGTTCCAGTCAGATCAAGTGAAGATAAACGGCATTTACCCCAATGGGTACATTTTCAAAATGTTTTGTTTTTATTCACACATGACTAAAATATGTTTAACACAAATGCAAACATTTATAACGCCATGAAAATAGTGAACGTACTTACTGTTGCCATTCGAGTAAACGGCCGCATACTCCAAACTTCGTCGTAGGTTGTTGAACAGAACCGTCGACATTTACATCCGGTAGGTATGACAAAATTTGCAAAACAATACTCCAAAATTGTCTTAAATTCGTTTGCTAAAAACAACTCGCGGAACAAACGCGTTAGTTTGGATTAACCTTTCAAATATAGTTACAGTAAGATGGTTGCATTGAACTTGAAATTAGTATATCAAGAATTACTAAATGTTTTATCACTATCTGGTGTATCCACGGTACATATCTTAAGGTAGTGCTCGAGGAAAATGCAACAGTCAAGTTAAAAATAAACCTTATAACATAAGCGTCCAATAATTAACATTAAGTTTGCTCATATATAGCCAGACTTGCTGTGGCAGTTTGGGGATCGTGAAAATGAGGAACCTGGTTGGCTGTCCATTACATAACCCAATTTAAAGTAAACCTCTAACTATTAATAATATCGCTATGAATAAAGCAAGGCTTCACGAATATTTGATTCTGGTGCGTGTAACTTTGCCTGCAATCTTACCAGAGAAGAGCTGTTGTGGCCAGTCTATCGAATATGCTATGTGTCCATTAGTTATGTGCATCCCATAAGCACTCATGTTGTACACAGACAAAATTTAAGCGTCAATCTACATGCAACATAAGTGGAAGTCAAACTGACGTACCGTCTCGATTTCTAACAAGAAAGCAGCGTGCAATTTTTAAGTAAATCTCAGGGCTGGCACAATATTAGATACTAGTTTAAATATGCTAATCTTTCGGAAGAAGTATGCTCCCTAGTATATTTATAACGGAAACACCTGAGTGCAAAAATTCGCGGTCTGACCAATTCTATTCAAACGAACAAACTGAGTTTATTCTGGGAGCTTTGGTTTATAATAATCCAGTAGATGGCAAAGCTAATTATGAAATCAAAACAGTAAAATTGGCATTATATAAATCATCAGTGCAGACGAATAAAAATCGAAAATATACTTGGTCGAATCAAAGTGGAATCATAAATGAATCATATTCACCAGCATTAGGTAAAATGTCGATACGATTTCCTAGGTAATACACAAGAAGGGACAATAAAATTTTTCGCTATAAATTGGTGCTGCATTTAAATTCCAAATACGCTGAAAGATGTGCTAAAGTATCAGTAGCGAGAAAACGATAACGTTTTATCCAATAAAAGAAACAACAGCAAAAGTATCATCAAACTGCAACCTCATCGGAGTTTAAACGCCACTGCGAATGGTGCCACAATTTGGTGATTAAATTGCTTGGCTTTCTGCTAAAATCTTGAAATATAAGAGGCAGGAAAGGAGAAAAACATTTTGTTAAATACAATGCCTGCTTTGCACAGCAATTGTACATCCTAAAATTTATTATTATATCGATTAGCAGAAAATTTGTCTGCACTAATAATTCTCCTGTTTCAGGAAAATGGGACCAAAGGTGAACACTTGATTTCAGTGATTCCACATCAGCCCAATTGTCACGTAAATAAACATAAGTAATAGTAAAACAGAGCATATTATAATGAATGAGACAAATGATATAACCGCCACGGCTAGGGACCGACGGACTAACGAAATAATGACAGTTGTGTTTTCCATCCTGGTTTCGACGTCTTCCAGTTTTGCTTACTAAGGCAGATGCAGGGTCTGGCTAAGTTACTTTTAGGAACATGCAGTAGGTTGAAGCAGTTAAATACGGTTCGCCTCGGCTGTCGAGAACACACGGAAGTGCAAGCCTTTCGGTTGCAACTGGGAATCCTTAGATTACGCGAAAGCCATGGTTCTATTCTCTTCGATGCCCGTTGTCGACAAGATGAATCGAAATGCAGCTAGCAATAGCCTTGATGCCACCTTGACGTAACCAACGTGCGGGATGATCTCTGACGCGCTTTGACAGGAGCCGCTTCGTTTGATCGACATACGTTATGCCACGAGCTAACTGGAATTGATACATGAACATTGCAGCGGTAAGTTTCGACAGCGTGTCTTTGATTAGCGCACGGGTGAGCGGTTAGGCGTAGAATGGGCATTTCATGGACGCCGTTGGGAAGAGAGATCTAACTGTGGATGACGGGAATCAAGTTAGACGTCATACGTCAAAATAATTTTTTTACGTGCTCATGAAAATCCGCACCCGGTTGGGTTTGTCCCGAATTTTTCTAGCAGATAATTTGTCAGGGTACCGATTTGTGGGCAGCATATTCCGCACGTACACAAGTTCATCAGTCAAGATATCTTCAGTGCTGATCTTCAGTGCTCTTAATGTTAAACAGCGAATCGAACATCGCTTATATTGCAGAGAAACAAAACTATGTCAGTTCGTATTTTATCGACTCCACGTATTATATGGTGGACTCGACGTAGGATTGCGTCGTCGGTTCGTCTGACCAAAGCACTCAAGAAATGACAACTGAACACTTGATTCGTTTGTGCAAGTAAACTGCATCGTTGCTTAGGTGAAGTTAAAATGGGCGACATACTAATTGGGTTGATGTGCTTATCCTCCAAGGCAAAATACCTCCATGTAACGGAGGTAGTATTAGAATACTTTTAGCTCCTGTTTTAGCATAGTGTTCTTCCCTTTCACAATGAATGTGTCAGGCAGAAGTGAACAGGGTGGAAAATCAACGACAACACCCTTCTTCTGACGGTAGTAATTGCCAATATGTAGGAGCTGAACGTTCTAGTTGGACCGCAAAGTAGGACCTTCAGCTCATTTACGGGGATGCACATATTCCCTTGTGAATTAGTTATATCATCCTATATGCAATTAGCAGTCTACAACAGACAGCCGTTAGAATAAAAGCGAGTCGAGGCCATGTAAAAATATCGCTTTCTAATTGATGTTGCAAGTTTGATTTTTTCAATTAATTGTGGACTGTAGTGTGTCAGCTCTTGTCCTTCCGGCCCAAGATTTTCAGCAAGCCGATTTGCAAGCGCCTGTTAAGAAGAATCAACTATGGGCAATATAGGGCAATATGGAACACCAAACTTATGAATTTCCGGCAACCAAAAAACATCGGAACTTGGTACCGCTTGGATTAAGTTTACCAATAAATGCATACTAACTGTATCCCTTATATCTCACCTACTGTAGGATCTGAGTAAACTGTTTCGTAAGTGGTTCCATATTGTCTTTATCCCCATGGAACAGCGAAAGCTGGTTTCATCGCTAAGCAATTGAGTAAGTCTACCTTTGCGGTGGTTTCTGTTGGTCGTTACAGGATGATATCTGGTGATTCTTAAATCCTTCAGCTGGTAAAATTGCATGCGTGTAAGAGGCAAACGTTTAAGCACATGGTAGCTGAATTACTCGCAACATAACTTAAACAGCATATATTCAAAGCTCTCGAGGTCCAGGATCGAATTCGGGATTAACAAATAAGATGTTAAATTGCAACATATAATGAAACTGGTTGACCGAGTCTATACAATTTATTGATCGATGTCAGCCTTAACGTAATCTGTTTAAGATTTTACTCATCAGTGAGTACTAGGACCCAACGGGTGCTCGTCGTTCTTAAGCGAAATGTGTTCATGACTCTACCATTCAATGTGTTTTAACGCGGTGAACCTCTCGATCTCGACTGGCTGATTCACGCCTGCTGCTAAACCTGTGCCCTTACGCGTGCTCTGTTTGACGCCTTGGCAAACCCGACCGGAAGGAAGACAGGAAAAGACTCAGTACACTAGAGTTCTATTAGGGTAGATAACGCTCATATTTATATGTCGATGTCACCAGGCGGGTTTGGCTCTAAGCCCACGCTTCACGCCTACTTGTCCGCTCCATCCGTCCAGTTCACCGTGTTGCTCGGGCACTTCAGTCTTTGTCCGCCTATCCGGTGCCTGGCAACGCACGTGATGTCTGATGTGCGATTTCATCAGCATCCGGTCAGGCCTAGGCGATACACCTGCTGTCGGATCATTATCACCTCTCGGCTAAGCCCTGGTAACACGCTCGCAGGGTCATTCTGAAGAACGGTTGGTGACAAAGGCGCGAATGTTAGCACTCCGCTTTTTTGCCAAACTGTCACCTCCCCTTCCGAATTGAGTCAAGATGCACACCTTTCGAACTTGATTGCGTTCGTAGATTTTCGCTCGGGGATCGATTTGTAGTCGTTGTGGTCTTCTCTGCTTCCGAGACGGCCTGCGTTGAGCATCTGATTTTTGCGGCATTTGTTTCGTCACACCTGGTTGCTGACCCTCAGCTTCCAGCCCGAACGTGTCTAGCAGGATGTCCGAACTTAAAGCTGGTGGTTCTTGGGGACCTTGGGTTTTGCCATGATTCGGTCACAACTGATTGATGTGCCTAATCCATCTCGCACGTCTAGCCATCACCTCGTAGATAACTCTGCCTTTCCTGCCGATAACAGTTCGGCTCGGCCACCCCTTCGGACTTCGAAAATCCCGGGCGTAAACCCTGTCACCAACACTAAAGTTATGGATCTTGGTTTTGCAATCTTTCACTAAAGGCTGGGTTGCGTAGGGCACCGGGCGTCTTGGTCTAAAGACTGGCTTGGCGTATGGTCCAAGATTTAATGCAGCAGTATCTATGTTGCAACATACGAAACCAGGTTGGAACAATGCATCGTGACGTCATTTTATCTCGGCAATCTGACTTTGAAACAACGAGCTTGAAGTCGTCGGTTGGGACAGCAGATTGTCTTGTGGGGGTTGACATATACAGTTCATTGATTGATCAAGCGGTTTCGGTTCATCCATCCAGTCGAGCCCCAACAAATCTCACCCCGGCTGCTCTGTTACGAAACATGTCGTCTGGATTTGTTTATCGCGGAAATTTACTTGACGATTCAGTTCACCAAGCAATTTCAAAGTACCTCCTGAAGCATTCCGTGCCGTGTGGTCCGTTTGTATGAGTGTTGGTCGCCCCAGCATGCACCAAGTGTCACGAGATCTCAGGGTGATATCAGAAGCGCTGTCAATTTGTAACTTGACTTGGAAGCCGTTGACTTTAACAATTGTGTATTTGCGCTTGCTGGTCCCGTCCACCTTTGATTTTGCAGTGATAGATCTTGTCAAATTGGAACAACGGAACGGTCTGGCATTGTTACGCATCTTCTTGGCCAAAATTGGACGAGTCTCCTTAAAGTGACTATGCAAGCTTTGAGTAATTAGAAACCTCTCCAGGCTTGTTGGAAAAGTATTTTACGAAGTTTAAATAGCTTTATATTTGCCTCGTATGTAGAGCAAGCTATTTCTGTGTATGCTAGTATGCATGGGACAAAACCCTGTGTGAGCAGGCTTCAGGAAGAGAAATAATTAAACACAACAATCTAAACATTACTTCGATATGTAGAAAAGGTGAATATATAAACTAGGCTCCATTTATATTAGCTGATATGCATGTCCATAGTTTGATAAATTCACGAAAAACTGTGTTTACTTTTAGTCGATCAATTTAACTTATTTGTTAGCAAGCTAATTGTACAGGTTTACTGCGAACTCTTTACAGTCAATATATAATGTAAAATTCCCAAGGTATTCGTTATTAACATAATAACATATAGGGTTTGGGATTTATCGTTTTTTGCAAATTTTCGACGGTCATATTTTCAGCTTCATCATGAGGAAGATCACGCATGTAACGAGTAAAATCGGTTCCCAGTGTTCGAAATATCCGTTAGGAAACATGAAAAATGGTACATGTAAAACAAAACCTCGGTTTGTGTTTTGTTTAGTGGTAATATTTTACTATTTACGTCATTACCTGACTAAAACTACCGACTGTCATGTGAAACGCTTAGTGTAGCACAAGCTATCAGGCAGACAACCTAGACGTTTGTACCAGTGGAACAATTTAGGACATTGATTTGTAAGTGGTGTAAGGCCGGCTGAAATTCGTTGTGTTTTAGTACATAAGCATTAGGTGATACAGGAAGCTCAAATAATTAGTTTCGTGGTATTCAAGTGAAAAATTCTGTGTAAATAAAATTCTAATCTAGCGTTTTGTTTTAAATTTTGGAGGCCAGTAAATCTAAAGAAAACGTTTTAAACATGTTCAAATTATTCCTGAAGTTCTGGAAAATACAATCACTGTCACACACTCAGTAGCTTATCGGTTGCAAAATGTTACATTCCCAAACGTACATGAAAGTTCCGTGATAAGTAAATTGTTATTAGCAGCGTCAGTTGAATCAAAATAATACTGAGTTTCATTGCATTTACTTCACCGGGATGGATTCATTCTATTTTGGTTTGGCCGTTACGTCGTTTGCAGTTTCGACACACGATTAATATCCACCTCTCCGCGATCATACAAAATATGGAATTTGTTTTTATATGCAATAATATGTAAATCGGTTATCTTGGACCAATTTAAATAAGGTAACAGTTACTTTAAGAATAATACAGGGTTTCTTCCTACGTTTGAAATTTCGGAAACCTCACAAAGTGAACAGGCATATGTGTAAATATTATCGTTAATTTTCGGTCAAAAGTATGTAACCTTTGATTGACAAACCAACAAATCTATGCTTCGTTCGTCCATCAGTTTCTTTACAATTTTGCTCAAGTAAAGTAATAATTTATCTTTTATAATTGCGTTAGACACGTTGGTGCATAAAAAGCAAGATATAATATAAAACGGAATGCATTTAATTTGTTCTATGCTGCTCTTGTCTGCGGCACATAGTACTGCTTTCCATTCCTTTGCTACAATACAACAGATGGTACTGTTTGGTTGTATAGGTGATTTAAAAGACTTGATTTTAGCCTACTGACGATTACACTCGGAATAAATTGATCACAGTTTGTTAAGTGTTTGCTCAGAAATGCACATTTTTATTGTGCGAGCTACTTAGTTACTAAGTGTGTTGCAGAGTCAACGGTTTAGCTGTTGAGTATGTTCCGCAGGCAAAACATCTTGTATCAAATTTAAACTTGTGTGCACATTACCAGTGTTTACAGTTTTAGCTCCGCTCATTTCTTATATGGTGCAGAACTTGACCCAAAACGCAACCCATTTCTAGAAAGATGAGGTTCAAAAGGCTTTATTTCCAAGAGAACACTACAAATACTACAGTGAGCACATTAAGACAAAAATTAAAGATTATGTACAAAGGTGCATGGTACGTGATCAAAGTCTAACGGTAAACCATTCGTGTGATTAACGACAAATATATTTCAACGCAGAAAAATGCGTACTCGTAAAAAATTATTTCTGTCCTGAAGACCTAAACATTGTGTACAGCACTAGCAAGTTCTATGTCCACTCATTCAGCATTCAAACTTAGTACATTTTTAACATTATTTAGTAAAGTTCGAACCCGCTTGCGCAATTTATTCGCATCTGTAAATACAGAAAATTATTGATAATTAGTTGGCATCTGCTTTTGAATAGGAGTAGGTTGTCCAGATGCTAAGAAGTAGAATTAATTTTAATTTTAACTAACTGTGATTTCTTTTTGCATTGTCACAATGTAAGTGGACGTGACCGATAATTTAGCATGCGCTTTAAAATTGCTGTCACAGCAAGTATGCCGTGCCAATCTTCATAATACTTCGCAGTATCAGTGACACTGCAATTTCTGCCCATGACTTACTAGGCCAAATCAATTGAAATGATATGTAAGCCGTCGACACAGTCTTTTTATATATTCGAATATTGAAATAATAGGCCAAAAACATGAGTACACACACAACAGAGTGAATGATCGTAGCATAAACTACAGCGCAACGAAACATACCACGGTAGTCTGACGAGGCATTTTCCCTAAGTGTAAAGGTCAGTAGACGCACTTTGTACCGTCACATGTATGCAATAACTAGTCTTTCACGCTGGGTGCATGACGTCAGTAACCGCAGTATTTTAGGGGATATATATTAGAACTACAAGTTTACTCATATGCGCCTTCAAATTCAACATAGCACAAGCGAGAGACGTTACCAAGCCTACCATAAAGATAGCATGCAGTTTTAGTGGTTATATCCCTTGCAGTTACTGCGCCATAAAAAACTGTCGCAAGGTCTACTCGCTTTGGTGAATTTGTAACGCGATGCAGGCAAAAGCATTATACATTTTAACGTTTTGCATTGCAAACTGAGGACTAGTGCATTAGTTGAGCTATGTATCTTAAATAAGTCTAGATTTTTGTAAATAATTTTTTGACATTTAACATTTTAGTGCTTCAACCAGTTAGGTAGAATAATAAATCCGGAAGACGGGCCTTAATTTTCCGGTAGTGCGAATGTTTCAGAATTTGATGTGGCCCAGAAAACAATGCCGTTTACCTCAAACATTTGGCTTAGCAATTGCTGCACTTGTACTTCGTTCAGACGTTATAACCCTGGGTTCAAATCAATATTAATTCATGACTCTCTGGAAACGTTCAGTGCACCTACTTTAAACTGATTCATTATTTGAAAATCAAACTCACATACGCGGAACGAAAAAGCAGATGCTTAATTTAATTCTCTCCAAAGACTCGAACTTAATTTTACGCTTATTTTAAATTTAACAATTTGAGGCGCTTGCGAAACAAAGTATTCGTCTTGACTGAAAGAACCATTTACCCCAGATTTCTCCAAAGGCCCTAAACCTACGATGTGTGAGTCTCGCTGTTGATAAAGTGCATTATTAATTTTTAACTTATGCAAAATCCTGAAACAGCCCTTCATAATTTAGATGCCTTTAAGCATACAAAAATGTCCTTAGGGAGCAGAAAAGTAGTATTCTAGCAGCATGGAATACAACTGCAATATTTAGCGAAAGCTGCAAGGTATAGAAACTACTAGATGAAGACCGCGTTACTTGTCATTTGTATTGAAGTGATGCATTCAAGAAGTAAATGACTCGAAAACAACCAATTCATCGGTAATCATTTCTTCCGCCACAGCGCTTACTTTATGTATTCAAATTCCCTGTCCGTAACCCTTATTACGATCAAGTTTAATCAACGTCGAATGAGGAAATCCGAATGCCGTATCACATACACCCGGTCTCCAACTCCCTTGCTCCTAGCTAAAATGCCGAACCCTCTATTTGGCATGAATCGGTCCGACCACACAAAAAACAAAGTTTCACATTTATTTAAACCGCTGCGAAAGAATCTTGTAGATGAATATTTCATGTATGTGACCAATGCTTTGTTGCTTTGTTGGAACCGCATTTATTTTCAATGTTTTGCCCAGCAATAATGAAAATCATTTTGCGCTATTTAATGCTTTACTCTAACTCCAAACCATTTGAGTGGTATCGTGCTTTCCTCTAAACATTGATGCAGGAATTTGCGTTTGTTACCGTACTGTACCTATGGAAGCAACTCTGGTAGTTTTAATATACAAATATCCGTATATATATAATCAGAAACAAAATACCGTAGAAGGTGCTTTGAATCCACACAACGTTTGAAGGTTTGTTGGCAACTGGTGAGCTCGAATATGTTGTTTGGAATTATGACACTTAATACTTCGTTATTCTTTTTATATATTTTAATAAACTTAATGTACCCTGCTAATGCAATTGTGGGTATTATTCAGTTAATATAAAAGGAGTTATATATGCTATTATAACGCATAAAATATACAGTAAAATGTACGTATTACCAGCTAGTTCAGTTGTGTCAGCAGTATTTACCAAGCAGATTCATCACATAGCACATGTTTAAAATCGTGCCAATTGTTGTTTCTATTAGGAACTTCCCACAGTTCTTTAATTGAACACAAATTAAGCAATGAAAGGTAGGTCCTGCCGTGAGATCTCAAACACCCCAGTTATATAAGCTTACCTAGCCAAGCACGACTTAAATTAACTTTCATATATTTCGCATTAGACAATAACCACCATGGTGAATTTTGCCTACCAAACTCTACATAGTTACGAAAATAACAAACCGTAACGACATCAAATCTAACAAGGAATTTTGCCAAAGATTTTCTCCATCACATTGTCATAAAGATCCAGGAACGTTTGCACCACGCTTGTACACTTGTTTTCTCTAGACAGGGGAATAGTCAGAAACATCGTCTATCATTTTATAAGTCAGGGTATTTTGTATGCTACAGATAGGCTAGTTTAAACTTCGCCACTATTTCGGGCCCCGCATAGTAAAGGTGAAAATGTAAAAGACTGGATAACATCGAAAACGAAATCCAAGCATTAAATTTACTAGCGAAACCACCATAACATAACGAATAGAAAACAAACGAATTTAAAGCATTTAAATGTTGCCAAAATTGCTAAAAACCACGTTTTTGTGACGTCGTACCGTTTTGTTAATTGATCGAATGGCACTTCGCCAATGTACGCTGACAGCCTGAAGCGAAATGTGACCGCGGACCGAAGCAAACATTCCCAACAATAGAAGTTCATTAAAATGGCATTAAGAAATCAAAGGGATATCTGACGCAACTATTGAATCACATACAGTAGCAACCGAAATTTAGGCATCAAACATACATACTTTAAATTCACAATAACTAGGATGTTAAGTTGTACATTGTGCATCATTTTAAAATTTACACCTTCACAAAGCCATGTATACAAAAATGATGCCATTTTATTGGACATTATTCTCTAGCTTTTATTATTTGTTGAAAATCCCTTCCTTTTAAACAACTATATTCTAATATTTACAATTATTTATTTATTTTATTTATTTACTTATTATTTATTTATTTATTTACATAAGCTAACGTGCACTCTGCAAGTTACCAGGAAAATGTTAACGTATGTTATGTGACCGTCGACGGACGACAATCGGAGAGTGAGTTATGTGCACAACGGAATAATCTTGCTAAACTAAATTAGTTTAACTAATAAAAGTCAACTAAATTGGAGATTGACGATTCGTAGAATATCTGGATTATTTACGTGCATGGAACTCGCAACACGTGGCTTTACCTTTCACTCGGCCTTTGTCGTTTTCTCCTAGGAATACTATTTTTACGCGACTTACTGCAGCGAAGTAACTGAGAATATCAATCCAAAGAGTACGATGTACATAGGTAGAAATGTAGGTATGTGACCACATAGAGACCGTATTTTTCCAAGGAACTTTAACTATTTAATTTCAGGCTGAAAGGAATGGTAGGCAAGCAGATACACGTGGCTATTGGGAGTGCAAAATGGACCAAGTAACCAGCATTGTTTGTACAAACCAATTATGAAATTTCTTTATGGATTGTCGTGTCAAAAACGCCAAGTCCTACTTTGGGTATTCATATGCACGCGGCTGTTTTTGGGAAGCGTGAAAGCTTCATTTGAAATGCCACAGGTGCTTTGTTTTAAGATGATTGTCGAAAGATTAGCACGCAAGATGGGATATAAAACCAATCTGTTTACCACATACATATACACTATCCAGGAGCATCACGAAACCTCCTCCATTAAAACGAAATAGGTGTTTTTTCTGCTCCAAGCCAATTCTTAAGCGAACGAAACAGCGCTTAGCAAACTCATCAGCATTCAGAGCAAATGGTAAAATTTCAAACAAAGTGTGTTAAAAACAAGAATAGACCTATGCATCTTTGTGCAGTTTCATGTAGAATCTTTGAAGTATTCTCATAAAATTTGTTTAACAAATTGCCCAGTGTTCGCTGTGCTCTTAATTTGTTACGCTTAGACGCGTTGTGCCACGAAAGTAGGTGTAAATGAAATGTCCGTGTGCATTCTATTGTGTCTAATGCGTGATGTTTGGCAAATACACCCGTTTGGATACATTTTCTGTGAACTATTTCCATTGCGGATTTCAGTTTTAAAGCAAATTGTGAGGAAAATCAAATGCTAGATCATTCTGAGTACTCTCTAATAAACATGAGCTCATCTCACTACGTTGCTGCGCATGGCAACAATTAGAAAAACTGCTGCTACCTATCTGGATTCACCGAATTGTTTACAATCCGCCTAGGTCTAACTTCACTTGGAAACCATCCCAATTTCTCCTTTACCACGATAAGTTTTGCACGTCAACTCTCGTGCTTTGTTTACTCCAGAATCATAAATGCGTCAGCGGAGCGTGAAAGTAGCGTGCAACAAAAATCTAAATTTTCCGTTTACAGTTGGAAATTATCTAAACCGGATCTAATATCCATGCTCCCAATTACCAAAAATTCCGGCTATGGATTAGATACAAAATTAAACAGTTCGACGATAAACCCGCTAACGTCATTTCTTAAAACTGCACTCTCAAGTACGTCATACCTAGTTATCAACACTGAAAACAATAACTTCCTTGATTTAAATGTTCAAAAAGCAATAAAAACGCAAATGTGAGGTATTTTCTCCCACAAATAACAAAAAGCAAACAAAAATACGGCGGAGATTGCCCCTACGATTAAATCCACATCTGGCAATTACAATCACAGTGAAATAATGAGATTGGCTGGCTTGAACTGCGACCACCTGAAATAAAAATAACACTGACTACCTAGCTTCGTTAGACCCCAGCAGCAGTACAGCAGGGCAGAGATCCGGTCCAAATAATAAGGATTGCATACATATCACTTTTACCGCTTTAGGGATGTGGAAAGTAAGTCGTAGATAAATCACGTTATCAACTTTAACATTTCTAGTACAGAGTATATCTCAGTTTGAATGAAAACATGCAAAATGTTAAAGAAAATATGAAAGCATTGTTGCTCGATTGTGTTTGTAATTCTCGCTAAAGAATCGACGCATATTTTAATGCAGTGTCTGCTCTCCATAACACAAAAATGTCAGTTGTCTGTAGACATATTAAGTGCCCAATGGAATATGCAGGTTGATAATAAAAGCTTTGCACCACCTATGCAAAATTATTACGTGAACTAATCAGATTTGCAGCAAAACATATTAAACGGAATAAGGACATCATTTTTCCTTAATGAGTAAATGCGAACTGTGTTTTTTGATTTGTGCTTTGGAAGTATACTAAAGTTCTTTTGTGCCACACTAATTTTAACTAATATACCCACCACCGTAGACCTTCAATAGCATTCAAACGATAAACTCTATTTATTATCTTCTAAAACACAGATATAAGACAGTTTATAAAATCCACTATATTAGTTTTATCCGGCCAGGCAATTTAAGCACGTTATATTAAAGTTAGGTGGCGGCGAATTTACCAATTTTATGGCGAATATATTTATCATATTTATAGATTCTGGCGCTATAGGTGCTGTGTCTGAATCCGGTGTCCAAATTCTAGGTAAAAGCCATCGACTAATTTGTCAATCATTGGCCTTAGCGAAGAAGATTAAGCGTCATGTAAAGCCAATGGCACTTGAATATGTACCACATCTAAACATAATAAATATACATTATAGATTTATTATATTCTGGGTATTGCACCAATCGCCATTTAGAAGTAAGAACTCAGCTTATACTTTTATGCTACTATTTTACCTACAATTTGCGTCTAACTGAACGTACATACATCATTCATCATTTTAGTCCTCTTCTAGCTGAGTTACATAGCAACACATTGTGAGACGCTTCCTCGCTTGGTTAATATCCTACTCCTCCGGTCGCTTCAAATATGATACAATTACATCAACACAAATCTCAACTGACAACTGTTTACTACGGGATAATACAAGACTATGTATTTGGTCCAATAATATTTCTACTATGTCCGTGACATATGCTATTTATTTTAATCAGACACGCTTTATCCATTCGCAAAGGCAACTAAATCATTATATTACCTCTATGCAGACTTTTCAGCGTTACTCCAATGAAAATCCAGCCTGATCATCCTGCAACCGAATTTTGATGCATCAGGTGGAATATGTCGTTTAATGTCGGCATATGCGTCGCCATGTTCTTAAAAAACAGAACTAACCACAAAAACCTGACCATTCACAGAAAATCATTTACTCTCGCTCAAATCATTCGTGACCTGGGGCTGCGTTAATCGTGATCCATTTAGTTTTTAGAACAAGTTTAATAGGCAACAGCCAGAGCAAAACAGCGTATCGCATTATCGTTCAGAATCTTCACCATATGGATTGAAAAGTTTCGGTGTATAAATTGTACGCTGGACCGCAAATTATTAATTTGCAGTGGTATGCATCAGCTTAACGTAGAATGCTGTTATCGCCATAGAACAAGTGTTATAGTTTCCTGTTTGACGCTGTTCTACTCTCAGCGTGGTTAATTACTTAAACATGACCAAAAATAACTAGCCACCTAAAGTAGAACCCTATCCCGATTTCAGTAATAAACATAAATTATACACGTCGCAGAAATATGCAGCTTATAATACTAAGCATGCACTACTCTGGCTCGTTAAAAATTGGGGAGCACACCAAAGGTGCGGCAGCAAAATCCTGCCGTCACATAGGCCTACTATTCAAAACACTTACGACGCGGGAAGAGATAGTTCCTCTATACACACTATCCACATGAACACAGCTTGATTATTGTGCGCTGATCTACAGTAGCGCAAGAAAAAGTGATCGTCAGCAACCAAAAATGCTGCAAAGGAGGTTTACTAAGCGCGTACTGGGCTCAACTTCACGCACAATGCAGCAAGGCCTTGCTCCTCGACCCTCTATGGCTGAGAATAAAACTTAACCCCCTTCTCTTATTCGCAATAATAACTGAAAGAGTCCACGCTCCTAATTTAAATATGAAGTTCAAGAAAAATCTGACACGTTACTCATAACAGCGATAAGGTAACAAGACTTGTAAGACATAGAACTCAAGCCCGCAACAGTTTCTATTTGAACGTCTACGCTTACCTGTGGAACCGGTTACCATCCAAGCTGCGAGAGTGCAAATTAACCAAACTCTTCCGTAGAGTGCTATATAACTTACCGTTATAAATGCCATTGGCCTCCTGAGATAAACCATGTCTGAGGAAATGACATACGAAAACAGATTGGCAGGTTGATAACGCACTGACCTCACCCCAGATGTCCTCACTTTATTGCTATCCGCTTGACAGCAGGACAGTCCTATGCCAGTAGCAAGTTACTGTATTATCCTGTGCCACGCACGTATATACATAGTAGTAAACAGCATAATTGATCAAGGAAATTTTAACTCTTAGTATGAAGTCAGTTTACCTTCTGTCTACGGCTTCTGATAATTCAAGAAAACCGCAATCTCATTTTGCTCTACGGACTTATTTTAAAGTCGTGCCATACACAATTATTCTAACTAATATTTTCTTAAAGATATTAGGTCATAAAATTTGCTTGGGCTTTTGACGTATGGTGTTGTCTGGAATGACATTCGTGACTATATCCTCTTCCAATGTTCGCAAGCTTTCCCTTGACACTAAACTGATCACGATAACATCAAATACTGATTGGAGTTGCTTGAGCCCACTGCATTCATACTGAATAACACAATATCACGGTCCCATCCGATCAATATCAGTTTGGCCCGTGGCGTCCATCATGGACGCCAAGGGACTGCCTAAGCGCATGAGCGATTACCCGACAGACATGAAATGTGGTTTGTTTTCAATTAGATATCTTTAGATTTCACGGATACACTTACTTGTGAAACTCTGCTCGCTATTTGGCCGGAAATGCAAGCATGTGCCAATTATATAAACTTCGTGATGCAATCAGAACTATAAGATTAATTGCTTCACTATGTCAGACAATCACCAAATACCGGAAACACGTTAACAGGTGCGTTGTCATGAGTAATGACGATCATGATGGTCTCTGCATTCAGCTTCCGTCCATCCGGCTTTATGAGAAATGCCGCTAGATTGAGAAGTAAGGCGAATGGACGATATGTAGGATGGACTCTAATCGGACAATTTAATCCTAAGTTGAAGCAGCTAGTTCCTTTCAGAAATTTGAAAAGCGTGGTAAGAAGACGAAAACTAGTAGATGCACGCATTTCATATTGCCTCCTCAGTACCATTATCAATAACCGGTATGCAACTATATACTTAAATATGAGTGTGACCGAATAAGCATTAGTTGAAAAATGAATAACGGAAGTTCCACCTCTATGTCCACGTCAGTCTTAAGCTGATAAATAATTGCTTTTGAACACACAGGGCAGGCTTCATCCGGATTATCGCAACGGCCTCGGCGAAACGGAGGAAGCGGGGATTATGGTGACGTAATAAAATTGTGTACGCTGGTGCATCGAATAAATTACGCTGGAAGTACTTTTGCTTAGAATTTAATACAGCTGATAATTAATCTGGGCTCATTATTAAGCGGTAGTTAACTAGTGCCATTAACTATCATATGTGGTCTGGGCCTTTAATCTGCATTATTTATAGCCATACCTAGTTGCTTATATTATACTGGTCTAGAGTGAATCGTGAATCCATCAAACCAAGTCATATGTTTATCTTATTCATAGCTTACCCTTCAACTGGCACCTACATGTACAATTCAGTAGACTGTTGTCGAAGTATTATGTCCGAGTTTGACATAAAATTCGTGGACAATAAGAGCTTCACATGTACTCCTAAGGTTGATTACTACATCCTGGGTGTAAGGATTACGGACCATCAGAGTAAGTGTATGCTTGCCCAAGCTGATCTTATCCCATAACTTTGGCACTGGATGGCATTTGTCAGAGGAGCCAGAACACCGAACAGGCAAGTATGCAATCCTCAAATATGCGCACTTTTATTACAACGTACTGACTTCCAAATATTCATCAAAGGATGAGTCTGTTTCTTGCCGTAATCCGAAAACAACTGATTTTAAACTATCTGTAATATCAGCTAATACACCAAGTAGGAAGAATGAAATGTTTGTCGTGACGTCCGCCGGGTGCAAAACACTCGTGACTAGCCAACAGCCGTGGCAATCAGTGAGGTACAAAGAAGTGCGAAGTGATTTGCTCAGCTTCGCTTTTCTTTTTTATCTAAACAATAATTTAACCGAAACTCGGTGGAGATAAATCGGAATCGCCGGTATAAACATTATTGGAATACCAATATCAACTGGACCCAATGCGCACTGTTAATTATGGACGAAACCCGCCAGCTCGGTGAAGCACTATATCGGACCGTAGATATTCACGTTAGGAACCGGATAGCGAAAGCAAAGTGAGCGGTTTATAAATGATTTTATCGAGAGGCTGAAGTACCCATCGTGAAAGATCGTCTCATTATAGTAGCGCACTATCAACCCGTACCATGTAAGACCGGTGCGATTCCGTTTAAATGTGACCCCATGCGTTTTAGTTGTGTGCTTGTCGCTTATTGTGTATCATTTACCCCTCTCTTTGTAAAACGTACAACGAAACAGTATATGAAGTCCCTAGTGCATCGATATATTACTTCGTCTACACCTTCTGTGAATTTGTAAATTGCCAATATGCATTGGCCGCTATTTCTTACACTTTTGCTTCGCCTCTCTATAAGTGTGCAGTTGGCCTTTACATCCAATTAATCAAACCTGTGTCTTCCCGCCTATTTTCTTTACAATTTGGTCTAGTTCAACTATGAGTAACACCGTATTGACGGACATCTTGGTTCTAAACTTATAATGTACTTGTTCTATTGGTAAAATTATCAATTCCCATCTTTTTTTCCTTATCAAAAATACAAAACGAAGAATCTGGTGCTACCAGTGTTTAAATTCGAAGATACTTTTTGACCTCAGAATCGAATTTCTTACTGGTTTAGCAGGTGTGATTTAAAAGCGGCGCTGTTTACGTATGCACTGATAGGGTTTCATAATTGGCTTGTATATAGTACAGTTATCCAGGTCTTCCTTTGAAATGTACACTGATCTCGGTAGTAGAGCGTTACTAAAGAATTACAAATGAATTATGTTACTTCCCAGTCAGTCAGATTACTTTAAAGACACTGTATTTTTGAGCCAGATGTGAGACGTTTTGAGTAGGCCGTCAGATTACTAGGTGATAATTTAACAACACAAACCCTCCCATATATTGTCTCTAACGTCCCTACACTTTCGTAGGCTGTTTACCATAACATACAACTGATCATATATTCTTATTTGAATATTATCAGCAGCTTTCTCTGCATTTATTTAGTAAGACAGCTGTGGGAGTCGCCCGCTATTTTTCACAAAATGTACGCCAGCCGATATGAAGGTGATGTAGCTGCTCTCTCTGCATTTGCTTTAAGAAATCCACTAAAAGTGAACTACGGCAGGAAATATTTTAACATGCGCAGTCACGTGTGATCCATTAAGTTATGTTGATTTTTTCCCACAGGTATACAAGGCAGTTACTCGGAGGTAATTTAAAAAAGTGGACGAAAATGCTTCTCAAAGCAAAGCGGTACGTTGTAGTAAAAAAACCACTTCGACGCTGCCGCTTCTGTGTTGCAATGTCAAACCAGAATGGTAGTGGATTGTCTTGACACTTGATATATGATACTGGTCGATAGCTTCTCTCGTTTGATTAAGTAGATCATCTCTGACAATCGCGTCCTTTGAATAGAAAAGGTATCTGTTTGTAAACGTCGCATGAACTTATCTAAACCTGATCAGAATTAAGGCACATGACAACACGCTAGCAGCCACAAGTAACATGTATAACGCTGCTACACCAGGAGCGCCACTGTGGGTATCTTATGCATTTTGAATATGTGGCCAAGAAGCTCTCGGTGCTTTCTCACGTGCTCAGTAAATACGACGAGATGCTACTCCAATCTATCGTCAGCAATGTGATATAATTACCATAAGTAAGCGCAGTATTGGTTACATACCTTGTCACTCTATTGTCCTTGAGTAAAAGTGGAGTATTCCTTGAAATTTCCGTGCAGAGTTTTCATACGGATTCTGCCGTGTCATAAAAGCTAAGAAGCGTGCACGAGATCAGTTGAAGCACATTTTATGTTGTAGGCAGTTGAGATTTACAAAGCGATACAGTAGTGTAGGAAGATAATCAATCTCCGGCTAGCTGACATAGGGCTAGCTTCCTATTACATGCACTGGTCGGACCAAGCGTTCGCTTTTCATTAGAACCCCGATGTACACAAATCACACAATTGGTCTTCCAGACCGATTGTAAATCTAGAGTATCATGCTTTAGGAAAATAAGACTGACTCTGGTATATGCGAATGTACGCCTAAACAACACATACTCAACCACTAGTTAGCAAATTGGTGTAGCATGGATTTATCACTCTATATTTTATGCGCAAAATAGTTATGGTATTATTTAACATATATTGTTAGAAACTTGAGTGTGAATTGAAATACCGATTTTCTGTTTTGCATATCTGATGAAAGCTAATATGTAGTGGGCAATGACGACGAAACATTCGGACGTTCATCAGGTAAACAGAGGTAGATAGCATGTATTGGAAAAGGTTAAGTCAGTTGCTCAGGAACAGTTAGGAAGAAATGGGACATTTAAATAACAGACGCCAAGTGAAGAAAACGTACATCAATCCAGTTCATTGCGAAAGTGAAAGACGGAAAAGGCACTTTTGCAGGACCGTTGTATGTTGATGTCACGAAAGCAAACTAATGATTGATTGCAAATGATCCATGGACATTTTACGAAACATCCTGTAGTGAACTGCAGGCTGAGATTCGTGAATTATATCTCCGAGTAATGTGATCAGAATCCCGCTCCCTATCTATATTTCGTTGCCTATTAATGCCCCAAGAAGACCAGCAATGTCAGCGAGAAACACAAGTTATTGTCAGAGCCCTGGCCAACATAATCTTCGTTAGACACTAAGGATGCTCAAATTGGTAGGTAGTGAATACTCGGTGTAACTGTTTTTTGTGAAGTTCAAAGTTCATTTATGGATACCGGAATTACGTCTATGCTTGCACTTACTACTTGTTTCCTATTGGCTTCAGTCATTAGGATAACACGTGAGGAATTTTTCCAGTTGTCTTGCTCGCTTTTTGTGTGGACTCCCAAACATTTAACTGAAGAGGAACGTGCTATTCTCCGTGGTATCTACCAGCTTTCGCCTGCATAATTAATGATAAAACCAACGTGCATGGTTAGTAACACTCACGCTTCGGAGGCACTGGAAGAGCATGTTTGAAATAAAACTACAGATTTGTTTCCTTCCGAAAAATGATATGCTACACGAGTGTTTTGTTTGCTGTAGGGATATTACGTACGAAAATCGTGGCAGATCATGTTGAAGACTTAAAATCTATTGGAGAATGTCTACCATTCCACCAACACCGTGCATATTTTTATAACTCATGCTTCCTTAACTCTTGTATAAATCTGGTGCACGTTAGTTAGTGCGAGTTCGGATCTATGTCATTTATTGCTCCCGTAGTCAAGTAGCTAAAATGCCGACTGTCAATGCAAACTTCCATTGGGCATGGGTTCAAATCTTGTGGTATCTGATGGATGCGTAGCAATAATGTTGGCCAGCAGGTTAAGAATGCAGTCCAGTGCTTTATAGCTCGAGTAAAAGCAGATGGTATTAGTGCCTGATAGTCGGCCTGGCAGACGGGGCTCGGATCCTGAATGCGTAACTTTACGGCCGCTCGTGCATCACCAAATTGCGTTTGCCGCTGCAGGAACGGTTGCATGTTTTTACTTGATCGAATTCAGTGAGTTAAGTTATATAGATTAAAGATCACCTTTGGAATAGAGAACCAGGAGGCCCTACTACATAAGCTGAGAATGTGGGGTGTTGGTGGCGCAGTGCCCTTGAATATCAGGGGAAGATGACAGGTTTAGTTTGATGACCACATAAGGAAATGATTTCCGTCCAATTGCAGCGTAAAACAAAGCACAGTACTGCGGCCAATTTTGTTCCTGAATAATATCAACGAAATAACACAGTATTTTTGAGCGACACGCGCTATATTTGCAGACAGCACTAATATTTGGGGGAGTAGTGATTCTTGTAGAGATTGCGGCATCATTCAGCAGTACCTCGACCGCCTTTCTGGTCGGGTTGCAAAGTTAACCTAATAAAGTGACCGTCAAACATTTTGTTTATAAGCTAAAATATGAGTGTCAGTGGAGGTGCGTAAAATATGATAAACCCGCTGCACCCGACAAGCTCCATAAACGATCTAGGCGTACTCTCACGCTGTGATCTGAAGTCTGTCGACAACACGAACAGACGGTACGCAAACGGACTATGCCTGCTTTGAGCACTTACACGCAGCTTCTGCACTGGATTTGAAGATATTGCGACGCGTTCGCTCTCGTCCATGATAAGATCGTGCATGAATACGGTTCGCTCGCCTATTGTCCGATCGCAATAGATGACGTGCAGTGATTGCAACGGATTCACCATGTGGCCACCCGGCTCATCCACACTGTACGGAGTATGATCTACGAGGATAGATGTAAGAGACTAATCCTTTTTACCCTACCATATAGTCGGTTCCGAGTTGATCACCTTATGACACACCGGATACTGTAGCTGGGCCACTTCCATTTGTGGAGGCCGCTGCTGCACGTTCGTGCACCAAGCAGCACACGCGCACACCGATGGTACCAGATTTAAAGCGTCTCGCTTAACCTCTAGGCTTCGAGCGTCAAGTGGGAAAATATTGGAACAAATTGCCGGAGACGCTAGTACAGGCAAAACCTGCGTCCGGATTCAAGGGATTCCTTGAAGCCTACTTTTGCGTTTTGCACCTGGATTAGATGGAGTTCAGCTGCAATACGCTGCCACCTTGCAGAAATCTGCGCGGTGCTTCCGCCGATGTGCCCGAACCTCCTGCAATGTAGGTGGAAAATATCTGTTTATTTTCGCGCTCTTTACTTTTAGTACAAAATATTATCATTTACATGACGCTCATTCTCAAATGACTGAATTATTATTGAATGTGATTATGAACACTTTCAAAAAATATTTTGGAAGAACTAAACATTTCAAGCTGATGCTCTTCGAGACTACGCATTTCTCACTGAAAACAAAATAATTAAACGTTAGTTTTTGCAACGTTGACCGTATTTTAATCTCTGTTGGATCAGCTTTTGAGTTATAACTGCCCTCAAATAACCCATCATTTGGTATAGCTTACAACTACGCAAGAACTAAATCAGCAATGTGTTGAAGAGTTCACCCCGTCAGGAATGAACTCTCTCCTCTCTTCCTAATGTATAAAATATGAGGTGCCACAGCTTATATCTGAGGTATTTATTTTGTGCATAAAAAGACACTAGATTACCGACAACAGGCAAAAAGCTAACCTCTCGCCGGTTTCAATGTAACTAACCGGCACACATTTGCATCCAATTTGTAAATATGAAGCTTTATACCCGTGAACTTCAGCGTGCTCTTTCGTGTCCCTTTCAGTAAAAGCATTTTTCACACCAGTTAAGAAACGAGCATTCAATTTTACCGATCTCAAATTTTCCCTAGTTCATGGCTATCTGACCCTATGCTTTATCACCGGATACATATTGTTCGGCTGGATCTACCGCCCTTCTGTTATCTACCCTGAACTATTAAGTACGTCAGAGGGATTACTATGTCAGCGAAACATAAGTATTAGTATAGTGGCAGTTGTACAGTTATTGTAGCAAAGGTTGTCAAAGTTGCAGCACATTTACATAGAAACCCTCAGTAATGTTTGTCGGAATGTTTAAGGAACCCCTCAATCAGACGGATGTAAATAACTACATGTTTGTCCTGTACACATGAAGATCGGTTGTCTGTTATTTGTCACGTTTGTTCGAGTACTCAATTAGTAGTCAGTCAGCAATGCTACGAGCATGCTGCCATCAATACAACTGTGACGAATCCTCAAGGATTTCGTCACGTAGCGACACGAATCAAACAGAGAATGATTCTAAATCCACGGAGCTGACAAGCGTTTTCCTTCCTGCTCTCTAAAAACAAATGTACTCAAGGAAGCACCCGTAGATATACTACTTTATTGATATAGACCATTTCAGTGTTTTTTTCAAAGCTGCTATATTATACCCGTCTGCTTGTTATATTTGAATTCATTATTTATTCATGTCTAGTGCGCGTGTACTGCGGCTGATTGTTTACCTCTGTGGTTGCATAAAACAAATTTTGACCTTTATTTGACATACATTTGCGCAGCGCAAACCATCCACGCTTTTGTAGTGATTGCTAAGATCTTACAATGTTAACAGTCCAAATGAACATTAAATATGTGTGCAAATAATTTAAGCACAAAAGCAACTTTTATTAAAACTTAGACAATGTATCACACACGCGTATTTTTAACGTATATATAATATATCCGTATGCGTTTTGCTTGCGATGTGACCATGAAACGCGATCCGAAAATGTTTATTACTTTGATCCGAGCATTCAATCATGGCCATTGGTACGCACGTGCAGGTTCGGTTCGCTCGAGGTGCTACCAAAATTGTATGTAAAAGTTGCGATTTTCCCATGCGGCGAATTTTCTTAGCAGTAAAGGAATGTGAATTTGCTGATAGTCTATTCGTTTTATTGCTAATCTTAGTTGCTTTAGCAAAACTGTGAAAAGTTACACATCTCATGACTTACGTAATTGCACAGTCAATTTTCTAAGATGAACAGGAAAGGAAAGGGAACAAAGGTTAAGTCAAATGAAACGATAGAATGCTCATTGTTATTGGGTTCCTTGTAACAATTTTAGCTAAAGTTAAAGCATGGTGAATTGTAATATCTCGACTGTATTTGTATGTCCGGGTTTATATTTTATCTGATCAATTCCCGTTAATATGCCTGGATGTTAATCGAGAAGCGTGAAGTTTAAGTATTTCTAATTTCTCCGAAGTAATAAAATTGAAACAATTACCATGAGCTTGGTACGCTCCGGCAGTCATACGCACATTTTTCTGCCCTACTCGAAGCTCTTCTTTTAATGCTTAATTGTCAATTTTACTCATTTATGTGTTGGACTGCGCTGTTTCCTATCATGTTTGTAGCTGACTTCTGGCTGATCTGGCTGCATAATGAATGTTTTACTTGAACTGTCTTAAACAAACTTGTGCATAACAAGGTTAATTTAATGATTTGTTTTGCCATCGTCAAAGTTCCTAGTGTGACCATCTGCTGAAATATAAATTGGTATGTAGCTTTTGAGGTATACTAGTAATTTCCAGATACCTAATTCCTTTCGATGCAGCAAAATGTCACCGAATAAATGCTCGATAGAAGTGGTCTTATTGTCAATATGTTGAAGTACGGTATGTTTGATTGATGTGGCAAGATGTCTTGCCTCGAAATTTGGGTTAGCCAGTGTTAGTAATTGAAGATAATCTATGGTCACTTATCGGCTGATTTAAAGGCCTACTTGCTCATGTATAAAGCAGGACAACCCTAAAGTTAGTATGAGCTTCTAAGACCTGCTGCAAAAATTACTGCTCGATTTACGCTGGCGGTAAGAGATCAGTCCTCGGGGAAGCTTTGTAACAAATTTAGTCAAATTACGACTAAATATTCTTGAGGAACACTCTCTTAATATGCTGTCGTGTATTAATTCGATTGGTTTACAAATGTTGTAACTTATTAGGAGGCTGAAGCGAGAAACTAGTCGGAGAAATTATACTGCCATTGATACGTATGTCATAAGGCTGAACAAAACACATTGAGTAATTGGTCAACACGTAAAGTTGTGTGGCCGGACCCGCTTCTATACCAACACTGTAGCGGCTATAATTATGAGTATAATCTGAGTAACACGATAAAAATCGACCATGAATAACAGCAATGAATTTTTAAGATGAAACGATTTTGAACGCGGAAGAGAAATTTAACATTTCGTCAAAGTTTTGGGACATATTAACACAAAGCGCATGTTGACATAGCGGATGTTTAGAAGGCGTCGCTTAACCTCTTCCGTTTCATTGTGATATGCAATGCCTTCCACTGGTACCGTAGCTAACGATATAAAACAGAAATTTGTTCTTAAAAGAAAGTATGGTACTAGAAATACCATGGTGCTCCAAATCAAGCAAACATTATTAACCACATACTTGATCATATAAAATCTATTACTGAAAAATGATATCTCAAGGACCTATGTTGGTACTACGGACTGTTGTTGTGTATAGGAGAAATGTTTGCCTAACTACAAAGTTTTAACCAACAGTAGCACTGTGGGATTTAGATGCCTGCATTTAACTTTCCCTACACTTACATGAGGAACTCTACATTATGTACAACCCAGACTAAGGTAACTAAATTCATCCACTTGTAAGTAATAACCGTATATGCAGAAAAATTATGTTCACCTTCGCACAAATAACAAGTCTTAAATGAAAACTGCAAAACCTAGGTTAATGGATGTTGTTCTTTAACTGAATACTGAATACTTAGAATGAAGATAAAGAATAAATGATGTATTCATCAATCGTAGGTGGATCGGGCACATCGGCGGAAGCACCGCGCAGATTTCAGCAAGGTGGCAGCGTATTGCAGCTGAACTCCATCTAATCCAGGTGCAATACGCAAAAGTAGGCTTCAAGGAATCCCTTGAATCCGGACGCCGGTTTTGCCTGTACTAGCGTCTCCGGCAATTTGTTCCAATATTTTTCCACTTGACGCTCGAAGCCTAGAGGTTAAGCGAGACGCTTTAAATCTGGTACCATCGGGGTGCGCGTGTGCTGCTTGGTGCACGAACGTGCGGCAGCGGCCTCTACAAATGGAAGTGGCCCAGCTACAGTATCCGGTGTGTCATAAGGTGATCAACTCGGAACCGACTATATGGGTAGGGTAAAAAGGATTAGTCTCTTACATCTATCCTCGTAGATCATACTCCGTACACTGTGGATGAGCCGGGTGGCCACATGGTGAATCCGTTGCAATCACTGCACCTCATCTATTGCGATCGGACAATAGGAGAGTGAACCATATTCATGCACGGTCTTATCATGGAAGAGAGCGAACGCGTCGCAATATCTTCAAATCCAGTGCAGAAGCTGCGTGTAAGTGCTCAAAGCAGGCATAGTCCGTTTGCGTACCGTATGTTCGTGTTGTCCACAGACTTCAGATCACAGCGTGAGAGTACGCCTAGATCGTTTATGGAGCTTGTCAGGTTCAGCGGTTGGCCTTTCTTTTGAAATTACCGAACGTATGACACAGTGTTGACCGTATGGCTGTTCGAATACGGAGTCCCTTGCGCAAGGATTGAGAAAATCTATGGAATTCCTCTTATATTGTCTTTCCAAGAAATCTATTAAACCTGCGAATAGTTGTGGTCCTATTTGCCTACAACGGAGAAAACGCATTTGGGCCCATCATTCACCCCATGACATTGAAAGAGTCGGCAGTCAAACTGCGAAGCAATGCAGGTCAATATAGGTGAATCGAGGTGTTCATGTTCATCTGTCACCCACTCATCTTTCAATGACTTGAGGAACCACTCAATTTTACGAATGCGCAGTAAGGAAGTCACATTCAAGCTTGTTGAATAATGTGGAACGGAAATGTTCAGCTCAGGGAATAGACTAAACCTTGAATGGACAACCCGAGCTACATATATTTCTTTTATTGCAAACAATTATGGGCCCTCAACGTTTTGTACTGGTTGCTGATGCGAGGATTTCACATGCAGGTATGCCGCAACATGGGTGCATGTTATTAAAACTAGCATCCCACCAAAATTTGACTTATTTTCTTTTTAAAAATACCAGTTCGCGTTCGGTTTGTAGCTAAAACGTTTCCATGGTTTCTGAACCTAGCCGTTCGCGGTCTAGGTTTTGTGCTCTTCATTATTGACGGCATCTTGGTCGCAAGTCGTGACCATGACGAACGCTTACGTCGTCTGCGACAACTTTTTAAACGAGTTTCGCATTATGTAGTAGTTATTCAGACCGCCGAGAGTCAACTTAGTGTTAATCTGGTAGACTTACTTCGTCACTGTATTGCACCTACCGGAATTACACCCCTACCTAACAGAGTGACAGCCATCGCTGAGTATCCCATCTATGATTCCTTCAACTAGTTACGCCGGTTTGTAGTCGTGGTTAGCTTCTTCGAACGATACATTCCGCACTGTTACGAGTTAGCCCAGCTCCTTACGGAGCTACTCAAGGTAGATGCTAAATAACTCAGCTTTACGGAATCAGCTAAGCAGGAATCCAATGAGCTAAACCACCAGCTGGCAACAGCCAGGATTTTCGTGCATCTAGAACCTACGTCTCCGTTACGGTTAACGGTGGACGCCTCAGATATAGAGGTAGGTAGTGTACTACAGTAGCTACAGGTTGGAAACTTTTATCCGAGTGCAATTTTCTCTAAAAATATGCAGTCTGCCGAACGAAGCCATAGCACTTTCAGCAGAGAACTAGATATTTATATCAATGTGCACCGTTTCCCACATGATTTGTTAGGAAGTACATTTACGATATTCGCCAATTCAAAGTCTTTGACATATGTACCGCTTTTCGCTCCAGATCGTCTTTCACGTGAGAATCTAGATCGACGGATTCCATTTCCCTATATACCAACGAAATGCGGCATTTGTCCGGTGCGAATAAGTTTGTAGCAGATGCCTTGTTCTAGGCGAAAATCGAAATCTTGCTTGAGCACTCCCCTGCTGATCTCCAGGAATTAGCCACAACGCAACATCAGGATAAGCAGTTCCTACAACAACTTATTCCGCTGCCTGATAGTCCGGATGTTCTCATGTGTAACGTCTCCAAAGGAAAGCAAAAAATCTCTAGTTACATCGACCTACTGGCAAGTCCTTTTTGCTTCATTATATATTCCAGCTAATCCAGGCATCGGAACAGCTTGCAAACTCATTTCCGATCGGGTTGTGTGGTCAGCACTAAAGAATGAACAATGAACAATGATTTATAACGGGTAAAAAGCATATGCTTGAGAGACCCCGTAGGGTGGTTGGAGCAATAGATAAAATGGAAGGATAATCGAACAAGTAAATCGTTTTTTAAGCCACTACAGATTTCAACGCACCACTTCATAATGATAGTTTGAAGTATGGACTGGATGGATGTCTGCACCCAAAATAGAGCTGTTATATTACAGCAAATGTGGGAAAAAGAAATCAAATGAACGGATAACGCTCACTCGTGTGTTGCTTCCGTTGAGAGATGTGGTACGTTACTCCAGTTTGTATACATCCATGTCGCTCATTGGGACACTTCTGTATGTAACATCAAGGCCACTTTGCGGGGAGGGTCAGTAACCTCATGGTTTGGGTCTCGTTAATTCGTCCTCCGAATAGGACGTGCTATGCCACTAATGCAAGTTGGAAATAGTGTGTCATCTAGACGTTTTTTAAACAGTGCCAATGTGGGGGCAAGGACGACGTGAGTGGGGAGCGCATTCCAAGCACGGGACACACGGAGTAAGAAAGAGTTTCGTCGACAATCAAGTCGGCTGTAGTGCGTAGCCAGTTTGAGCTGTTGACCTCTCAGGTTGGTATTTTGGCTCAGCTGCAAGAGACTGCGACATGGGTGATTTGGATTCATCAGTATTAAGTAGACCATGATGAGGTCTCTTCGGTGACGACGATATTCACCACTGTACAATCCCAGAGACTGCAGTCTGCGTTGGTACGGGATGTGAAACAGGCCTCTGACGAGCTTCGTGTCTCTACGCTGTGGAGCTTCAAGTGCACTGATGTCGCGCTTGCGCCAGGGACGCCAGGCCTGGATCGCATACTCCACGTTGGGTCTCACGTAAGCGCTCTTCATTTGCGGAAATACAGATGGCTCGAAATTTCCGAAAGCCCTCCGTAAGAGTCCGAGATGTTGACTGGCCCTATTTCGATGCCTTTTCAGCTTGTCTGGAGCAGCCAAGGCCGTCCTGCACGATCACTCTGAGGTCGCATTCCTGGGAAGCATGTTGCAACGGCTGGTCCCCGAGTAAGTATTCATGGATGAGCTGGTGGCGTAAGCTCACGACTTTGCACTTGGCGATATTGAAGTGGAGCATGTTTTCGGATGACCAAGTGTACGCCCTGTCCAGATCGCTCTGCAGTGTTGTGTGATCGTCCTCTGTCCGGAGGTCATGCCAAATTTTGACATCATCTGCAAACAGCAAGAAGTTCGACTGTAGTACACTGGCAAGGTCGTTAATGAATGTTAAAAATAAACGTGGCCCCAGTACTGACCCCTGTGGCATACCGCACTGGACGTCAATTGGGTCGGCCATGGAGCTGCGGACTCTCACATTCAGCTGACGTTGAGTGGGAAAGTTGGCGATCCAACCAAGCACAGAGTCACCGATTCCGTAGCCTCGAAGCTTGTGTAGGAGGATGCGGTGGTCCAAACGATCGAACGCCTTCGAGAAGTCCAGGTAGACAACGTCGACTCCAAATCTAGCATCAGCTAACTCCGTCCAGCTTGCTCGGGCCAGCAGCAAGTTTGTAGTGCAGGATCGATTTCGGCGGAATCCGTGTTGCTGTGGCACTATTATATTGTTGTTCTCCAGATATCCCATCAGCGCCTCCGCAATTATACGTTCCATTATTTGGATAAAACTGGGAGGAGAGTGATTGGACGGTAGTTCGACGGCTCCGCACGATTACCGCTTTTGTAAATGGGTGTGACTAGCCCATGTTTCCACATTGTGGGAATCAGAATTTCGTTAAGACAACGTTGAAAGAACCGAGCTAATTGTTCGGCAATGTTTAGGGCCGTTGCCTTCAACGCCTTCGATTTAATATCTTCTACGCCTGGCGAGCTGTGCACACGCAACGACATTAGCGTTTTCAACACATTGGTTGCCGTGAACGATACGTTGTGTAAACCTGGGAACGTTGAGAGCTTTGTCAAAATCGGGTGAAGGAATGGTTCACTCCGGAAAGTATGGAGGACGTGTTGACGAAACACGTTGGCCGCGTCCTGTGCAGTTTGCGCATGACCATCTGTTGCACGCAAGACCGGGATCCCGCGCTGCACTCTACGGAGTTTGTTGATATGTCTATACAACAGCTTTGGATTTTTGCTGAATTTTGCTGATAAGTTCTGTTGGTGCTGGAGTTTGTCTTCGCGAATCAACTTGACGCAGTGGTTTCGTTGAGTTGTGTAGACTCCCCAGGTCAGATTACTCGGGCAAACTTTGTAAGTGTGCCAAGCCGAATCCCTTCAGGCCATAGATTTTCTTGTACGGCTTCTTAGGAACGAATCCACTTGCTTCGGGCGAAAGGCCTTGCGTTCTGATGCATTTGCCACTAGCTCAGTGAATTTGGTGACAAACACCATCCAAGCCTCATCGGGCGGATTCTCGGTCAGGAAGTACCAGTTGGTGTCTTGAACAAGGTTAGACAAGATATCGTAATGTGTAACCACATAAGTTTTCTCGTCGTTCGCTCTAACGTACTCCGAATAACAGATGTAACGAAAGTGCAACGTCGCGTGATCCCTACGACCTAGTGGTGTAGCTATGGTAACGGCGTCAATCATTTGTTCCTCGTTGGTGATCACAAGGTCCAAGACAGAGGGGGGTGTCACCCGTTCTGAAACGAGTGGGGGAGGTGACATTGTTATACAGTGGTACATCGGTAATCAGTTCTTGCAAATCAGCCTTGAACTGTTCGCTGGGCGATGCTGGAACTTCGAGTGCGTGCAGACTGAAGTCCCCCACCAGAAGAAAGTGACTGTGTGGACGTGTCAATACTCGTTTCATCGCAGCAGCAAGGCCTTGATCCATTTCCAAGGTAGACATTGGAGGACGGTAAACTATTGCTAGCAAACACACATCGCCACGTCTCAGGTGCATACGACACCAAAGAGAATCGTTGATGTTTGCTTCTGAGTCATCAATGATCTCAACATGTAGGTCGGATCGATAATACAAAAGCACTCCGCCTCCTCTGCTAGGCCGATCTTTTGGTAAGGAACTCATGCCAGGTAACGCAATCTCGGCATCCGCGATTTCCGTGCTCAGCCAGGTTTCCGTGACCATAACTAGGTCCCAGGGCGTGGAGACCTGGCGAAATCGAAGTTCGGTTAGCTTGCTGAGAAGACCTTATGCATTAGTATAGAAGCAGGTGAGGGCATCGGTGGTTAGAAGAGTGTTTGTAGACTCTGGTTTTCGGATTGAGTTTACGCCGACCCTTGTGGGGTCGGCTGCCGGTAGTATTTTTGTAGGACCGATGCTGCAGACCCTACGGCCAGTTCAGGTCGTTGTATTGAGCTCTCAGCGCCAACAGGTGGGTGACCAACTTGTCCCCCTTCAGCCGGCAGCGTGTTTTGGCATTGTCTCTGGTCTGAGCTACATGGCGGCAGAATTGTATTGGTACGTTGCTTGCTTAGTGTGACATGGCCTGTTGGTGGTTCAGTGCCCATCGTCTTTATACGTATTTCGGATGGTAGCATTTGACGCATTTTGCGCCACGTATTGATCACATATTCTACCATCATTTCGGAATGCAACGGTATTTTCATCACTCGGAGACCACATCCTTTGTAGTTAGGTGAGAGTGGTAACCTTGATGTCGAAGTAGCAATAACGTTTTCGAGTGAGAGCAGTTCGCGAATAAAACGCCATTCATCCCAGTCATGCGCTTTGGCCTCTAGATCGCTTGAGATCTTGAGCTCGGGGACACCGTGAACAAGAACAGATTTGGCGTCTTGTCGTTTACGGAAGTCGTCCGGATTTTGTTTGCGTTTTTGGCGTTCGCTCCAAGGAACATCTGGAAAGATTCGAACTGTGCATGATGTGGTACGGAGGCGAGTAGCTGACAAGAGAACTTCCTCTGCTTCATTAGCTGATTGTAGTGTTACCTGGAATAAACGTGGATCACCATAGTGTATGGAGTTTGGGTGACGGACGAGACGCACCATACTGATTGGTTTAACTTGAACCTCCATCAGTTGACACAGGGAGTCCCACTGTCTTTTGTCGTCCAATATCTTATCTTTTATAGAGTTCGCCCCGGATTCAGTCACATTGGAACATATAACTGTCAAGGGATTATGGTGTTTTTTAATGTCCACCTTGTGAGGACCAGTAACTGGTTTCTTCGCTTGGGTAGATGATGAGGTCTTGAGTCCCGTGGTGGTAACGGTAGTATTAACTTGTTTGGCAGCGTGTTGCGTAACGATGAAATGGGCCTCAGCCGTATGAGTAGTGACAACGGACGCGTATGTTGTGTATGGTGAGAACTTGTCTCAGCTGTCAACGTTTCAAACTGCAGCACCATACACAGGCACCGCCTGGCGTTTTCACGGTTTCTAGTGCTCGTTTCTCTCAGGCTCACATCAACATCGTTGATTTGCTATCGCCGTCGAGTGGGTATAATTACATACAGACTTGTATCGATCGGTACCATCGTAGGCCTTTTGCAGTCCTCATTTTTGCAGAAACGGTGGCACACAACTTCGCAGCTTATTGGATTGCATATTATGGTGTGCCATCTACCATAACAACTGATCACGGAAGGTAATTCCAATCAGCGACCTTTCGAGAGTTTACTAATACTCCCGGAGCCAGCAAATAAGAACAATTGCGTATCACGCAACGTCGAAAGTGTGAGCCGAAGGTTTCCATCATCATTTTAAAACTTACTTGCTGGTATGTTTTGACCCAACTCGTTGGACCGAAACTTTACCGCTCGTTCTCTTAGGTGTTCGAACGACACCTGAAGCTGATTTAGGTTGCTGTGCCGCGGAGCTGGTATACGGTACGACGTTAAACTTCCGGCTGACCACGTTCATGCCATCGAGACAAACGCTCTAGATCCATCAAAATTAGTACATCGCCTACGTACAGCTACGCGTGAACTGCATTTTACTGCCACACGCTCCCAGACTAACAGGTTTCACGTACCAAAACACCTAATAAGTTACGTGTAGTCCGAAGGCAACTACATCCACCGAACTAAGTGCCATATGAGTTTGCCTCAACAGCACAGAAATACTGTAATATCGGTATAAATGTCAACATCGAAGTGACTGGTAATACGATGCACAAAGACACCTGTTTGATCAGCCGTAATGAGTAGGATCCAAAAGTTACAGTTAATACGCAATGGAAACCAACTTTGAATAACTACATCAAGGCAAATCAGCGCAGGTTCCCTCTTTTTCTTCCGCTTTTATCTGTATAAGTTTAAAATATATCAATGGGAATACACGCATTTAGTTCAATATCGCGCCTAATAACCATGGGACATTAGCATTGAATCCAGCAGCTATTAAGCGCCCCATACAGATTTTCCAGCGGATCAGACCAGTCAAGTGTAGATTTGCCGTAAGAAATCCGGTGAGATGAGGTTTCGTTAAGGACCAAAATTATCGGTGGTGCATTGGCGAAAACACAATATTTTCCCGACGGTAAACAACGTAATATTAGCGCTGCGTTTGTCTAGAATTTTCAAAAGGATTAATTACTCCACAGCGGTTCAAAATATGGCTCTGGACGACGAATCACCCTTTACGATAGGGTTTGCTAAATCGTTTGGAGAATTAGGGAGGAACGTTTGTCTTTTGGATTTAATATCTCCGGCAACATAATCTATAAATTCTCGCTACTCACTAGATGATTCTCCAAGGTAGTCTTTGTTGAGGATGAGTTGGTTTTGAATGGTATGTCGGAAAGGCATAATCCCATTCGATGCACCTTTCGCACAAGTCCCTATAAATTTCCTAATCATCTGCAACTAGTATTATTGCAAGAAAACTTGAGAAAGATAAATTGCGCGAATAGACGTTTGTGCTGAGATGACTCATTTCAGTGGCACAGATATTGAAGTGGGATCCAATAAAGCAAACATCCATAGTAAGATTTACCTGTAATTCCGTCGACCACGATGGAACCAAGGAGAAAGAACTGTTCCATAGGCAACTACACCATCACTTATTTGACCACATTCGCAAACGTTTGCAGGTATCTGCGATGGTACGTTGCTTATAACCTGACTCCTCATCAATAGGCTTCAGCTACAGGGAAGAAACACCTTAGCTATTGTAGCGCATTCCATGTGAAGGGAAAACACTATAGTGTCACTCTATCGAAGCCACAACTAAGAGATGAATCTCGTCAAGGATAGCTAGCAGCCTTAAATTGAGCCAAAAGATAGTTCTCTTGTGCATAGGAAGAGAGCTCGTGTTTGAAACGAGAGGTTCAGTGAGTAGGGATGGACAAAGAAACTCACAGCGCAAACGCCATGGAGATCGGCTCCAAGCAATTGCAGCAAGTCTATCCAGGTAAACAAAATCATCGTCTAACTAGAGAGCTGCAAGGCTCCAACCGAGACCAAATTTCAATTAAGGGACTTCATCCCTCTTGATCAAGTCACCACTTGTTCTCCTCTCCCCTTCTAGCATCCACAGCCTCGGCGCGCAAACGACGCATGTCGCGGTGTGCTGGCATGCGCAACACGTGGCCCTGCCATCGGAGTCTGGTGCGTGAGATAATGGTGCTCAGTGGTTCAATTCCTCATGCTGTACCATGGACAATGTTTCGAACATGCTGATTGCTTACGCAGTGTTCCTACCAGGTAGGAGCAAAACAGTGAGGTTTGTGGCCTACGACGATAAAGCACTACATATTTCTGCTCTCTCAAACATTTGTTCTACTTACTATGAACCAATTTCGGCCTAGCCATTCTTACAGTGATCAGTTTACGATAACTGTATCTCGGGGTATCTAAAAAGATGCGTACCGTTTGTTTCGATGTCCATTGAATCGTGTATAAAAACCTTCACTTCTCATAAGTATTCGCAACAAGCATAATATAAAACTCTCGAAACTGGGACTACGGAGGATTATGTTTCCGCTACTGTTAACTCAAGGCCCGCCGAGGTTTGCGATATATGATCCATAGTTGATATTTCCTTACTAAATGTTAGATAGCATCCTGCACTTTACTTTTGTCAAGGCGTTTTAGCTCTTGTTCCCGAAATGAAGTTGGGTATCTCCTAGTCTAATTACAACGGCTTTATATTCACATAGTCGAGTATTTGTGAAGCACTCACTCTACGAGGCTATGAGAATGAGGGCGGTTGTCAGTTTTGTTCGTTAATTGTAAGGCACTCCATCAGTGGCCTATATTAGCCTCGTAATTTATGACATACGTTGATTCCAGTTGGTGATGTGAGTTAGTAATGGCAGTTTGGTGGTTAGAACTTGCCTTCTCAGATAGCTGATGATTGTGCTGGACAGTGGCATCTGTCACATCAAAAACAATAGCTGCGAAGAACACCTGCCGCCGTGAATCATTAGATGTGAGAGCTCTTGTGACATATGAGATTTATTAAAAACACAAATACCAAATTATCTTCGACTGGCCGTTTATAGGAGCAAATTGACTGACTGACATATCGTGTCTTTGAAGAAATACGCCTTATAAATGCAGTGTGACGAAACCATCATGAAGTCTTCCAGTAAGTAGTTCCGTAACTAGAGTCGAAATGGTTTTGTACACCATATATATTGCTCACATTGAAATCAATCGGCAAATGGGTTAAGCTGAATATTCAATTACGCAGCTTACTCATAAGAAAAGTAATATTCTTCACTCAATAATGCAATTTTTGCAAATTTAACAATGCCAACGTTGTTGACAATCTGCTTTGTCGGATTAGGGAGCTTAACAACTTACATATTTTGCCCACTTCATCGGTAGGCACTTAGTATCAGCTAACATTTGCTTTGAACCTGGTCGGTATATTAATCACTAAAAGGCACTCTGCCATTTGTCATTCACGCCAATAGTTAATGGACACTGTGGAAACATCGGTAGAATTGGTCTACTCAGTATCTGCACGGACATTACAGCACAGGATCATCATTAGTCACCCACGATCAACGTGTGATATTCTGTCAATGTACGGTTGGCATAACACTAGTAGGTAAACGGATTTTAGTGTAGTCGGTGATTTCTGGATTGCCGATATATTTCGTAAATACAAATCACGCATAAAATGAAACAGTTTTTTTCCGGTTATTTAAAAACATCGACTGCTTAACACACACTCTCTCACAACAGGGATTTGCTTCCAACATGCGTAACTTGTTACGTGGAATTTTATTTTAACTGCTGCGTAAAATGGCACATTAGAACAGATATATTGATGGTCCAAGTTTTATTCAAAACTAGAAGCAAACAATAGAGATCGAGGTCTCAAGTTAGCTGAAATTCTGTACATAAGGGACATATGCTAGTTACGGTAGATTTAAATATACGTTCGATTGCTTTTAAAACCGTGCGAATCATGGCACCGTTTTAAAGGTCAATCGAACGTATATTTAAATCTTCCGTTCCTAGCATAAGTCTCTTATGTACAGCATTTCAGCTAACGTGAGACCTCGGTCTCTATTGTTTTCTTCTAGTTTTAAATAGAAACTTGGACCTTCATTCTGTCTGTTCTAATGTGGCATTATGTGCAGCAGTTAAAACAAACATCCACGTAACACGTTACGCAGATTGGAAGCAAATCCCTGTTGTGAGTGAGGATAGCATGTTGTGCAGGAGGGATATAACATTGGTATTTTCGTTGATGAAGTGATCTGTTGCAAGAGATTTCGTCTGACTAACGGCTACTGCAGTTGCAGTAAGGTAATTACCCATACATATATTATGCATATTATACGACACTTATAGTTTACCAAATCGAGAATATTGAAGTAAATATATCGTGTGGTAATGTGACTCTCCCCACTTCTTGCTGCATGGTGATATCTGAAAACTGGTGTTGGTGTACTTATCGAATACTTATATGGTCTACGAACAGAGCTAATTCAAAAATCAATAAATTCAAACAAATCAATTGAAAGTTTGACACATCGAACTGACAGTTAAATTGATGGAAAACGCATTTTTTCAGGGAACGTTCTGGGTAACTGTGTTGCAGAATCCAGTCCTTCAATCGAAATTGGATTATTCGACAAAGCAGGCTTAGAGAAAGTGACAGGGGGATTAGATTGTAAAAGCCTTTATGTATAAAACTAGGCCAGTTCCATAACTAACGAGGTAGCTGCATGCGTGAGATTCTTCCTTTGAATCAGTCAAACTCACTCCAGCGCTGCTATATACTAACCAAGAAGCATATAGGTGAATATGCGTACACGTCTGATTATATGCTTCGTTAGCTTGCGGCAAGCTAGACGCTTGCTTCGTCATGTAAATCCATACCGTCCATCCACCTGCATAAGCACGTTATATCCTTTCCTTTTACTTGATTAACTGCATCAATGTGACTGATAACTCTGTACACCTTTCCACTCCGCGTGGTCTTTGCTGCCCTTATGGTTAAGGTCTCATCGAAAACCGTCGTGTGCCTTACACCGGGTTCGTACCTTCGTTCCCGGTGTCATCGTATCTGCACTCGGTTCCTGCTGATCATTTCCCTTCTGATTTATTACTTCGTGCTTTACTTCTCTGACCTTCGCAGTCACCACACGTCACTTCTATCGCTCGTTGACACCCTGTGTTAGTTGATTTGGCACTTCCTCGTTCATCGATAGCTCAGATAGCGCACGGGTACGGCGGTCGTATTAAAGTTTATGACCTTCCATCCGTTTTATTCAATTCCTTTGCAGTTGCTCGTGCGAGGACAAGACCGAGTGTAACAGTGCAGCCGACACATGCATTAGTTTCCCGTCCTTCTGCTGTAAAGACATTGAACTAGACTGAGACAATGTTCGGTTATTTCGTGTAGCGAATCTCACACAGTTTTGCATATTGCTCAGCATGACTGGTTCTAACCTTCAGCAACAAATCCTTGGTTTGTTTGACCACAGCCTCTGCTTTTCCGTTAGACTGGCTGTGATACGGGCTGGTTTGTCGATGCGAAAATCTCCACTTGTTTACGGACGTGTGGACCGCAGCACTTGTAAATTGCGGGCTAATATCATAGAACAGTTCCTGTTGTAATCCGAGTCTGGTTAACAGACATCCATGCTGCTTACTTATTTCATCCTTGGTTGGGGCTGTGATTAGATTGACCTCGAAAGAATTAGGTAAATATACCAATGTACTATTCTCGACCGTGCGAGACACCCCTGCACAAAGCAATGATAATCGTGATACAACAAAGGTTAGTAAATATAAAAACGGCCCAATTTATAAGTAGCATATGGATCCATGTGTTAAGTGTGTGTGAATGCATGTAGTCAACTACCTGTTTGGTTGTGTTTTATGAATTTGTAAATGTGACATTGCATTTGTTATTGATATCGGTTAGGCTGTCAGCGAGAGAAGGGTGGAATGAAATTTTCGTATTGGATGACTGATGTCCGTGAATTGGCTAAGATCATCCGGATAAGTAAGAGGCAGCGACCTTAGTTCGTATCGAGTTTTATCCGCCAAATCACAGTGCCGTTAAACGCACATGTGTCGCCTTTTATAGAGAGAAGGCTGGCCAGTCGAAAAGCACCAACTCCTGGAACACTGCCGCCGAAGTATTTGCTGGAACGGGGTGAACCCGAAACACCTAGCTGGCACTACGGAGAGGTTGATCGGTTTGCCAGCGACCAGGTAGTATTACTCGGTGCCACCGAACAAGTCAACTGCTACTTTCTGCCATGATCGTTGAGGGAGTCAAGGGTCACTATTTAATAATTTGCTGACTATTGATACGAGCTGTGTACGTTCAGTATACTCCGTTGTCCTACGCCCAAATTTTAATCGCTGAATCGCTCTATCGCCTAGACAACAGCGAGCAGCTCGTTTTTGGTATGTGCATAGCGCTGTTCCGCCACCTTGAGCACCCGACTGCGAAAATCCAAAGTGGTTTAACATCCTGAAAAGGCAGAGCTGGATGGTAGTAAAGGAGCACTGGTACACAGCTAAGGCCATGCTTGATGGTTGTAAAAGCCGCGTCCTGCTATTTTCCACAACTCCATTTTGCACATTTGGGACACAGTGAGTTCGGATAGCCGTATTGGTTTCAGCACGTTTCGACAAGAATCGGTTGAAATAAGTCACCATACCATTTAAATGACTAGAAGTTTTGACATACTTATTGTATCTCCTGCACAGCTTTGTTTTCTTCCTGGTCAACCTTTATACTTTCAGATATCAGAATGTGCCCAAGAAAAATTACATAGGGGTTCCGGAGCTTAAAGTTCTCACGTTGGAGCTTTATGTTCCTTTAAAGACAATGCTGTGAAAATTGGTGTAGATTGATGTCATGTTCCTGGTCCGTCGCGCCGTAAATCAGCGTATCGTATTCTACAATGTTTACACAGTCATGTTCCTCAACAGATTGTAGTAATCGTTTTTTGATATTTCACTCGAGTCCTTCAAACAAAACGGTAAACCCATCCATCGAGAACGTCAGATGGGTGTGCAATCGTTGACAGGAAACTGGATTCCTCATCTAGAACAACGCGCAACAAGGAAATATGACAGCTCACCATTGTTCTACTATTCTGCCGTGGCCAAACTCGGTATTAAATATTCGGACTTTGGCACCATATAGTTTTCTCTGAGTAAAGCTTCACGATATGTCTTGGGATCTATGCACAAACACCAATTACCGTTCTTTTTCGGAACAAGTGCAACTTGACAATCCCAGTCTGTTTAATCTTCCACTTTAGAGGTTACACCCAATTGCATTAAGTTACTTACTTCGGTGGCGAACTTTTCTCATATATCAAACGAAACCTTTCTGACTGGCAAAGCAGTCCGTCTTATTGATGAATCCATTGGCAAATGAAGGGAAACTTCAATATATCGCAAACATAGGGCTAAAGACGGACGGACAATGTTCACTAACGTCGGCCTCCGCTCGACACACATACACAAAGCGATTATGTTTAAGATGAATAAGGCCAAGACATTGGATGCAACAAATGCTGAGAATCAGCATAAGATACTCTTCCACGACCACGAAATCAAACTGATGAGAGGGTTCGTATGTGGGACTGCTCAGTTTGCTTGTGGTCAACCTTTAGGATGGAGCTTGAAACGGTTCTACATGCACAGGTATCCTTGATCAGATGGCATATGAATTCCTGAGTACCACTTTGCAAGTACTATGTTGATGGTAGCACCCGTGTCTAACTGGAACCTCGCCATTTCGTCAGCAACACATGAACTGGCATAGACGCACTTCTTTGTTTCCGTCCGCAACACGTTGTTGATTGAATGTTCACAGTCGGAGGGTGTTGTTTCACGATTGCGTGCATTCAATTTGTAATACTAACAGCATCGAGCGAAATGATTTCGTCTGCCATGTAAAATCCAAATGAATGTTGATTTCCTGTACTAGAGCGATTTTTCCCTCTTGAGGGCTTGGTGATCGTGTTCCTACCTCTTTCCACCTTCCGAGTTACTAACATGCTTTTCGTGCATTAGAACAATCCATGTTCAAACGATTCTCGTTGTACATGTACTTCATTTGCCTGCAATTTTCCAAGGGCCACAATTTCCCCAGTCTGCTATGTAACATCACTGTCACATTAGTCTGTTTCTGCTGCCGTTGCAAACCTAGTTGTGAGTCCTAACCTTGATACCATTCTGCCCTTTAGAACCACGGTTAAAGTAATATAATACACATTCTGCTCCGACCGCTTTTGCCCAGACCGTTTAGGTTTTCACCTGGACTTCGTAATACTCGTGCACAAATTTTGCAAGGTAACTCGAGTTAGCTTGTTCTATCGTTACGTGCCGCATTTGGCGCAAATTCTACTTTACGCCAGACATTGACTACGATTCTTCGGGTGTTGCGAAGCGCAGAATGTGCAAGTTTTTGTTACCCTGGTAAGGTATTCGCAGTGTTGTTAGGCAACATTGGTCCGCATAAGAAGGTAGAAGCAGTTGCTGGATGTAATGTATAGTTGACGGTTTAATGAAGCTTATCTCAAGACATTTTCTGAGCGATAACTACCTTTGCCTCAATAGCCGCTTGGTGATGTTTCCATCATGAATACCAGCACGATTCTATCTCGCATGAGACTGTCAGCTATGCAAATGCAAACTTAAAGGCAAAGGGCGGAGATTTTCAGCCCTGTTACATAGTATTCGACAGATTCGTTTCGACGCCTGTTTTAAGGATATAAGGGAAAGGAAGCAAGACCTATATGTAGATGTATTTATATATATAATAATAGAGAAGAGCACTTGCTAGAGGAGAATACGTCATGTGTTAGCACAAATTCGCTTCTAAAATGGATGTCTTCCTACATCGTTTGTAAAAAAAGCTAGTAGTCAGATTATGTATCTGTACGTCTGAAGCCACTTCAACACCTTGTGGAGTGACTCAAAGAAGCGGGCAAGGTAGTCCTAACTAAGCTTGTATTCAATCTGACTTGTCAGTATTAGAGAACTGGAGTAAGTCCTAATATTTGCACTTCGACACTGACAAGTCTTATATATAGTACTGCACCTGCGACACTTCACCGAACATCCAGACCTTAAGCAAAGCTCCTATTCCTGTGTGTTACGCGGTCCGCGACCTTGGTTTAATATATTATGGTCAACATGTTCTTTTAGAGGAATTTGTATCCTTGCATGCTTCTACCAGCTAAACGATGGCCTACATAAGCCGTACAATATACTTGGAGGATTTCAGGCCATAAGCCATTAGAAAATGTGTTAGACCGAAGTTAGAATTCTCTACAATTTTGTAGAGAATGTTGAGAAAGTGGACTTAATGGCAAAATGTTATTCGCTGACAGCGCTTACAGTATGACATACCGTGATCTTTGCGAGGCTGTAAAACTGCGACGCTTTGGCTGCACAAACCAAAATTAATCTTTTCCTTCTCTACCGATTATTATTCGGCTTAGGTTTTACTGCTTAGCCACAATTCGTGGTTCAGGCTCCCAAATCTATGGGGAAAATATACAGCGAGCTCATGTTGTATATTCAAATGTCTCGTACCAAAATCCGCTCAAATGTTTCCTCAGCAGCATATGCATTGCATGGAATAAACAATCATCCAGTATCAGAAATTGCCCCTCATATCTGAAATCCAAACTGACGATCGTATTCACCTGCCCGTTATTTATACGAAGTTAACACTTGGCAAAATGATGACTCTAGATGAGTTGTATGAGTAAATTTGCACTATCGCCTAATTTTCGAAATATTATAATTTTGTCTTCACATGCTTAAACTCTTCAGTATGTATTTAACAACGATCTATTTTTCGCTTCTGCACTCCTGTCTATTTAATACATTTCCCTTCTCATTTGGTGCACTGTTTCGGAGATAAACTACATCTAGCAAGATGTAATCTCTGACCGGTTGCCGTCGTTTGACGTGATATTTCCTCTGATTTTGTTTGGCCTAGCAGTCAAAGCTCGCAAAGATTAATGTTTTTAATTCCTGTGTTGTAGATTCTTCCTTAATTCACAGTTGGCCAAGACCGGGTTGATCACCTGATTTAACTAATTACAGCTTCAAAGCCAGAAGATTATATTCATGAAATGAATTCTTCCACTGACTCTCTAGCATATAACAAAAAGTATAAAATTTAATGTACCCATAAAATGCCATTATATAAAAAGGTGTCAAACAGGTGATGGCTTCTTTGTTATTTTGCCACACCGGCACGCAGCCAGTTGGAGTATGGATGTGCGGGTGAAACCCATCGAGGGTAAACCGTGCATGGAAGCAGGTCCCTGGGGACAATTCTATGGATGGCTGTATTACTTAAATTGCACACTTGATGATATCCGCATTTGTTACTGTTTTCAGTTTCGTATTAATTCATAAACTGCTATTCACCTCAAAAACCCATTTGGGATGTGTTGTAAAACAATTCATACAACCAACTGTATTATGCGATCTAGATATACAAATGGATCAGTCCACTCAGTTGCATAATGTGTCGCACCGTAGGGGAACGATTCGGTTTTTTTATTTAGATAAATTCATAGATTTAACCCCGGTTTATTGGGAACTTGTATTTTTGCAAACCGGTAGAATTATATTTTAGTTTGTTCTCCGAGCTTAGCAACACAAGTGCCTAGTTTGGAGAACAAGCGAAAACCATATCAGACAACCCGAGCTACACGTATCCCGATTTATCGCAAACCACTAGTTTTACTTCGTTATATCGTCTCCCGGTACTCTCCGTCAATATAATTCTAGCAGGGTATAACGACCCATGCCTTGCAATTGTTGGAGTGAATATCAAGGAAATGTTTCTAATTACAATGCTCTACCTGTGATCGGAAAGACCCAGCTTAATCACAAGATTATTCGTTAGTTCTCTTAAGGTTGCATGCCTCAATTCACATATGCAATATGTGTTCTGAATTCATTTAAAACCCCAGTTACGCAGCCTGCGCTGAATCAATTTGGGATCGTCATACATCATGTTGTCCATTACAGTGAAACAGCAATTAATAGTTGACACGAGACCATCGTTTGCATACATTGCTACACTGCCGTACTGTCTATTTGTTCGACCGCAGTGAGTTGATGCTAACAACACCAACGAAACCAGGCCAAACTACATATTGATTAGTCCTTAAGGCATTTTTAACCTTCTACTTGTTCTGCAGTTGAAAATTGGTTATTCAAATTGACGTTGTATTATGCAATGTAGCAAGCAACAATTTTGAAACGAATTTCTCGTTTTGCCATCTGTTTGCTTGGGTTTAACGCTGAGATTATCTGAACATTGGTGGTTAAGCTATTTGTGGGATCCGACACTTTAGTATGTTTGGAATACACTTTTAGCTATCAATCACGGTATTATACACCAAAAATATAAGGTGGCATCAGCAGGCGGTATATCTTGCAAAATAATATAGCTGGAAGCTATCATTTTTATTTAAACGTGGTTTTCTCTTCGAACTGGTTAATTTGGTTTGCTCCTGTATATCTTTATATAAATACGCAGGATGCATTATGTAACTCGGGGCAGAGCTTAGTCATCACGGTAACATAAAGTTTGTCAAATGTACTAATTACGCGGATTATGGCGCCATGCAACTAATTTGCCTCACGTGTTCATTAACCAAAATAAAACTTCATGAATGCTACGCTGTAATTCTTCATTTGCACAGGTATATTTATTGAAACACAACTGTTTACCGACCCGTTGTGGTACATTCTGAGCTGAATTGCCCGAAACAATGGACCAATACTCGAGGTAACTTTCAATCATGAGATCGAGCATCGGGAAATACACTTGGCATAATGAACTTACTTCATACGGCTCCTGACTGAATGCGGTAAGATTATAAAGATGTAAATTGGATAAGTGGGGGCATACTGAACGTGGGTAATAGTGAAGATTCGGACAACGTAAAATAAATGGAATATCTGGCTCCCAGCAATTAGTACGATGTACAGGCAACTTATTTTCGCACTAGTACAAGGCTGGAGGCGTCGAGGAATGCTAATGTATTGTCAGCTTACTTCAACAACACCAGATTTCAAACAAGAGTGCAACGAAAACACGTATTAAGTTGGGAATCCAGCGTATACGGTTAAGTGTCCACACAACACATTGCCAACGGATGGCCTATAGACCTAGGTGTTGGTCGCCAACTGCTACTTGCACAGTTTCATAATGAAGCACAGCTGACTCTACCTGATAAGTTAAAAGTAAATGAAGCCGGGATCGTTTTCTCAGTGCAAAAAGTACATAACACCAAAGCTTGTCTTTACCTCGCATGAAGTCCAAGTGAATGATTTGACTTAGACGTACTTAAATACACGCTGTGATCCCGACTGTGACTAAGTATTGCTACTCAGGCTTATTCTGGGTTTACGATGATGACATTACGAAGATCATTGCAATAAACTGAGACTTTACCCTTGTATTGTTATTGGTTTGATTCAAATCTTAACCTACCACATATTACCTGTTGGTGATTTTCACACGCCTAGGTCATGCTTTCGCTTGTGAATATTATGCAGCACAGGCGGACACCGACACAAGCTTATGTTGTTAGGTATAGAGCGATTTATCGAACCCTGTGTTGTGATCCGAGATTGGCATATGGTTGGAATGCTCTAAGAGCAAGCCATTGAGGCCAAATCTATGCTGCCTCACTAAACATTGCTGGATTTATATCACAACACTATTCGATTCAGAGAACGATTGAACACTGGCAAGTTACCACGCACGGGTTCTCCAAGTCCAAATAGTTGTCTTACTTTTAACCGATCGAGCTTAAACATTTAGGATGCACCAAGACAATTCCTTAAGACGAACGTTCGCTTGGCTTGCTACACTCAACTACTTGAACTACATATGCAACATTGACGAACACGGGCGCTCATCTTATTTTGCTGACGAATTCAAACTGGCCTGTTTATTGCTACTACACTATTAGCAACACTGACTAAGTTGCATACATAGACTTATCTAAACTCAATGTGGTAGGAACCCGGCTATCGTCCCAGGGATGGTCAAAACTGACAAGACACAGAAGGTCGAAAAGGCCGCCTGATGCAGTTTCAAACTTGTGGCAGCCTGCCGACCGAATAAGTACTGCGACGAACTACATCTGAAAAGCTTAATGTAACTGTTGATATCTGTCAGTACAATTCTCCGTATGAAATTCCAAGCACGTAGGTACTAATCCTGCATGCCGGATTGCCAATCTCTGTTGCACTTTTTGTGGGCACAGCCACTCATTTCTAAATTAAAATGCAAGCGTTTTAACACTTGCAATTGCTTTAAACATGTAATTTGTGAAGTCGCAGAAAACATCAAAATATGATATAGTGGACAAGCTTTTTTTAAGTGGTTAATCTTCAGGCTAATGCACCACAATTAATTCGAAAACACTAACGGAATAAAATAAGTAAAGAGATCGAGATGTCCAGCCAGAATCAACCCAACCTTTAGAAAACATCACTAGAACTTTTCGCCTGCTTGAGATGCGAGTGCAGAAATCCGAGTTTGTTGTAATTCCTAATTTGGAGTATTATACATTATTCACAGCCAACTGAGAACAAAATGCAGGATAGCTCTGTAAAAATACAATGATCTTTCAATAATATGTTTACGGGACGCTGCGCAATCCTTGGTTTATAAGATCATTTACGCAAAATTCTAATTCGATCTTATTTGTCTGGCACAATTAAAGAGTAGCCTGTTTCTTATCTACAACATTGTAAGCACAGGATGCGCTTCCATTGTACTAGCAATAGCCTTTATCCATCGCACATTGCCACCTGTTACCCTCACAGTCTGCAAGTCATAAAATCCAAAAGAACTTCTTCCTCACAGGTTTTGCCAATCTGTGGAAACAGATACAACAACATATACATGTTTAAGCTCAACTCTTCAACTTTCGCATCACTATATATGCCTTCCATGCTATACCGAAAGCGTTAAGCATATTTGGACCACAATGACCTCTAGATACATAAACGGAATTTGGCGTTAACAACACATAACAGCTACTAACCCTGACAAAGGAAACTTGTGCATCTACCATCTACTCTTCTTATACAACTATCTACTGCTCCAGCTTTTTACCACGCAATATATTTCGTTACAATGTTTCAAACATCTCTATTGAATGAATGTATTATGAGCCATCGGGTAGCAGATCAGTGTGACAGTTTATTCTTCGGCTCGTTAAACATGTGTACTTGAGCAATTCAAGTCATTAGAATATGCTACAATTTGTGTGAATGATATCTGTCATCTAGAGATCAGTACCCCAACACGGTATTTACATACACTTCTGTACTTTTAGTTCCGCTGGGCTAACATGCACCGCACTAGCTTTGCAAAGCAAAATTTTACCTCTTGAAACTTTGATTCCCGTTGGCCTGATTCGGCGAGATAATCCTACTTTTAATAATGCCCAGAAATAAATTGCATTGATATATACCTGCGTTGAGCACTATCGATCACAACTTAGGCACCCTATTTTTGCGCCTTTACACTAGAAAATATATTGAAATAATGTCATTTCATTCTTCGTAGGAAAGCCGTGTATACTTGCACTAGCGTGCCTGAAATCCTTTCCAATATTACTTCATTCATGTGCTGTTGATTTTGGGCATTGAACTTCAAAACATTACTTATTATACTGCTGACAAATGAGTAGTACAGGGAATTGAATGGCATAGGTAGAATTTCGTCACCTTTGTACTCACTCAGACAGCCGTTATACGCCCGAAAAAGCACTGTACGCGCGTTTCATCCTTTAGGGTATCGTCAATATTGCGCATTCCATCTGACCCTGGGAAGTCTCGAACACGCAACTCGGCTGTGGCCAGTCCGTGGTTGAAACCACTGAGCTGCGTGGGAGTGAACTGCCCTGTCCTCTGCACGGCCGTAACCTGTAAGTCAGTGGATAGTGAGCGGCGCTATATCACAACTAGTAACTTATTCATCATGGTCGTTGCCGTCCCCGTAGCTCAGTGGTCTCCAGCACAGAGAGGCACCAGTCCAGTTGCGTGTTCGAGCCCTTCCAGGGTACGATGGAATGCGCACTGCTGTAGATTCCCTAAAGGATGAAACGCGCGTACAGTGCTTTTCCGGGCGTGTGACGGCTGTCTGATTGAGTCTAGATGTGACGAACTTCTACCTATAATTTTACACTCACCGCTACCTACACTGTTGTGAATTATGGATTAGATTTCGAGCCAGTTGATCACCAAGCACATTATCTAAAGTAGCCAAAGGCTTATGAATCGCAACACAAATGTTGTGTGGATAAAAAATACGGTGCATGGTTGCAGCAGTGGGTTAGGAATAGGTTGTATCGCGGAACTGACCATTGCACAAATTCATTGCCTGAGTAAATTTGGCCACGTTTGCATGAGATCAAAGCCCCTTCTCTCTCTCATCTTGAGAAAACGTAATATCCGTAAATTCTAGTTTGTTCTTAAGTGGTGATCGTCAATAAAGTTTGCTCACTACGAAGAACAAACAGAATTCAGTGCTACATTCAGTGCTACATAGGTTAAGCACTCTTAATTTATTCCTGTGTGCAGTATTATGAAAGGCGTTGTCGGAACCTCAGTATTGGGAGTTCAGTAGTGGCAACTATGGTATCATTTTTTGTATTCTACATATCATCTCTAACCAGTCTATACTCGAGCGCAAATGAAGAGTTTCCAGCGCATTGGTTGTTTTTTTAACTTTGAATATATGTACCTACCAAAAATTATTGGTTTTGCCAATTAGCAATTTAGGGTTTGTTGACACACTTGGTATTTTTGTCTCTTCCGAAAGAGCACGGTAGTTTTATGTAAAAAATGAACTAACAATACGACATTTATTGTGGAACCAAAGTTGATCAACTAGTCAATACTATGTTTTATCCACCTGATACTGAAATCGAAAGTGCTAAAATATTCATGCAATCTTTTAAAGTTACACTTCACACATACAACGTTTACCAAGAAAGAATGAATATTCGATTTTCAGAAGGACGGCAAAATTAGGTTGTACTATTTCGCTACTTAATATTGACTAGTTCGCAACTGACAAACATCTCAATTAGATTTAGTTAAGTTCAGTGTGGTTTTAAGCATTTACGCTAGACTAATTTCAGCTATTCAACTGGTTTAGATTCCGTTACTGCAAAATTTCCTTTAATTTAGTAGAATCCATGGGAGCTGAAATTGCAACCTATGTGCGAACTGGAGCCATTTATATGGTTATGTGTAATTATCAGTAGGTGGGATTTGTGCCGCAGTTGCATGGGTTGGAGAAAACCGTGGGATTTGATTACCTGAGTTCAGACAATTGAAAACACATGTTGTCTGGGCGCCTGCGGTCCATCTTCCATGGTCTTACAGGGTTAGGGCTATCTCGAATCATGTCTCACATGGTCGCTTGTTAAAACGTAACAGTTCAGATGTTTTCATTTATTTTTCCCCTACACTAGATATTTCCACAGATATCAGACACTCAGGCTTGCGTACGCTGAGAGATCAGTAGCAGTAAGGCACGGCATAGGTAAACGATTTTAGTCAGAGGTATATTGGCTTCTCATAATGACGGAGCCACATCTTCGTGGTCTGGACTAGGGCAAGCAAAAGCGGCTGGTTTGAATCTCGTGTGTTTCAGACAAAATGACATGCTTACCGTGGGAACTTTAGGTAGGCTTATAAGGATTGTGGTAGCCTGATTCTAGACGTTTTTACTCATTGTATTTATGATACCATATTTTGAATTACACAACTAATGCAAAATTGTTTTAGAACAAGACTGGCACACAAAATGTCGAAATTTGGAACACGAAACACACTTGGGTGCGCATTTTTGTAAGGTAAAATATTTCGGAACAGGCACTGCGAACACATGTCTTCAGCGCTTAGAATAATTTAGAATATTGATGTCGACGAGGTTGAGTATTTGCCAGAACTACCAAAGTAAACAGAGATCTCAGTACTTACGTGTTAAAAACTCAATGTCAGAACTAAAAAGGAAATTGTAATTTTTAGGGTAAAAATGTCAACGTACAGAGAGACCAACAAAGCGGGAAGCCTTGAAAGCAAATCGTGAGTGACAGGTTGGTTCCAACCGATGTATCATCATCATGAACAATTGTAGATCAGGCAGCTTAAATGATACTTCACTGCCATACAACAATGGGGACCTACGGACAATCAATCAAAGTCAAGGTGCCTAAACATTGTTAGCACCCTGAGTCACAAGCAGCTAGCTAATGAGCAAAAGTAAAGCAGCATCAGCCAGACAGCTTTCTTGTATCTTGCACAGTCTCGAGTTATAACCATCCAATTCACCAAACACAACTCAGCACCAAACAAACTTTACAAGTGGCAATCTCACAAGGAGACGAGAGCAGACAGGTGACTGGTGCCACCTGCAGGCCATGTCCGTAGAGTCTTGAGTCAAGCACAAGGTGGGTCAAGTGGACCCCTTCCTGGAAGCAGATCGGGCTTATTGCACGCAGCTTGGTCTTCTGTTACTTCATTTCCCGCCGTCAATGTAACTTTGGCCCACCCCTGGCCTTGTGCCACCCTACATCTCTCAGACGAAACAACGCTCTTTTCGGTAAGCAGTGATCAGGAATACGTAGTACGTGCCCAAGCCAATGCAAGTTAGTCAGTGCTATCTGTTTTTCTAAGGAAGTAACTTGATTATCACTGTCTAGCACTCATAAATGCACACCATCGTCGCGGCCAAACTTGTGTCATCTGGCACCGGCGATGCTTCGCAGACAACGAGCATCAAAGATACACATGCGCCGCTGATCCTCAGAAGACATGGGAGAAACCTCACTACACTATATACGTACGTCCTTCTCTGGGGCTGGCAAACACCGGCTTTCAGACCAACGGTAACCCTTTTCGACGCCGCAACTGTCGCACGTTCAAGCAGGCAGTTCCAGCTTTTCTTTTACCTGAACTGGTTATTCGTCCGTCGTTGCTTATGTTATTGCCAAGGTAACTAATATAAGCAGTTGCCACAGTTTCGTTGCTATTTAAGGTCACGGGTTCATCAAGTGGCTTGTGGTCTTTTAACAACAATTTGCAATTTGATGGTGCGAATCGCACGCCAAATGATCAAATCATTCGTGACTTATGGCAGTGTGATCAATTTGGCTCCACCGTTAGCCGGTTATAGTTGGACACTACGTAGCAATTAGACGTCCATTGTGCGGCGCTACTAAGAAACAGCTGGTGTTCTGCTCAGCGTTGCAATAGACACTCGCGTTTGTCCGTCCTGTAGAAGTTAATTCCCTACTAACAACCTAGCTGAGTCTCTGAAGGTATCAGACGACATAAGCGCACATTGTTTCCTGGAAGGACTACGATATCGCAACTGGAAGCACCGCATATTAAAGGCTTCACTTCCTTTCATCATAACCGCAGTCGGTGAGGACATGAGCCGATACCACAAACAGACAGTGTACTGTGCTACTTCGTAAATGAGCCTTCGTTCATGTCGTCATACGGATTGCACACAAACGGCTTCGCACGGAGTCCAAGCAAACAAGTGTGACTCAGCTTTGGAGCTGAGGACGATTCCCACCACATCATGACAAGTGTTTGCCGCATCAGATTTTCGGATGCATGCAACCAAGAGCAAGTGGAGAAACAGGATGCAGTTAGCTCAACAACTCCGCTTGGAAAATTGATGCTAGGTTCGGAGACGTAGTACAAGTAAACACCTATTCTGTTCAGCATGCATGCAATTGCAGCCTGTTGAATTACATTTCTACAGTGCGAACATTATCAAAGAGGTTGGCATAAGAGTATGCGAAATAGGTGAAAAAGCAGGAAGGGAGGCGTCAGCAGTAACGTGTTTTCGCTTGACCGCCTTGCTCTATGCAGCAGGTACGGCAAATTTAATAAGCTGTGCAACGGCCTATAAACAGTGTGTTTGTAATTTGAAGAGGTACTCCTGGTTAAATTTGAGCTGAGCTGCTGCCAGGGCGCCCAGACCTAGACAGGAGAACCACTAGTGTTCTCAACCAAAGCCTTTGACTCAAACACCTGTCCGCAAGGCAGCGGAGAAGTGGTAAATATTTGGTTTTACAGATATGGATGACATTCCATCTCCAAACCTCATCATGAAGAACCAGGATATTGAGTTCGTCTGACCACTAACTATTAAAAATCCTTGTAGGTTCAGCTCAAAAATGGCCATGGGGCACAACCCAGTTTAGCTCATTGAGTGGAAGCGGTACGCAAACCGTCACGTTGCACTTAAGTCCAACTTTTTGTGACGGTTTCAGCTGTATAGATAAATAAAATGTCAAAATCCGAACCATTAACATATCGATTGAAAAGCTTTCGATCTATGAATCTTTAACACGCAATGCATGTACATTTGGGCAATATTAACCTACATGTAAATCTGAATTTATGGCCTTCAACTGTTTCTAATTCAACGCTTATCCAACCCATGTAAACAATATTTGAAAATATAGTCGTACTAAATACTCAATTATCATTGCGCTGGTAATTTCGGCGCAGATGCTAATGAAATATTTTACCTATTGGCCAAGAATCGTATAATCACAAAAGTTCATCGGATTCAAAATATCCGAATATGATGTTATACATACCATGAAATATTATCGTACTTGGCAACTGCTGCACGCTTTATTGACGCGTTGTAATCCAGTTCTTGTTGCATCGGCTCAGTTTTACCGGCTGTTTCGCTGCATACTGAATCCCTGTCGTATTCCTCTGGTTTAAAATCACTTGACTCATCAGTATGCCGCTTTCCTGTATGTCCATTCTATGCATTAATACTGAGTAATCGTATTATAAATTTGAATTATTAATAATTCTCAAATTTCTGCTCACGAATACACTTCCCTATGACCGAGCAACTGCGGATGCCAATACCAACATACTTTGGAGAAATTTTTGGTTATCAGGAATTTGTGGCATACTGAATGCTGTTATTTTAAAAATATTACACTAAATGAATAAAACATTGAGTGCACCAAACGAGCACCTTTTTGAATAGCGAGTTCAGACATATAAATCAGAAAATCTTAAATCGGAAAATCTTTAATTTTTGTCTAAGAAATCAAATATTCCAAGTTTCATAGGTTTACTATGAGTATATGTCAACCGCGCAACTGATTTATCTTTACGCACCACTTACGCGCATGCATTATCCTAAATCCTCCATAGGGTGATCACCTTTTATTATGGTGACTGCATTCTATCACTTACCTAAGCAGTAAAATAAGGGAATACGAAGATGGGATAAAGTATTATGTACCGCATTTATGCAGTCTTTCGTTGTGTTATGCATTGGGTTTAAACTAATTTATTACTTATTCTGTTCGTGTTGCGCCATTTTCTGTTAAGCATTTTGCAACAAATTGGCTCATTCATATAAGTAAGAAAACCTTCTTCCATTGTCATAAATAAATGAGTTGTTTAACAATATTCTAGGTTAATTACTGTAACCAAAGCAAAACTATACTTATTACCATATCGTTCGAGCAAACTCTATTGCTGCACGAGGAATGGCTTATTAAAGAAATATATACTTTCAAATCGTTTGATATCTTTGCCACTATGATTATAAGACACATGCAGAAGAGTAGTCGATATAAAATGTATATACTGTCGAAATAATTTAAGCTGAAATCACTTGTTTGGGACGGAATTACCAGATACCGATTTGGAAAGCCAGGAAATTTATATACTAATCTTTCCCGGCCTATTTCGTATGCACACCCATCATAACTTTTGAACAGTTTGAGTAAGATTTTGGATTAATTATCTCATGGTACTTAGTTGTACTTAATAATTACTGCCCTAGCAGTTCCTTTTTGACTGTGACATACTAGTTCCTTTCAGAAGATCCTGTAGCTATTATTTAAATTTAGATTTGCTCTCCATGCATATCCACCAAAATATCTAGCTGCGGAGAGTAAATAATAAAACATTCACTTTTACCACAAAAAATGAAAGTTGACAACTGCTGTCATCTCTAAACTGATGCTAAGCTGTGCATTTGTTTTCACTTTGCTCAGCTGGGTTACTTAGTTGCCCAATTCAAAAAACACCGCAAAAGCTGAACAAGCCTTAGGAGCTAATATTGATTCAAGTAAGTTTATCCAGGCATCATTTACTAGACCTGTCCCAGAACAATCATGTTTTTGAGACATAAAGGTCGACCTCGATATAGCAGATCAGCTTGCCGCAGTAATCATTACACGAGGTTGAGCGACCTATTCCCTCAAATTGATGGCAATTCAGTGCCCGAACTCAAGGTCAGGCCAAAGTTGAGTACCAAAAACTATCCAGGATGGAAAACGTGCCTATATAATAAACCAATGTTGGGAATTAAAGCAAGTAGGAGTGCATCCAAAGATATGAAATGTATAACATTTATCAGCCTTTGAAATATAAGGAAAATGATTTGCATCCCCAACATTTGAAGTAATAATTTCTTCTTCAGATGGTATTAGACTAACGCATTGGGAGGTACTTGAAACTAGCAATTGCTACAGTTTGACAGAGATCATTTTGAGTTCAGTTTACAAAAACGCTTCTACTACCGACTAATTATCCATGATACTCCGATTAAACCAAATCGCAGAGACCAAGTCTGTCACCCGATCTTAAAGCATAGACCTAACATTATGCTAGTATATAAACACCAAAGCTGCTTATTCTTGACCATGCTCTAGGTCAGCGTATCCCAGCTCAGTGACAAAATAAACCGCTTTCGAAATAAATGGGTGTAGCGTAATAGGTCGTTGTGTTCTCTGAACTAGTGGTTCCGCGCGTTGTACCCCCACGTATTCCGATAATGCCTTGATTGCATGTGCCATAATTAAGGAGACACCATGTCCCGACAGTCTCCATGGCAGCGGTCAAGTACTAGGCATATATGTGGTGTACTTCTGCTTCTCAACTGCATAATATTTC
>OX104071.1:34515554-34578645 GCA_944474145.2 Dicrocoelium dendriticum | reverse complement strand
CAAACCGCAGAATACGCAAGCGCCAGGCGACCGAAAGGCGATGGTCACGATACGGTCAAAGGTAACAGAAATCGCTTTCGAATCATTAAAAATTTGACAAGGTAATAAGTAAAACGGCTGGACTAAGTTAAGCTGCGTACTCGGACTAAAAGTTTCCCAACAATTCTTACACGCTCTTCACGAAACCCATCGTCTTCGAGCGTCAGGTAACCTCGGTTACTGCGGGTAACATGTGGCAGCATAAAGGACCTGGAAGTTGTTCCCTTAGTAGGCCACATTCCGGTGAAATCTTCTGTTGTTGTTCGCATTTTTCTGGAGAAGTCATGGGCACAAAGACAGATGCGAAAATCCAAACCTATCGAATCATTTAAAAATTGGATGCAAGTAGTGTGCAAGTACACGGTGTACCAGAATTGAGGTCTGACGACAAAACTGTACGACGAAGCACGAGGTTGAATAATGAAGGGACATTGCATAGATATACCACATGTTAAATGCTGTAACCTTCAATATTACCCGTCTATCTACCTTCCTAAACTACCACGGTAGCTGGCCAAAAATGCCGAAATTTACCTTCGCTACGTTGACCTGTCATCAGGGGCGATCCGAAGTAGACATGGCAACAGAAAACATATGTGGCTTGCGTTCGATTGCACTTGGTTGGAGTTTAGTTATGCGACCAGCAATGATTCGCCAGGATGTCCACTTTCAGTGCGCAAAAGGTGTAATCCTAGGGGCGTAAGATTGAATTCCTTGGACGATGAAAACATTGTTCCGCCTCGAATACATTTAGTTTTATCAGATGTACTGTGAATTTTATACCTTAGCGGACAGCTATGCATCTGAGACTTTTTGTGGAGTCATATTTTTCCACAGTCAGTCTGCTTTAGTGTACAAGTCATAAGTAGTTTGCGCTTCACAAAGGTTAGTAGGTATCTGTTCGAGACAATGAAGACGATCGGATTTTTGTGGTCTGAGTACCCGCTGGTGAATGACGGTGACTATTCTTTTAATTCTATCACATGGTGTATGTGCATGGATATGGATGGGAAGGTTTTTCCATTTATATGACAATGTTGACAAATATTGAGATTGCGCGTCGCAATCCATCCACACAACGTGTACTTCAAATCGACTTTCCAAACATATACATGTTTAAGCTCAACTCTTCAACTTTCGCATAATTATACATTCCTTCCATGTTATACGGAATGCGTTAAGCATCTTTGAATCACAATGACCTCTAGATACATAAACGGAATTCGGTTTTAACCACAAAAGACAGCTGTCAACCCTGACAAAGGAAACTTGTGCATATACCATCTACTCTTATTATACAACTATCTACTGCTCCAGCTTTTTACCACGCAATATATTTCGTCACAGTGTTTCAAACATCTATATTGAATGATGCATTATGGACCATCGGATAGCTGATCTGTGTGACGGTTTATTCTTTGATTCGTTAAACATATATACTTGAGCAATTCAAGTCATTAGAATACGCTTCGATGCGTGCGAATGATATCTGTCAAATAGAGATCAATACCCTGACACGGTATTTACACATACCTCTATACTTTATTTCCGCTGCGCTAAAATGCACCTTACTAGCTTTGCAAAGTCAAATTTTACCTCTTGATAAGTTGATTTCCGTTGGCCTGGTTCGGCAAGATAATACTACTTTTAATAATGCCCAGAAATAACGCACTGATACCTACCTGCATTGATCATTATCGATCACAACTTAGTCACCCTTTTGGTGCGCGGTTACACTCTGGAAAATACTTTGAAACGCTTTCATTTTATTCATCAGCAGAACGCCGTGTGTACATGAACTAGTGTGCCTGAAATCCTTTTCAAAATAACTTCGGTCATGTGCTGTTGATTTTGGGTATTGACCTTCAAAGCAATACTTATTATACTCTCCGTTCGCGTACCTTGTTGTGAATTATGGATTAGATTTCGAGCCAGCTAAACACCAAGTATTTTAACTAAAGTAGCCAAAGGCTTATGAATCGCAACACAAATGATTTTGTGGAGAAGAAATACGGTGCCTGGTTGCAGCAGTGTGTTAGGAATAGGTTGTTTCGCGTAACTAACCATTGCTGCACAAATTATTGCCTGAGTAATTTTGGCCACGTTTACATCCGACCAAAGCCCCTTCTGTCTCCCATCGTAAAAGAAGAAATAGCCGCAGATTCAAGTTTGTTCTTAAGTGGCGACCGTCAATAAATTTTGCTCACCACAAAGAACAATCAGAATTCAGTGCTACATTCAGCGCTACATAGGTTAGCAGACTAAATTTATTCCTGTGGCTAGTATTATGAAAGACATTGTCGGAACCCCGGTAGTGGGAGTTCAGTAGTGGCAACATTTCTTGAATTATGCATATCATCAGCAACCAGTCTACACTCGAGCGCACGGACGAGTTTACAGCGTACAAGCTGCATTTTTAAATTTCAATGCATATCCCTGCGGATAAAATATGAAAGCGCGCCAATTAATACTTTAGAGTATTAAAAAGCACAAGTAGAAGAGGAAGTCAGATTGATGCATGCATTTCGTATTGTCTCACCAGTGCCGATAACGATAACCGGTAATTTTATGTAACAGTTTATGGGTACAGGCATCCATACAACTAAAGGCGAGAAAAAGGTGTCTTTCCTCTACAACCAGGGCAGCCTGAGGCTGATCGATAATTGTTTTTGAACACAAAGCGCTGGCTTAATCCAACTAAAGGCAATCGCCTCGGCAAACCGGAGGAGCCGGGAATTAGTATGGCGAAGCAGGATTCTGAACGCGTTGTTGACGTTAGTTCGGTGACCTGTTGTCAATAAGTGCCTGCCGATCGAAGATACTGGCGGCCTGCGTACACGAGTAGTCTGATTTGGGCTTGCTTGCAGACTAAGCCCGCATGGATCCCATTTTGGTACGTGCTCGCTTTTTCGAGAACTCAGTGTTCTATTGCTTCTCTCTATGTAACTATCCCCGCAGTATCATACGAATTGATATACGCAATGTGTGTTGGCGCCAATAGGCTGAGTTTCCTTTAGTGGATGCAACGGTAGCTTATGAGTTCGGTCAAGGATTACAACTTCGGCAGCACAGGAAGTGCTCTGTGTGGCGGAAATCAGACTTCTTCTGGTCCTCAAAGAAGCAATGACACCCTTAAAGGGCAGCTCTAAGAATACCTTGTTCTTAGGCACAGTAGGTAGAGCAACTTTCTTTTCACGGATTTCGCTGTGCTTTCGGATAAAGTTTCCAGGGTAGGCATTAGCAATGAACGTGTTGGTAATTAGTTCTATTTCATCGGCTAGACAATCGGTCGAACAGATTCGTCTGGCGCGACTAAACAGGGTCTTCACAAGCGTTCGCTCGTGCCGAATTGGCATAAAGCTGCTCAAATGCAGATACTGTCCCGACCACGTTGCTTTTCGATAGACAGACCGTTTTACCAGTCCGTTATCCCTGCGGCTGATAAGTACATCCAAATATGGCAGACATTTTTGTTGTTCGACGTCGCAGGAGACCCTCAAATTGACATGCGATGAGTTAAAACGCACCACTAGCTCTGCGGTCTGCATTTCTGTTGAAATGAGCAACAAGATATCGTCCACGTAACGTTTTAATAGAGCAACTGCGCGATTTCTTCGCATAGGCTTCGTTCTATCATCAGCATGAAGAAATCCGCTAGTATGGGACCCAGTTGGCTGCACATGGCTACCCCTTCAATTTGACGACACGGTATGTTTCTGAAGTGGAAATCTACATTCTCTGTGCATAGAATTAATGATTCTCTTAAGAATTCAACTGGAATCGGCAGCCGACATTCGGAACTTTCTGCTAATTCGCAGATGTAGTCAACGGTCTGGTGTAGCGGCACATTAGTGATCAATGATTCCACGTCTAAGGAACACATCACCTTATCGGACAAGTTGATGTTATCGAGATCCACGACATGCTCGAAGGAATCTTTGTGGACATATAGATTAAACTGAGGTTTTGGCGGAGAAAACACATTAACCAACCAGCGAGCTAATTTTTGTTGGGGTGCGTTCGTCATCGAGAGGATCGGCCTGAGCGGCACTCCGCTCTTGTGCATTTTTGGAAGCCCATATAGCTGGTGCGTAATTGATCCATTCGGCTTTAAACTGTCGTAAGTAACACTGTCGATCACGTGAAATTGATGAAGCATTTCTAAGTGGCGAATTATTCAAAATTCCAATGCAGTCACATCCCCTGCCTTCTCTAGTCGTTTAAATTTGTTAGAGTCACTGAGTATAATGCTCATCTTCTCGATGTATTCATCTTTGTTCATGACTACAACTCAGGAACCCTTATCCGGCTTCATTACAACGACATCCTTATCACGCATTTCGCGTATCGCTCGTAGGTGTCTGTTCGGAAGCGCGCACTTTTCTTTTATCGGCGCACTTTTTTACTTCATAGGCAACATCGGTCAGTTTGTATCTAAACCATATAAGCTTATCCGTACTAGTTGGTTGAAGGTCCTTCTACTGATCAAAATAGTTCTCAAACTGAGCCTCAATGAATAATCCTGTCAATCGTCTAGGTGGCACTCTGTAATCCAGCCCGAAAGACAATGCTTCTAACTGTAGTGCATCAAGGTTCACATTTGACAGATTTACCACATACTTACCGGGGTCTCGAGTACATGGCTACTCATCTTGGTTGTTCGTCAACAATTTTTCAAGCCGTGCTAGTTCCTTCATTTTGGTGCGACCAATTTTTGCTTTACAACATTGGGTTTATATAATCCGACAGCAGACTGACAACTTTTCGACTACGGGCAACAGGCGTACATGGGTTTCCAGTGGTCCATCAAGCCTGGTTCGCGCGGTCTCCAACTGGGCAGTTGCGACGCGTCTGAGATTACCAGCAGAAGGCTTAAGCTTGTTTCTACGTAACAGTTGCACTATTACAAGCGTTACATGGACGATATCTTGGTATTAAGTTCAACAGAAATGCAGATCGCAGAGCTAGTGATGCGTTTTAACTCATCGCATGTCAATTTGAGGGTTTCCTGCGACGTCGAACAACAGAAATGTCTGCCATATTTGGATGTTCTTATCAGCCGCAGGGATAACGGACTGGTAAAACGGTCTGTCTATCGAAAAGCAACGTGGTCGGGACAGTATCTGCATTTTAGCAGCTTTATGCCAATTCGGCACAAGCGAACGCTTGTGAAGACCCTGTTTAGTCGCGCCAGACGAATCTGTTCGACCGATTGTCTAGCCGATGAAATAGAACTAATTACCAACACGTTAATTGCTAATGCCTACCCTGGAAACTTTATCCGAAAGCACAGCGAAATCCGTGAAAAGAAAGTTGCTCTACCTACTGTGCCTAAGAACAAGGTATTCTTAGAGCTGCCCTTTAAGGGTGACATTGCTTCTTTGAGGACCAGAAGAAGTCTGATTTCCGCCACACAGAGCACTTCCTGTGCTGCCGAAGTTGTAATCCTTGACCGAACTCATAAGCTACCTTTGCATCCACTAAAGGAAACTCAGCCTATTGGCGCCAACACACATTGCGTATATCAATTCGTATGATACTGCGGGGATAGTTACATAGACAGAACCAATAGAACACTGAGTTCTCGAAAAAGCGAGCACGTACCAAAATGGGTTCCATGCGGGCTTAGTCTGCAAGCAAGCCCAAATCAGACTACTCGTGTACGCAGGCCGCCAGTATCTTCGATCGGCAGGCACTTATTGACAACAGGTCACCGAACTAACGTCAACAACGCGTTCAGAATCCTGCTTCGCCATACTAATTCCCGGCTCCTCCGGTTTGCCGAGGCGATTGCCATTAGTTGGATTAAGCCAGCGCTTTGTGTTCAAAAACAATTATCGATCAGCCTCAGGCTGCCCTGGTTGTAGAGGAAAGACACCTTTTTCTCGCGTTTAGTTGTATGGATGCCTGTACCCATAAACTGTTACATAAAATTACCGGTTATCGTTATCGGCACTGGTGAGACAATACGAAATGAATGCATCTGTCGGACTTCGTCTTCTACTTGTGCTTTTCAAGTTTCTATAGGGAACACTGTTCTAAATTTAGTGGCTGCCAACATGCTTGGTTCTTTTTTCTCCTCCGTAGGAGCACGGTAATTTTATGTGAAATATGAAATATCAATAAGCCATTTATTGTGGAACAAATTTGATCAACATATCAATACTACTTTTTATTCACATGATGCTAAAATCGAAATTGCGAACATATGCATACACTCGTTTGAAGTTACGCTTCACGCATACAACATTCGTAAAGAGAAAGTTATATTCGATATTCAGTAGAACGGACGAATTTAGTTTTACTATTTCGCTATTTACTATTTACTGGTTCGCAACTGATAAACAACTGAATTATATTTATCCAAGCTCATTGTGGTTTGAAGCATTTTCGCTAGTCGAATTTCAGCTATTCAACTAGTTTAGATTCCGTTTTTGCAAAATTTCCTTTAATTTAGTAGAATCTGTGTGAGCTGAAATTGCAACTTTTGTACGAACTGGAGCCATGTAAATGGTTATGTGAAATTATGAGTAGGCGGGATCTTTGTCGCAGTTGCACGGGTTGGAGAAAACTGTGGGATTTGATTACCTGAGTTCAGACAATTGAAAACACATGTTGTCTGGGCGTCTGCGGTCCATCGTACATTGTCTCACATGGTTAGGGCTATCTCGAATCATGTCTTACATGGTCACTTGTTAAACCGTAACAGTTCAGATGTTTTCATTAGCTTTTCCCCTACACTAGATATTTCCACAGATATCAGACTCTCAGGCTTGCGTACGCTGAGAGATCAGTAGCAGTAAGGCACGGCACAGGTTAACGATTTTAGTCAGAGGAATTTATACTTCTCTTAATGACGGAGCTATCTTTTCGTAGTCTGGACTAGGGAAGCAGAAACGGCTGGTTTGAATCTCGTGTGATTCAGAGAAAATGACATGCTTACCGTGGGACTTTTAGGTAGGCTTATAAGGATTGTGGTAGCCTGCTTCTAGACGTTTTTACTCATTGCAATCATTATACCATATTTTGAATTACACAAATAATACAAAATTGTTTTAAAACAAGACTGACACACAAAATGTGGAAATATGGAACACAAAACACACTTGTGTACGCATTTTTGTAAGGTGCAACAATTTCGTAACAGTCACTGTGAATGCATGTCTTCAGGGCTTAGAATAATTTAGAATTACGATGTTGACAAGGGTGAATATTTGTCATAACTACCAAAGTAAACAGCGATCTTAGTACTTACGTGCTAACAACTTAATGTCAGAGCTAAAATCGAAATCGTAATTCTAGTATAAAAACGCCAACGTGCAGAGAGACCGACAAAACGGGAAGCCTTGAAAACAAATCGTGAGTGAAGGGTTGGTTCCAACCGATGTATCATCATCATAGACAGTTGGAGATCAGGCAGTTTAAATGATGCTTTTTTGCCATACAACAATGGCGACCTACGGACAATCAATCAAATTCAAGGTGCCTACACATTGTTAGCACCCTGAGTCACAAGCATCTAGTTAATGAGCAAAAGTAAAGCAGCATCTGCCAGACAGCATTGTTGCATCTTGCACAGTCTCCAGCTTTAACCATCCAATTCACCGAACACAACTTAGCACCAAACAAACTTTACAAGTGGCGCTCTCACAAGGAGATGAGAGCAGAAACACGACTGGTGCCAGCTGCGAGCCAAGGTGGGGCACGTGGACCCAATCCTGGAAGCAGATCGGGCTTATTGCACGCAGCTTGGTCTTTGGTTACTTCATTTCCCGCCGTCAATATAACTTTGGCCCACCCCTAGCCTTGTGCCGCCATACATCTCTCAGACGAAACAAGGCTCTGTTCGGTAAGCAGTGATCAGGAATACGTATTACGTGCCCAAGCCATTGCAAGTTAGTCAGTGCTATCTGTTTTTCTATGGAAGTAACCTGATTATCACTGTCTGGCACTCATAAATTCACACCATCGTCGCGGCCAAACTTGTGTCATCTGGCACTGGCGATGCTTCGCAGACAACGAGCACATGTGCGCCACCTATCCTCAGAAGGCATGGGCGAAACCTCACTACGCTCTCAGATGGAAATTGGGTGTTGCTCACCTGAAAACACTGTGAATCCACTCACTGTGGACCACAATCCACTACACTGAGATGGCACGTCGCAATCCAATAACACAACGTGTAGTCCAAACTTGACCCTCCAACTCACTACACTATATTTTCACGTCCCTCTCTGTGGCTAGTAAACACTGGCTTTCAGACCAACGGTAACCCATTTTGACCCCACAACTGTCGCACGTTCAAGCAGGCAGTTCCAGCTTTTCTTTTATCTGAACTGGCTATTCGTCCGTCGTTGCATACGTTATTGCCAACTAATATAAACAGTTGCCTCAGGTTCGTTGCTATTAACGGTCATGGGGTCATCAAGTGGCTGGTGGTCTTGTAACAGCACTTTGCAATTTGATGATGCGAATCGAACGCCAAATGATTGAATCGTCTGCGACTTATGGCAGGGTGATCAATTTGGGTCCACCGTTAGCCAGTTATAGGTGGACACTACGTAGCAATTAGGCGTCCATTGAGGGGTGCTACTAAGAAACAGCTGGTGTTCTGCACAACGTTGCAACAGACACTCGCGTTTGTCCGTACTGTAGAGGTTTACTCCCTACTTACAACCTGGTTGAGCCTCTGAAGGTCTCGGACGACATAATCACACATTCTGTTTCCTGCAAGGACTATGATATCGCAACTGGTAGCACTGCATATTAAGGACTTAACTTCCTTGCATCACAACCGCAGTCGGTGAGGACATGAGCCGACACCACACACAGACAGTGTTTTGTGCTACTTCGTGAATGAACCTTCATTCATGTCGTCACACGGATTGCACACAAACGGCTTCGCACGGAGTCCAAGCAAACAAGTGTGATTCAGCTTTGGAGCTGTGGACGATTCCCACCACATCAAGACCAGTGTTTGCCGCCTCAGAATTCTCGGATGCATGCAACCAAGAGCAAGAGGAGAAACAGGGTGCAGTTAGCTCAACCACTCTGTTGGGAAAATTGATGCTAGGTTCGGAGACGTAACACACGTAAATACCTATTCTGTTTCGCAGGCATGTAATTGCAGCCTGTTGATTTACTTTTCTACAGTGCGAACATTATCAAAGGGGTTGGAGCAGAGTATGCGAAATAGGTGGAAAAGCAAGATGGGGTGCGTCAGCAGTAACATGTTTCCGCTTGACCGCCTTGCTCTATGCAGCAGATACGGCAAATATAATTAGCTGTGCAACGGCCGATAAACGGTGTGTTTAAATTTGAAGAGGTACTCCTAATTAAATTTCAGCTAAGCTGCCGCCAGGCCGCCCAGACCTAGACAGGAGAACCACTAGTGTTCTCAACCAAATCCATTGACTCAAACACCTGTCCGCATGGCAGCAGAGAGGTGGTAAATATTTTGTTTTACATATATGGATGTCATTCCATCTACAACCCTTAACATGAAGAACCAGGATATTGAGTTCGTCTGACCTTTAGCTATTAAAATCCTTGTAGTTTCAGCTCTAGGATGGCCATAGAGCACAACCCAGTTTAGCTCAGTGAGTGGAAGCGGTACGCAAACCATCACACCACATTTAAGTCCAACTTTTTGTGACGGTTTCAGCTGTATAGATAAATAAAATTACAAAATCCGAACCATTAACATATCGAAGGTCATTTAATAAATAAGGTGAATTTTTCGGTATAAGGACTTCTAATACATATAGAAGCTTACTTTTTGTTTATTTTTGTATTTTTACTTCTTTTTCATTTGGATGTGATTTCTTTTGCAGATTGAATAAAATCTTTGAGAGTTGTAGCGGTTAACAAATGTGGGCGACCAGAAAGCGTGCTTCAGGATTGAACAGCGTTCATTTATCAAGTTTTTGGTTGCTGAAGAGTGCAAACCAGTTGAAATTCATAGGAGAATGTCAACTGTGTATAGTGTCACATGTTTCAGCCGAAAAAATGTCTACAAGTGGGCAAAATTGTTTAATGAAGGACGGAGCAGTGTTGAGGATGAAAATAGGCATGGGAGGCCTGCAGATGTGAGGTCTCCTGAGATTATCGAATCAGTTAATGACTTAATTTAGTCGGACAGAAGGCAAAACTATACTGATTACCATATCATTCGAGCAAACTCTATTGCTGCATGAGGAATGGCTTAATAATGAAAAACGTACTCTCCAATCGTTTGATATTTTTGTCAATATGATTATAAGACACATGCAGAAGAGTAATCGATATAAAATGTGTATATTGTCGCAATAATTTAAGCTGAAATCACTTGTTTGTCACGGAAACCCTAAATACTGATTTGGAAATCCAGGAATTTTATATATTAATCTTTCCCGGCCATTTCGTATACCCACCCACCATAACTTTTGAACAGTTTGAGTAAGATTTTGGATTAAGTATATCATGGTACTTAGTAGTAATTAATAATTACTGCCCTACCAGATCATTTTTGACTGCAGCCTACTAGTTCCTTTTAGAAGATCCTGTAGCTATTATTTAAATTTAGATTTGCTCTGTCTGCATATACACCAGGGTATCTAGCTGCGGAGAGTAAATAATAAAACAATCAGTTTTGCCACAAAAAATGAAACTTGACAACTGCTGTCATCGCTAATCCGATGCTAAGTCGTGCATATGTTATTACTTCGCTCAGCTGGGTAACTTAGTTGCCCAACTCAAAAAACACCGCAAAAGCTGAACAAGTCTTACGAGCTAATATTGCTTCAAGTAATTTTGTCCAGGCATCATTTACCAGACCTGTCCCAGAGCGATCATGTTTTTTTGAAACATAAAGGTCGACCTGGATATAGCAGATTAGCTTGCCGCACTTATCATTACACGAGGTTGAGCTACCTATTCCCTCAATTTCATGGCAATTTAGTGCCCGAAAGCAAGGTCAGGCCTAGGCTGAGTTCCGAAAACTACCCATTACAGCAAGCGTGCCTATATAATAAACCAATGTTGGAGATTAAAGCAAGTAGGAGTGCATTCAAAGATATTAAATCTATAAGCTTTAGCAGCTTTCAAATATAAGGAAAATGATTTACACTCCCAACATTTTAAGTAATAGGTTCTCCTTCAGATGACATTGAAGTAACGTATTGGAAGGTACTTGAAACTAGCAATCGCTACAGGCTGACAGATGTCATTTTGATTTCAGTTTACCAAAGCGCCTCCACTCCCGATTAATTATCAAGTATACTCCGAGTAAACCACTTTGCAGAGATCAAATCCGTCATCCGATCTTAAAGCGTAGACTTAACATTGTGCTAGTATATAAACACCAAAGCTGCTTTTTCGTGACCACGCTCTAGGTCAGCGCATCCCACCTCAGTGACAAAGTAAACCGCTTTCGTACTAAATAGGTGTAGCGTAATAGGTCGTTGTGATCTCTGAACTATGGGTTTTGCGCTTTGTGCCCCCTAGTATTCCGATAATGCCTTGAATGCATGAGCCATAACTAAGGAGACACCATGCTCCGACAGTCCCCATGGCAGCAGCCAAATACTAGGCATATATGTGGTGTACTTCTGCTTCTAAACTGCATAATATATCTTAACCGACTTTGTTACACACTTAAAATATGAGCTACTCAGAATTTTTACGTCTTTCTTTACGCATATGTTTTGTTATTTGACAAAACTTATCCCGCAATTATTTCTGGTTTCCCATAAAACAGCTTCCATACTTTAGCTGAACATTGCTTAACACCAAAAGCTTAACAACATAACCGACAAACATGATTCAGTTGCGTGAAGATTGATGCCTTTCGATTAGAAAGTCTTCCACTTAGCTGCGATTAAACAATCCAATCATACATAATGCTATATATATATTTATATTATTTCGCCGACTAGCCTGCGACAGCAGGGCAGTATACCGAAATGAGCACCATATATTAATCATAAGTAACCACGGCTCAACTGCTCATTTGTTGCGTGAAAGTAATTATTGCTGCATTGAATCTTTGCAGTTTGGCTGGAGATAACTGTCTTCTAAAATATTAATTTCTTCCCAACAGTCAGCTCACTGTACAATTTACCTTAAGCACTGTAGTAATTATTAGTTGAAACGCCTTTGCGTATTTTGGAAGTGAAGAAGATGGGTGGATGGAAACACAAAAGCTTTCGAGAAACATGAGACCGTCTTTTCTGAAAAGTCAAAAGCTGACGTTAATCCATCTATATGCCGTTTTAGGATGGCTATAAAGGCTTATTCTAGGTTTAACTTGACAATAAAAAGGCTAAAAATAGTTAAGTAGGAATGGAATGCAAAATCTACATAAATAAATAGTCGTCATTTAGATGCATCTGTTGAGATCCACATACTTGCTTTATAATTTAGAAAACATGTTAGAGAATAATTTTATACTTCTTATTAAATTCTTATGCATCTTATTGAACAATAGTCGCTAAGATGAGATTGAGGGTTTCTTAAATCTGGATTTGCACAAAGAAATGTTGTTTGTAAGTTTTTATTTTTATTTTATTTTGTTTTATGTACAGTACCTATTTTGCGCATTTATGCAAGTGATTCTCACTGTAAAATTATCAATGACTTGAAGGAAATTTCTTGTAGAGTTACGCGGTTTGCATTTATTAAATATTAAACTTAAATGAAAACTAGTTTATTCATTTGAATGCTAAAAGTGTATTTGTTGTTGTGCCGGATGATTGGTGGACAAAGTAAATATACCTAAGCAAATCTGCACGTTCGTAAAATGCGAACGCCTGTTGTCAAAATGTGTTGACTGACAATCTAGCTTAGATGAGATGCAAAACGAGTATTTTGTACAACTACATTAGTTTTAGGCAGTTAATATTCTAACATTTCATAACTTTGGAATTATTCGCATTCCTCCAGCTCACACGTCTATCATTTTCTTCGTAATGTTATGAAAAAGGTCTTGCTACAAGCATCCAGTCATTGGAGTTACTGACATAGATGCATCTGCCATTCCTGCTGATAGTAACAGCATGCAACCTAGTGTATAACGAAATAATACACAAGTCTGAATGCTTTTGTGAATACTTAAACAAAATTTAGCCAGCTGGATACTCCAAACCAAATGACTTGAGTGCACTGGAATTCCTTTCAAAGGGACACATAACATGCAAAAATCAAAATGCATCTGAATCAAATGGATTACAGTAATATATAAAAACGTGCATGACTGCTAAAAAGGAACGTTTCTGAGTCAAATCAAGACACTAGGAAAAGTTAATTAAAAGTGGTTGCCAATTAAGTCTAAGGAAACAGAAAATTATTGAAACTAAATCCCCATTACGCTGTCTTCTGAAGCTAGATAAGCTATCTCGGTCCGTTCACCTGTTTGAATTTATCATTTGCACAGGGTGCATAGTTGGAATTGCTTGATGGTGTGTAGGTTTACTGTAGACATGTGAGCAACCTGAAATTAGAAAATTGACATAAAGTTGTTGCTGCTTAACAAGTTAGTAGAACCTGAGATCCTAAGATATATTTGCACGCCTTTACAAAAGCATATGGGTAATTCTGTTCATGCTGGAAGTTACAATTAAAGGTATTAATAATTCCAAAGCATGTGAACAGAAATTCAGCTATATGTTGGACGAATCAGTCGATGAAGTAAGCAATACCAAAGCAACCGGTTCAGCAACAAAAGTTGTGACTATTCTTGCGCCTACGTGTGGCAGAGCGAAACGATGTGTACGTGAATGTGAGGCATGTATTCACGAACTACGTCTGGTAATGTAAGTGGATAACTTTTAGTTATTGCTTTAAAAAAGGACAAAGGATTGAAATAAATTAGCCTAAGTTGGAAGAGCACTCAACATTCGAGATACCCCAACAATAACAACGAACAATGAATTTATACGGGTTAAGTAGCGCTACTTTACAAGTCCCGTTGGACAATTGTTGGGGATATCAACATAACAATAATGATGATACGGATAGGAAAATAGTTTATACTTTAAATATGAAAAAAGGATTTATCGTTTGCTTAGCTGTAGTCTTGCGATCCTCTTAGATTCACAGCACCCACAGTTAACAACAAATAATTCTATGGTAAACTCCAGATGTAGGATGGAGACGTAGTGTTAAGTAACAAAGTGTAAATGGATGAGTGCATCGTCCAACTGTCTTTTAAATACTGTAAGTATCGGTGCAGAGACGACCGATTCTGGGAGAGCATTCCACGGGTGACAGACAAGAATGGAAAAGAAATTTCTGCGGTGCTCCAGACGACTGTATGCAAGTTTTAATGAGTGTCTCCGCAGGTTTGTATTGCTGCTGAGTCGTAGTAAAGGGTGGCACACATGATGTGGATCTCGCAGAAATAAGTATGCCATAATCAGTTCTTCTTGTGGTCTGCGATAGCTTCCATTGAATAACCTCAATCTTTGCAGCCTCTTCTGGTAGGAAAGATTGTGCATTTCAATTACGTTCTTAGATGCCGGATGTTGTGACTGCCCCCAGTGCATTTAGGTCGCGTTGCTGCCATGGATGTGTATTCGACATGGGGACGAACATACGCACTGAGCATTTGTCGAAATATGGAGCTGTTTATTTGTCCAAACGCCCGCCTCAATAGCCGGACGTGTTGGTTTCCGGTCTTCGAGGCCTTTCCGGATTTCCTGGAGCAACCCGAGTCGGTATGAGTAGTTGCTCTGTGGTCGGATGGAAAGCACTTTGCATTCACTGACCTTGAAATGAAATAAGTTTTGGGTCGATACACCGTATCTAAATCACTCAGAAGCACATGTTGGTCGGCGTTCGCCTGGATCCTGCGCCAGATCTTGATATCGTCGGCAACATTAGGAAATTTGAAGCGATTTCCTGTGCAAGGTCATTCATAAACACCAAAAACAAAGGAAGGTAGAATATGTACTGTTTACAACCGCATTGAATGTAGTGCGCGGCACTAAGTGCCTCTCAGGCCGACTTGCAACTGGTCGTGAGATGCATTAGTGGATTTTGTTGGTGTTTGATATGTCGTGATACGATCTTCTCGCGGGCGCGGATCTTGTCTGATGAGCAAGCCTGAGGTTTGCAGACTGATTTGTTAGCAGAAAAAAACATTCCTTCAACGATTTTCATCGATTTACGTTACACCATCTCTAGCGTATCAACATTGCTTTCGAGCATAGATCGCAGCGCTTCGAGTGCATGTTCCCCGTCAAACGTCATGTATGCGTTCCGCAGTTGCAAAAGGATACATGGCTTGAACTTTGCGAACGTTCTGCGTAAGAGTCCGAGTTGTTGAGTTGTTCTTCTCGATATATTTTTAGCCTGTTTCGAACAGTTAAATCCAATCTAGGTGATTATTATGTTGTTGTTATCCTAGGTATATGTTGCAGCTGCTCTGGACGGATGCGCTTTTCATAAATACATGAATGTCCTATGCTCAAAGTTTACAATTCGCCAAGCTAGAGCCCTTTTGCGGGTACTCATGTGAAAACATTGCCGTGAGCTCTTTGTAGTGCTTTATGGTTTGTCACTATCGTGATGTAAGGCTAAATCTTTACGTTGTGAACGGTAAGAAGTTAGTTTGAGGCTAACTAGCAAGATCCCTGCTGAACACTAGTTCGAAATTTGGCTTCAGGACTGATCATTAGAGCATGCCGCATTGCGATGCATTTGCATCGTAGATGTAGTAACGGACTCCTAAATTTATCTGAGGTTAAATGAGAAAGTGGTCTATCTAATTTAGCAATGGTAACCGATTTCACGGCGTTGAACTTTTTGAAGTAGCATCCGGTAATCCAATTAATCGAAGCATTTAGAGAAATCCCGGTACGTACGTACAATCATACTCTAGCTTATACTGACTCGTCCAGATTGCGCTGGCTAGCAGTGCTTTTGTCTACAGGACTGATTTCAGTAGTATCCATGCGACTGTGATATTAAGATGTGGTTAATCTCAAAGTATTCCCATAGCTTCACTGCAACAATAACCTGCATATTCTTGCGTAGCACCGGAAGGAGAGTTATTGCACGGCGATCAATGGATGTGTAGGATGACCACTCTTGTAAATAAGAGTGAATATTCCATATTTTCTCACTATGTGAACCAACGTCTTATTAAGGCCTAATGGAAAAACCGAGCTAACGGTTCGGCAATGTTCAAGGTGGCTCGCTACGATGCCACCGATCTTATTTCGCCCATACAAACAGAGCTGTGCACTTGCAATATCAGCAGTCTTTTCATCCAGTTTGCTGGATAGAATTATAGGTATTTTAACGCTGGATTTGTCAAGAGCAGGTGAGATGACAATTCACTCTGGAATGTATAGTTACAGTTATGCTGAACAGCGTTTACCGACGCTTGCGTAGTTAACGCCGGACCGTCTGCTGCAGGTAGAATTTGGATTCCGCACTGCAGTCTGAGAAGCTTGCTTGTCTGCCCAGCATGTTAGGATAAGTGCTGCGTTCATTTTAATGCTCTGTTGGTGTTTGCCTTTGTCTTTGCTATTGATTTCCTTGCGTTATGTAGGCATCCCAGGCATGTTCAATCTGACTAAACTTATAAACACGCCACACAATTTCGGGCCGGCTTCAACAGCAAGGGCTTTTTTGCTTCTAGTGAGCGACTTTAGCTCGGTGAACTAAATGATAAATTCCTTCCAGTTGGTTTCTTGAACGAGACAGAAAAGTGTGCCGTAATAAGTAACGAAATGGACTTCCTTGTGGTTTTCATTAATGTATTCAGCTTAAACTAGGTATCGGAAGAGCAGCGTCGAATGATCGATAAGGCCAAGCCGCGCGTGTGTTTAAGTTGTTGATCATTAGTTCTTTGTTCGTAAACACATGGTCATATACAGATGGATCTTCATCTGCGCTGTATCGCATGGGAGAAGTGACATGATTGCATGGTAGTACATCATCGATTAGCACATATGCCTAATGTAAAACGTACCATTTATATAGTGCGTTGGTCAAAAATAAGTAAAATGAAACAATGAAAGACTGAGTAAGAGAACGCCCCACCGATATATAGAAGTAAACATTGAGAGTTAGTGTTGCAATACATCAATATTTTTCAGAACTAGATACGCGATTACTGCACCAAAGCAGAATCAGGCATACGCTAAGACTCTAACGCTTGAGTAGCCAACCACATCAACTGCTTTGTGAATTCTGGACCCTACTTAGTATGAATCCTTTTAAAATGCACACAGAACCTCACACACAAATTGCATTTCAATTTGCCGACATATATCTCGGTTTGAAGTGAAGCGACAACAATTCCGTTTACCTTAACATCAGCGAACCGCAGATAAAGTTAATCACATTCTGGAGTTATGAGTCCATTTCCGCATGTCTGTTTAACACATATTCATACCAATTATTTCATGTTGACGTATGGTCGGAATTCATGCCTATAAAGGAAGCGATTGTCATAAAATGTTACATTCCGGTTGTACCACGAAAAGTTTTATTGCAGTAACCTGTCGTTGAATAGATGGCCACCATCGAAAAATGTTGCTGCAGTCGTCCACTGCGCGCGTTATTTCGTCTTATATCTTAAAGACTAACTCCCTTATATCGGTAAATTTTGATAGGGACGGAGTTACATTTATTTGCGCTTATTGCATAAGCGATACGTTCGAATATATTGACAGGATATCTGAAATTCACCATGCTATCAAATGAAAGATATCATTTAATACTCAGTCACTATTCACATTCCATTCAAAAAGATGAATTATGTATTCCGGCTGGCTCAGTAACTAACCGCTTAGGCAATGCTTCCGGAGATTTGGCTAAAGTGGATACACTTCACTGCAAGTTAAATCTTCTCTTCACCTTCAATGGTAAAGCATACCGTCAGATTGACGGAGTGGTCAAGGGAGCCCTTTAAGGCCGATACTGGATGATATTTTTCTAGTGAAACTTAAAGATGACACACTTACAACTCACACCAGTGGAACAGAAATGTACATGCTGTATACTGATGTCACCTTCAAAATTTTCAAAACCGAAAAGTATGCGGTGCACCTGCCGAACTCTTTTTTGACGCACACAAGAACATCCGCTTTACCTGGGAACAAAATTCGGCAACAATTTAACTTTCTTAGATGTGGAAAATATCTATAACTCAACAGGAACTTGTGGCATAACGATACACAGAAATCATATATGAACAGTACCACTAAAACACAATATGAGTTTACTTAGATATCTCGCCTTCAGGGCGCGCCGGGTTTGTACACCGGATACCGTCAACAAAATCTACAGAGAATAAGCAATGTCCTCATGGAAAATGATTGTCCTGATAACAATATCGTGAAGCATTTTAAGTAACGCGACCGAAAGTCACCTAGGTGCACTGCTTTTAAGATGCAGCTTTTCCCATATAATACATTCTGCAGCTCCCATACCGATGCTTGAAAGTTGCTGTAAAGGAAACTTATTTCGCCTTCTGTCTGCGAATTGTTTCACACAAAAAGTCATTGCTTACAATCCATTGAAAGATAGAATGACCTGTTTGACCTTTTCGAGGATCGTTTATCAGTGCCCGTGTTTCTGTGGTGCGTGGTAAGGGGGTTAAACTAATAAGCGCCCATCTCAGATGATTCATGCGCACATCCCGGCATAGTTTTACAAGGGAATAATAAAGTCCTAAGACAGCTCAATCGTGTTTCATCTCCTTGAGTTTGGCCATACAGCTACAGCGGGTGAATTCAAAGCCATATGATCACCAAATGAACACTCCTCTCAAGACTCCTGCAAGTATTTCTTATCTATCGCCGAGGTCATTTACCTCTACCTTCTAAAGCCTGAGTTATGTGAACATAGACCATTCGTGCGGCCGATACTGATAACGTTGCCAGCTGTAGCTGTTACTTAGTCGTTTTTTGTTATTTTATATACGGACTACGGAGTACTAAAGTTTCTGTACGCACGTATCTTTAGTTCACTTCGCTGTGTCAAATTATTGATTTTGATCGTCCAAAAACCCAGAAGTCAACCTTAGCTCGATTCGGCCCGTTACAAAAACTTAGTGCTATGTGAAGTTTTGGGTCTGATGAGAATTCATCGAAAAGAATTCATGACCCCAAAGTGATTTCTGATAATTATATTATTCCTTCGTAGTTACCGCCCGAATCCGCCTGCGGTTGTATACATGTGATGCTACTTTAGTTAAATTGCTCCGCTGAACCACCATTCATATTTAATCTAACTGGTTCATCGGTTACTAGGACAAATCATCAGTACCACTCAGAGAAAACTCAACGCTGTTAAATACAATTAAATAGAATGCGTTTGTGCGCTACATGGTTTGCAATATCGACGTTGCTGTAGCATGTACGAGAAGAAAATTCGCTTACTTCATATCGGCAAGTTAACTGGTGCTAGTGCGTGTCCGTCTACTGCCGTGATTAAACAGCTTTAATTTTACCAACTATTGTAATTGTTGTTAGTCAGAATTCATTTTATGTACTGCGGAAAATGGCGTGTTCTGCCATCTTATGGCAGGAGTCGAATACTGCATTTCCATTAGAGTTCTTGATTCGCACCGGACAAGATGTAACAGCCAATTACGAGATCGAATTTGCTGTGTGCTTGTTATTCATATATACCGTAAACTGTTTTTCGGAAATTGCGTCCGATGTTCTAATCTCTTTTGCTACACAACAACAATGATGGTTGAAAATAAATCGAATACCAAATTTGGCAGTAATAGCATTAACTTTATTGTCGCTCAGGTGGCAATTCCGTGTGGTAGAACGGAAAATATACCTAAAGTATAAAAATCGATCTGATCAGGAGTCCATGGAAATGCACAAAGAGCTTGAGCTATGAAAACAATACGGTTTACCACCAGATCAACAAGTATTGCTGCAAGGTTGCAAGTAACCATTAATGGCCCTGCTAGTCTAAAGAACTTTAGATCAGCCAGGGCGAAATAAAGTGGAATTTAAATTTTACACCTTGGATCCGGGATGAGTTGAAAATCGCTCTTTTATGAGAAGGTGAGGAATTTTAATCCAAGGCAGAGTGCATTTTGTTTTCTGTAATGTTCTATTTTAACTAGTATTATTTCAATAATACCTTCTCAATTGATAAGTTTTATAAAGGTGTGCATTTTAAAAATTTCTTGAAGATGTAGCTCTTACTTCCACACTTATCATAAAAGTTTATGTGAATGGTACAAGCCTTTATGAAACTGAGCCATTTTGTAATTTTAATGCCGTTTTGCTTTGCTTGTTATATATGGATTATAGATGGATGGATTATAGATTATATGGATTATCTACAAAATCAAATGTAAAGAATGCGTCCTCGCTGCAATAATGGCATCCAGTGTCAGGCATTTATATGATATTTTATCAGGTATCCGAATATCATGAGATAGGAAGGTGTTGTGGCACTTAAGGCTCCTATTGCGGTCGCTGAACAGGTCCTGCTTAGCAACGCGTCAATCAAGCTCATAATTTAGCTAAGTAAAAGCTGACACTATATATTTTCTTGAACTGACATAAGTCAATATTTTAGAACTAAAAGCGAATGCCGTTATATAAAAATATTTGTTATTGATATGTTTTGCTTGTAATGGAACGTTCGCCTCACTCGATCTGAAATTTGCTTGCAAAACTGTTTACAATGATAAAACTTTCACTGCTATAATGTAGCTGATATCATCACCAACGTATGTATCATAGAAGCTTTCAGAAATATTGCTCGTACCGATTACTCGTACTGATTCGTTTATGTGTTTGTAAGTTAGAACATCCAATAGTAATGTTATGCTTCTGGTCATTTTGTTATCTAGCACAACTCGAATTATTCTTTTATGCGAAAGACTTCAATAGTCCACTTGAATTTAGTCTATGAGACAATTTGTTACAAATACAGGAAGATTTAGATATTAGGTTTCTTAAATGTTTTCTAAAACTAGTGTTACAGGTAAAATTCTGAAATGCATGCAGCTTGTGTACTGTGGAATATTTAATTTCATATTGTAGAATACTGAACAAAGTGCTTATAAAACATTCAGTATTCCGGTGCATAGTTGACAAAGCAGAAGCAAACAAAATATGTACCCAATATGTCTGGAGTTTGCAGAGTCAGCAACATTCAAGGAAACGACATTTTATTCAAAGTTTAAATATAGAAATAGGTATCAAAGCAGATTGAAATCGGGTGTTGCACGCCCGAAAACACTGCACAACCACGACGCGTTTTGACGTAGATTCATCTCATCAGGTGGGAACAGTAGGTCTTGAACCCGCGACCATTGGAGTAGCAAAAGAAACCTCTACCCCTTAGGCTACCGGGTCAAGGCGGGCAACGCTTGGCACAACGTTAAATGACTAATTGGAGGGTCGACTTTGGACTACACGTCGTGTGTTGGATTGCGACACGCAACCTCAATGTAATGGACCGTGATTAACCTTAATGTGAACCTTAGTCACTTCGATCAGTGGGACCGTACTCAAAGCAGGTAGATATTGGGTGTTGCAGTGTTTTTCGGCGAGCAACACCCAGTTTTCATATGCTTTGAGTACAGTCCGAATGGTCGTAGTGAATAAGGTATCATTTATCAACAGAGCATAGTCCGCCTATTTCAGTTCGCGGCGACTTCAGCGATTCGGCTGCTGAAGCACAACTAACTGAGTCTAGGGCAAGCAATTCTTTGTAATGGTGAGGTTATTGCTCGTTTTTATTTTAACTGAATGAAGTTTCACACTGCTTTGACTTGTAAGACTTGCGATGATAAGCTGAGGAGGATATTTGTAACACGTGAGTTACGTGTGTCCTGTCACAAATTTTATTCTTCTTGCTATATTGAAATTCGTAAAAGTAAAATAATGCAGGTACTTTGCATTTGTTTTTTCTAACTCCTTTTCTATCTCTGAAATTTATACGGTCATCCCTTCAAAATCTATCTAGTATCCGTTAATCAAAATATGATCCCGCAACAGTTTATGCTATCACGTGGTGCAAGTCGATTAGGCCACTCAGTGGGATATACCTTGCACCGTCAAGTAATAATTCGTTAATTTATTTACCTTTTTATGAATTTGCGCGGAGTACAGTCCCTCTAACTTTTTATGTTCTAAATAAAATTCCAATACTTTTACAATTTTTGGCATTGCCGTAAGCTACTTTTTTGATAGTTAGGGCGAGAACAAGTATTCCAGTCCCAGGTCTCAAAAATTATGGTATAGATTAAATAGCTTATCACAAATGGGTAGACTGATAGATGTTATGTTAGATTTGTAAGACTTATCGTAACGCTTACCAGTCGTAAATAAGATTCTCCATTTTGTGCACCAGGTTCAGAGCGTGTGGATGTCGAGCTGGATTACGTTGGCTGCTTCTTTTATGCTAGCAGGGTGAAAAGTGTAGACAATTTCAATATCGTTAGCAAACAATTATGGTTTTCCCAGTTTTACTGCCCCAAGTATATCGATCACAGACATCAAAAACATTATTAGACCAAGGACATTACCTTGTACTACACCAACTGGGATCGCATTAGTTCAGAGTTGTGCTCCTTAAATTGTACCACATGCGTTCCAGTTGTGAGGAATACCATCTGAACCACAAAAGCTGGCGTAAAATATTCCATACAACATCATTTGGGATACCAGTTTCCTGTGTGGCACACAATCAAAAGCATTGTGCATGCCTAGGTAATTGATGGTCGTGGACTTGCCATTATCTTGTGAGGCAGTTAGATGACGAAGCAATTTAGGTTGACAAGTTATGCATGGGCAGGCCTTCAGTGTACCGTGCTGAGAGTCGTTGATTAACTTTCGAAAAGGTAGAAAGCCGATCGTTGCAGGTTTCATATGTAGCTCGACTTTGAATATGATAGATATATGAGTTATTGGCCGATAGTTTTTCGTTTCGAACAGGAAGCCTGATTTATGTCATGATGTGACAGCTGCTTCTTTCTAATGTGTTCATGGAAAAGAGTTACTTTCGGTGATCGGGTCCTTTACGAGCGCATTCCACTCACTCTGGAATCTAATTGTTGAGATTATGTATGGGAGATTCGATCCATTCATATCCCCGGTTGAAGCATTGGTGGTATTTTTTACTGTTTTTGTGTTGGGATCAGAGGTGGACACTCGAAGTCGCCAGCACAGTATGTGTGTTTGCAAGGTCCAAGTCCATGTGGCTGTATCTCTATCGCTTTTGCCTACATCCCATATCTTTATTCCCGAATCCGCGTTGCACAGCGTCACTCCGTTTAGCGTCCGTGTTGCGGCCGCAAGAAAGACCACTGGAGGTTAGAGCATCCTCAATCACCAAGGTTTGAACTGAGCATGTTGGGCTATGGCAATTCGAAGCAGCCCGAATCTGTCCGTGGGTTCTTCACAAGAAAATTAAAAATTAATCGGTAACATTTATTTGATGTTTTTTTCTCGTACTTAGATATTTGCACTCGACGTCGGACATGTTGCAAGCGCTCAGCAATGTTGGGGTTTGTGGGTCATTTTTGTAGCACACGTTGAGGGGATGGATTTAGACAAGCAATCTTAATGTTGACCGCGATTCTCACACCTAACATCCAAATGGTCCCGGGTTCGATGCCTCATTTCTCTGTCTGATTAGATGAAATAACAACGAAACGCGTCACATGAGTGCAGTGTTTTCGGGCTGACGACATCCAATTTCTATATCACACATCAAGGTTATTTTTTCTTTGTTAAGTTAACCGCATCAGAAATATTGAGAACTATGGCCTTTTAACCCTACGCTTTCTTTCATAGGCTTTGGATGCAAGGCAAGCAATAATTTGTTCTACTGCTTCTATTTGGACTTGACTACGATTTTCCGATAGGTTGTTGATGTATTCTAGGGTAACTAGATAGTCCTTAAGGGCTCCAAGGCAGACCAGTGTTCGTATCAATTCACATATTTGCAGCTCAAGAGAATTCATCTTATTGTCTACTTACCCAGTAAGACTGAAGCTTGTGGAGATATTGTTTGGATACATCTTGCCGCATGTTGCCTTTTTTGTTATAGCTGTTGTTTGTTTATGGTGCACAATTAGCTTCTGTTGGAGTCCTAATACCGATACCACCAAAGTTGATACTTAAAAATCGGTTGGGATTAATGTTCAGAGGATACCGGAAGTGGCTACAGCTATAGGTGTCTATAGTTGTCAACGTATAACCTATCAATTATAAGATGGAATATGGAACAATGTATCCGTCAGTTTCTATAACACAGAGCCGAAACTGGTATGTTTAGTTTACGCAGAAGAATAAGGAATGCAGACCAAAAGCGCTTAGCGCTTTTACCTGACATCCGCTTTCGTCCACAACCAATGGATTGCCACACGGTCAGTTGCCCTTGCACCAGTTCCGAAATCGCCGGACGGGTTTTGGTGGGGTTACGGATCTCGAGTACTATCAAGCTACTAATTCCTGTGCGGACGACCAGACGAATCACGTGTGGACACATGAGTCGCGCACGCGCGCTTATCGATTTGCATGGGTCCGAAGCGGAGTTGATCTCATCCGGATTGCAAACAGAGCGTCATTGACCCCATACGTAGTGCCTTGTACATCGGTCAAATGAAAGGAATGTGGGATTATCAGTGGGACCATGCAGGGAGAGGAAAATTAACCTGTCGGTTAAAAGCAATGAATTTGTGCTGATTAAAAAGCTTTTGCAGTTTTCAAAAATCTGATGAGTATCCTTTGAAAAGCTTTCCATTAACGGATGCAACCCACAAAGAAAAATCAAATGGTGTATACATAATCTAGGATTGCTAAATATTTCAAAAAAACCAAGAATGACAAAGCTTCGGTTTCTTCGGCAGTTTTCATCAGACTACCCATTTGAGACAGCGAGACATAAGAATTGCCTTTGTATGATTTAATGGCGTACAGTTATACGCACATATTCCAACCAAGCACCTGGTAACTCCAACCATTTATCCAAACGGTTCCTTGGTGGAATAAAATGAAAGAATACGCACAATCCGATGTGAAATCCATACTGATTCTTCCATTATAAGTGATCATGTAAATGGGAAAGTTATTTCATTTATTGTAACGAGCATTACTAGAGGACCCACATCTTCTAATTAACTCATAGTTATATGCATTTTCAGTACTAACGTGCATGCAAACAATAACTGCCTTAGGACGAGCGGGGAGATGCGACATGTGCTGGAAATGCTGCATTTTAACGAAGTTAGTATAAGGCCCAGAAAATCAGGTCCGATCATAAGGTGCAGATAAAATTTAAACTACAAGTAATTACTTGCTTTACAAAAATTCCATTTCCTTTCCATTCATTTTTTCACAAAATTTTCTATCACATGAGGCCTCGGAATTACCATAGCCCTGAATCGTTCAATTTGATTAAGTGGAATGTTTCGCAAGGCAAGAAAAATGACGACGGTTAGGGAGAAAAAGAAGCAAATTACACATAGAAAAAGGGTGATTACAAGAGTTTGCCTTGTGAAACGGTCCAGCAACAAGCAGGTCGGTCGATGCACTAAGGAATTGCATGAGACTTGGTTCCTTAGAAGCAATAGAGAGTACGGCCACCTGGCACATCAACAAGAGCCTCTAGAGTATGTAGCACGAGGCAGCCAAGATGTATTATAGAGAATATTGCTCGCGTTCATTCAGACCAAGTAGAAAATCAATGCCTAAGGGAAAGGAGTGCTACATCGCAAAGTTAAACGGCCTACTTTTGGGTTGTTGTCAAGGAACAACGAGTAACGGAACTGGGTTAAAACCATAACATTGGGAACTAACCCATAGTGGGAAAACCCTACGTAGGTAACTGATCAGTAAATAACAATAAGGTTAAAATATAGGTATGCTTTGATCAGAAAAACTCAGGCGACGCCTTTAAATTTAGCCGTTACTGATCACATCGGAATAATATTTTTCCATTCTCACTGCGGATAATTTGTGTTTTCGGAAATTATTTCACGCTTTGTTTAAGTGAATCACTTCCATAGTCGAAAATAGCATCATATTCAGTTAATTATTGGACTTCTCTCCAAAACAGTGTGCATAAATTGCCTCTAGTTGAGTACAGTCACAAGAGCAGAAGGACTTTAAGAAGCAATATAAAGAAAGGCAAAGGAGAAAAGGAAAATCATTGGATGACTAGCAATAGTTCCCAAGCCCTCTCCATTGAACACGATGCAGTTTTCGCTGGTCCACTTTAGCAATATACATCCAGTTCTCGGAAAAGTGAGAATCTCGCAAACATTTTGTAGCGAGACGAATGTACGCAAGCGTGTAAAGTGATGTTAGAAGGAATTTGGTTATAGTCCGATATTGAAGACAAAGTCCATATTCTCAATAGTTACCAACATATTAGATCCGGCTGCACAGCATAGCCCTAACACCGTGGCTGGTATCATCATTTACAATAACATATATTGGTATACAACCGATTCTAAACTATTGAAGTACTCAACAGCCTCTATTTTCCTAGACCTACTGGAGTCTTAATAAAAGTTTCTGGGCGGTTTCCTCACTCTTATTTAGGAACTCATAAGTGGCTCCGGACACAGCGTTATTCTAGCTGCAAATTTCGCAATATAAGTTAGGTTTTACATATGTTCTTGCCGGCGACTTCAATAGGAGTGACACAACTTTCATTAACTCCATGGATTTAGTCAATTTGGTCTATTTCCCCAGCAGATTCGGAGCACAGTTAGATTTAGCCTATACTAAGAAAACATCTGTTGTCCTTACAAAGCCATGTTCCAAGCTTTAGCATAAATTCAAACTTATACTGATAACAAAGCAAAAATGTGAAACTGTTAAAGTATCAATTTATTAGCGATTATAGTCAAAATCAAATCAACATTTTGTGCAGCATATTTTTAATTTGTACAGTTGTAAAATTTTCGGCTTATGCGAGCATCTCACGGACTTCAAAAACCTCTGTTCTGATTTGTATTGTCCCATCGAGACAAACTATTTGTGAAGCGTCAAGTTTGCATCCCATGTGGTCAAGGAACTGCGGAGGAAACAAGAACAGGTTTAGAAACACAAGGTAACTACTTGTATTAATTGACTGTACTTGGCTACAAATGTTAAAATAACAAGCTTAAATGCCCTGTCCCTTCAGGCCGTTTTAGGTAGTTTCCGTAACCCGTGGAGGCTTCTTAGACAACTCTTAGACAACTACAGAGCCTCCCACTTCATTTGATTCCAAAAGTGTTTACAAGGAGTTCACAAGGCCGAAGTCAAACTTGGCTAGTGGAGCGGATTCTCTATCAGTAGTCTCTCTGAAAGCATGCGCATATGTTTTATCGACACCTCTGACACAGAGTTTAAATGAGTGCTTAACGACTGGTATAATCCCAGCCATTTGGAAATCAGCCAAAATAACACCAGTGACTAAAGTGGATTATAGAGATATGGACAAATCTCTTCCACATCCATGATGCTAATGTGCTGGAAGATCTACTACGTTCTTACATTTTTATAGATAATAATGCTAATGATGTCAAATAGTTTGCTTATAAACCACGGCGCTCTACATTGGATGTCGTTACATATATCATTCATTCCACTACTTTCACGTTAGTTACTAGATGCAAGAGCGTAGGGCTCCTATTTCTTGGTAACAACAACACCTCTGGGAGACTCGATAGATTACCACTGCCCAACATTTTAACCGAAAATAACGTGCACAATATAATTGTATTATACTGCTTGCTTTATCTACAAATCGCACCTACTTCACGCAGCCTTGCGGCAGAAATTTTTCTGTACTCTCATCTAATTGTGGTGTTTCGCAGAGCGCCGTGCTATCCACTTTCCTCGTTTCCACCTACATTGAAATTTTCCCTATTCCATCAAACTTAATATGCTGCAAGTATGCTGATGTGGTCGTTCTGGGTTGCATAAGTCAAGTCAAGTCAGAATAGGATTTATACACATAAATGGGTGCATTATCAATTTTTCACTATCACTGCGGATACATTGAATGAATCGTATCAGATAAAAATACATAAATACAGATCAAAGAAATAAATAGACAAAGGTGTGTACATGAAATTCCAGGTGCGTCATACTTAAAAGCGTGACTTGTAAGGCAAGGTTGTGTTTTAATACAAAGAACTGCTAGAGAATAAAGTCGTAAATATTGAGAGGCTGTGACAGACAGATGACTTTTAGGAGAAATCATTATGTAGCACATAAAAGCGGCCACCTAGGAACTTAGAAGATACTTTCTTGCAAGCGTCGAAGTGCTTAGGGCCAAAAAACTTTAGTGGAGGAACTAGACAAACCACGAGAAATTGAAGCATGTTTAGTCAATAGCCCACTATAAAACAAAGGCTTGTTGCATTAATACAGGGAAAATTACTGGGAAACATTACAACCATTTGGGTAGTAAAAAATCTCAAAATTCAACTTCGCGTAGCCGGGCAATTCTTAGGTCGGAAAGCATAAAATTATAAATTTTGTCCTTATGAGATGCATCTAAAACCTGCATGGACCAAGTGAGGTTTTGGGAAAATTAGACATCGAGTTATTTGACAGTGGATGAAATAGGAATGGTTTTGGCCTGCGAAGTTAATAGAAGAGAGGCGCCTACGATTATTCTCCTTATTAGGGCGCAGAAATGAAAATGTTGTATCAGTACACTTCGAAGTATTGATGTTAAGGGACCTGGTTGATGACCAACTCAAAAGTTCATCGAAACCATATTGAAGCGTAAACATTTCATTGTAGGAGACGCTGCACCTCAAGACAAGATCGTTAGCTTACTTATCTCCAAAGCATGTTGATAGTGTTCGGAAACTTTCGATATATAAAGAGAACAAAAGGGGTGAGAAGACCACTCCCTGCAAAACAAAACAGTCAGCCCGGATCATTGAGGAGCTTTGGCCGTTTAACTGGGTTAGTGCGTACATTCAGAAAACTAGTCAGGCAACTGGTTGCAAACATAAGGATGGATTCTGTTCAAGTAAGGTAGGTTAAGCAGCATTGATCAGCCAAGCCTCCCGAACTCAATTGAATAGTCAAGAAAAATGAGCCATACGGACCTGCACTTTTTATCTAACACATAGGCTATGCACTTTTTAAGAGACAGTCCGTAGCGCTTGGGCCTCAACGCAAACTAGTAGACATCATCAGCAGATGTTTGGAACGGTTTGGTATTATTGACTTTTCAATGACTTTTAAGAGCATGGAATTACAAGCAATTAGCCAATACCTTTAAGGTTACTATTTAGGAACTGGCGTTTTTCCGGCTTATCTACAAATGTCGGGGATTTCACTGGTCGTGAGAGACTTGTTAAAAATATCAGTCAGGAGTTATCTGAGAAAGTCGGCGTAATGCTACATGGGCATAAGTGATAAAAAATCAGAACTACCAGGTTTATTTGCATTTTATTTCTTGAGTTCTCTGTTGACGTAATCTTAGTCAAACCAGATGGCTGGGCTTGAGCTCATCATCATCAATATGCACCTTACATAGAGGTGGGAAAGATCTCAGCTACTGTGCCGCAATACACAAAAGATAAAAGAAGAAAATAATGCAACGTTTGCAAGCCAGCTTAGCTCCCAGCAACGGATGGGCATCTTTCCGGTAAGCTACCAGCCGGCTACTATGCAGCAAAATAATTACTATGCAAAATTATATAAGGCTAAATACTGAGATCGTGCTTGGAGGGGGAGGCTAAGAGGGATAGGGTGGGACAAAGTAACCCACAGCAGGAAGGTCACTGAACTCGGCTCCTAGCAATATCGAAAGGTGTATTCAGCCAAACGTGTTCATCGTCATTCGGACCCTAACTAAGGAGCCGAGATGCTCTAACAGAGGCCAGCTTCAAAGTGAAGGCCTTCTTTCCTCTAGACCAAGTAATCTCTTGACCACCCCTCCTCTTCTTCCATTCACATTTCAACGCACGTCGCTAAAGTCAGTAGGCTGACATTCGTAAAACGTGGCTCAGCCATCGGAGCCTGGTGCGTGGAATAACTGTGCTGAGCGGGTCATTTCCTTTTCCTGTGCCGTAAACAAGGCGTCGAACACGCTCGTTGCTCACGCGGTGTTTCCACCAGATGTGAGCTAAATTACGAAGGCACCGGTGGTCGAACGTAACTAACCACTTTATATCCGTTGATCTAAGGGGCCAGGTTTTACAACCGTGCAGTAGGGTGAAACGTACTGCTGCATTGTACACTCTACCCTTCAGAGGGAGAGTGATGTCGCGCCGGCGCCATAAGTGGCGAAGGTTAGCAAAACGACTCGAGCTTTTGCTATACGGCTCGTGATCCCATCCTCAATCCCACGGGCGCTAATGCAACTTCCCAGAGAGCTGAATTTTTGAACGGCTTCTTGCTGATCCCCCAAATCTTCGAAGTCGCGTGGGACTAACAGGTGTCTATTCGTTATCGCTGCCTATACACCGACAAACTGTAGCGATGACTCGGCAAAAGACGACTTCTATCGCCAACTGAACGAACTCCTACGCTACAGAAGAAGCTCGGACACTGTAGCGCTGGCTCGGGATCTGATCGCTCAAGTTGGAAATTTATCCACAGATGAGCTGCTTCTGGGCGGTCAGCATGCTATAGGCTACTGTAATGATAACGGTAAGCGGTTACTTCATTTGTGTGAGGATGCTCGCTTATTTCTTGCGAGCACTAATTTCCAACACAGCACCCGCCGGAGGGTGACTTGGCGCCCACCAGCCTCAAACCAGCTATGGACGCAAATCGATCACATTGCTATCAGTTACCGCTGGAGAGGCTGCGTTCAGAATTGTCGCTCGATTTGGAGCACAGGTGTTGACACCGAACATGCACTTGTATGTGCTGACCTGCGGATGCGCTTTGGCGGACGCCCAAGGCGACGCTGTGAGCGCATTAACACCGGCCAACTGACGAAGCCAGCTGTTCTGAACGCCTATCAAAGTACGCTGTCATGCGAGTTGGATAAACGCTCACTGCATGCAATTGAAGCTCACTGGTCTCATATGCAACAGGCCTTACTAGCAGCAGGCAAATCCTCATGTGGTGTGTCTAATCGCCAACATGAACAGTGGGTCTCTTCACAGTCTTTGGAACTTATAGATGCTCGCCGGCATATTCCGGCTGGAAGCGAACACAATGAAACTCGCAAAGAGCTCCGGGCAAAACTCCGTGCTAGCCTGAAGAGAGACCGCGAATCCTAGTGGTCCCGTAGTGCAACAGAGATGGAAATGGCCGCTGCCCTTGGTAACCATCGTGAATTATTCCGTCTTATACGGGAAACGGGCAGCAGGAGACCTGGTGTTAGTAAAACTATAATTGACGAGAGTGGACAGCCTATCCACAACTTATAAAAACGCCTGGAACTTTGGGCTGAGCAATTTGAAAGGCAATATAATCGGTCGGAATTGTTAGATTTCTCGCCGACCAGTGATCGCCTTGCTCCGTGGGCTGTTCATTCGGATCCACCCTCTCGCTCAGAAGTCGAACATGAGATCAAACTGTTGAAGTGAAATAAAGCCGCGGGACCTGATGACCTTCCTCCAGCCCTCTTCAAATTCATGGGAACCTGCTCTTGTGGATGATTTACACGAGTTACTAGTGAGACTGTGGGAGCAGGAAACTGTCCCAACCGATTGGAGCCGCTCCATCGAAGTTAACACTTGGCAAAATGATGACTCTAGATGAGTTGTATGAGTAAATTTGCACTATCGCATAATTTTCGAGATATTATAATTTTGTCTTCACATGCTTAAACTCTTCAGTATATACTTAACAACGACCTATTTTTCGCTTCTGCACTCCTGTCTATTTAATACATTTCCCTTCTCATTTGGTGCACTGTTTCGGAGATAAACTACATCTAGCAAGATGTAATCTCTGACCGGTTGCCTTCGTTTACGTGATATTTCCTCTGGTTTTGTTTGGCCTAGCAGTCAAAGCTCGCAAAGATTAATGTTTTTAATTCCTGTGTTGTAGATTCTTCCTTAATTCACAGTTGGCCAAGACCGGGTTGATCACCTGAGTTAACTAATTACAGCTTCAAAGCCAGAAGATTATATTCATGAAATGAATTCTTCCACTGACTCTCTAGCATTTAACAAAAAGTATAAAATTTATTGTACCCATAAAATGCCATTATATAAAAAGATGCCAAACAGGTGATGGCTTCTTTGTTATTTTGCCACACCGGCACGCAGCCAGTTGGAGTATGGATGTGCGGGTGAAACCCATCGAGGGTAAACCGTGCATGGAAGCAGGTCCCTGGGGACAATTCTATGGATGGCTGTATTACTTAAATTGCACACTTGATGATATCCGCATTTGTTACTGTTTTCAGTTTCATATAAATTCATAAACTGCTATTCACCTCAAAAACCCATTTGGGATGTGTTGTAAAACAATTCATACAACCAACTGTATTATGCGATCTAGATATACAAATGGATCAATCCACTCAATTGCGTAATGTGTCGCACCGTAGGGGAACGATTCGGTTTTGTATTTAGATAAATTCATAGATATAACCCCGGTTTATTGGGAACTTGTATTTTTGCATACAGATAGAATTATATTTTAGTTTGTTCTCTGAGCATAGCAACACAAGTGCCTAGTTTGGAGAACAAGCGAAAACCATATCATACAACCCGAGCTACACAAATCCCGATTTATCGCAAACCACTAGTTTTACTTCGTTATATCGCCTCCCGGTACTCTCCGTCTATATAACTCTAGCAGGGTATAACGACCCACGCATTGCAATTGTTGGAGTGAATATCAAGGAAATGTTTCTAATTACAATGCTCTACCTGTGATCGAAAAGACCCAGCTTAATCACCAGATTAATCGTTAGTTCTCTTAAGGTTGCTTGTTTCAATTCACATTTGCAATATGTGTTCTGAATTCATTTAAAACCCCAGTTACGCAGCCTGCGCTGAATCAATTTGGGATCGTCATACATCATGTTGTCCATTACAGTGAAACAGCAATTAATAGTTGACACGAGACCATCGTTTGCATACATTGCTACACTGCCGTACTGTCTATTTGTTGCACTAGTTGCAAAATACCCAAGACAAAATGAACCGTAATCGCTTTCAGCTCATACGTGCTTTTGACACGTCAAAGAAATTGACCAGGGGTTCAAATTCCCTACACGCCTTGTGAACTGGAAGCAGAGAGTGCGGATATGATATCTGAGATTGGGGCAGCACTACACGTCTGCTGGTGGACTCGCACCAAACCGCAATCAGATCCCTCATGTATGAATTTGAAGTTGACAAGCTGCTAACAACTTGTCATGGAGTGTGAGGCATGAATCCAGTAATACCTAGTAAACATCCATTGGCCCTAGCTTGGAGAAAGCTGCTGCTGTCACATTCGCTTCCGTAGCAGTCACCCTAGGAATACTGGAAACTGGCTTCCATGAACTTACCTGAGCTGCAAATCAAGTGGACTGGTCACTACAGCAAGATTCATCCATCGAAGCAATATAGGCAATCCTAAACGAGTATGGAAAATGATTGTGAGCAAGATCCGTACCCCTCAATTATCAGATGGTTGCACTAATGAAACTAAAATGGTTCAACCCATCGGACTGAATTTATTCCTTAGTACACGTCAATGTCTAATCAAATAAAATATACTTGTCGAACCATTTTAGTTTCATTAGTGCAACCATCTGATAATTGAGGGGTACGGTTCTTGCGCACAATCATTTTCCATACTCGTTTAGGATTGCCTATATTGCTTCGATGGATGAATCTTGCTGTAGTGACCAGTCCACTTGGTTTGTAGCTCAGGTAAGTTCATGGAAGCCAGTTTCCAGTATTCCTAGGGTGACTGCTACGGAAGCGAATGTGACAGCAGCAGCTTTCTCCAAGCTAGGGCCAATGGATGTTTACTAGGTATTACTGGATTCATGCCTCACACTCCATGACATGTTGTTAGCAGCTCGTCAACTTCAAATTCATACATGAGGGATCTGATTGCGGTTTGGTGCGAGTCCACCAGCAGACGTGTAGTGCTGCCCCAATCTCAGATATCATATCCGCACTCTCTGCTTCCAGTTCACAAGGCGTGTAGGGAATTTGAACCCCTGGTCAATTTCTTTGACGTGTCAAAAGCACGTATGAGCTGAAAGCGATTACGGTTCATTTTGTCTTGGGTATTTTGCAACTAGTGCAAACGGCAGCTTCACATAAAACAGTAAATCTCACCCACCCACATTTCGCCAACACTCAGGTGGATCGAGCTTTAGGGCACACGTAGAACATCCGCATTTCTTTTGGTAGCAGCAGTCTAACGAAATAGGAAAACAAATCTATACCAGCACGTCACCATAATCTGTTGTTGTTCTGTCGTTGTGGGAGTACGATTAGCCGCACAGCTGTACATCCCGTGGAATTATATCGGAAGTTAAAAGAAGTTAAAAGGAATATTTAAACATTCAAGTCTGCCAAGGTGGGGAACTCAAGTCAAGTCAATAAAATGCTTAATACACCAACGACGCTTGAATATTCAGCCGTAAACAGCCTGGTTTCATCAAATAAATGCATCGCATGCGCTGGATTCTTTCATCACCTTTCTTTCTAACATGGGTGGTTAGATTTGACCTAAACGCTTCTTTATCTACTTCTAAAATTCTTTTACCATACCAATACTGTAAAATTCCTTCTCGTGTTCATTGCGAAACTGATTTTGATTTAATTGTCCAAGCTGATGGAATAAAATGAGAGTTAATAAAACCTGTTCAAAAGCCACTGCACTCAGCTTTCTTTTTATTTCTGTATTCTGCTGGAATTAACTCCTTAGGCGGCCGCGCACTTGCAAATAGATCCGATGAGCCTCCAGAAGCTGGTAGACATTGTTCCGGACTCATTTATGCAGAAGTAGCATCTCATACTTTCACCGTCTAATTGTTAAGAATTCTTATTTTGCTAACATGGTTTAGGTGAAGGTAACATTCAGTCTACAACAGCGTTGTCACTAACCCTTTTATTATTTGCTGGGATAACATTAAGCAACTGTCGAAGCGCCACCAACATTTGAACACGGTAGCCAGTGCATTAGGCACTGCTGTCGAGATGTTGCAAACCACCAGCCAAAAACGTCGGCATCGACCCAATCTGAACTGGCCGGTGTCAAAATCGACGAGGGTAATTAACATATTTCAAGGACACATGCACCGCAATGCGTCCGCACGTCGTATTCACACCCCCAGACATGCGTGGATGAGTAAATACAGTAGACTTACATGCCATTGGTTGGTCGGCAAATTAGTGAGCTCCAATCTACCCCTGTGCGACTGAGCAAAAACGAAAGACTCTTATCCAACGTACGGTACAACCAACCGATAGAGTCAGTTCACTTGCTAAGAGCCAGTTGGCGCCGAATAGCTACCTCTGGGAAAATTGCGGACGCATTAGGGCAGAAACGCGATTGTCGCGCAGTTACGCAACGCTGGAACGCGCTTCCACATCACGTTGTTAGACAAATAACGGTGAAGGGTTTCGTGCGTTATCTCGATGCCCTATGTTGACAATACCAAAGGTTACATTGCTCCTAACTGATATCTCATCATCTTTCAATCTTCTTTTCTCTCATTCCACAAATGCCGTGGTATTATGATTGCTTACCTACCTTGTTCGTCTTGGATTCAGTTTCATTTCTTACTCCTGCTCACTTCACGTAACTGGCCCAGAAGTGTCTGCTAGTGCAGGATTCGTGAGGAGTAATTGCCTGTTCCGGAAGTGATGCTTTCTTTGTTTCAGCTTTATCCACATTTCAATCACTACGTCAACTCCTGCTACCACGACCTGCTAAAGTGAGAACACTCAAGGGATAGTCGTATCGTTCCGTTCCCATTTAAGCTTCACCGGTATGTGGCATGCGGAGCAACTCATCACCTGCATAGGCATAACTAATAATAATTGCGAAGCGATTTGCTGCAACGTTCACGCTTTGTTTCCGCTGCAAAACCCCTTCAATCCGTAGCCTTATTGTTCGATCCAGTTAATAGCAAATAACGTTCCGCAATTACTCCACGTTAGGTCCCGGTAAACGTTATTTGCGCTTTCATCACGTGCTCTTTTATTCCGCATTGATCATCATTGAACGAGGTCAAGCAACGTCTAGCTGCATGCGTTCACGTAAAAGGCTGAACGAATTGGTCAACAGCCACACACTCCCCCCATTGCGATCAAGTAGGCACAGATCAGCGTTTGTTTTTTCCATGTCCATATGTAAGCCGCTATCCGCTGGCTTTCCTAACACAAAAACCACCAACGATAAATCATATTTACTGCCTATACAACGGTAGTAACGCAAGCAAATAATTTTCTAGCCCTCGCGGGGTTGTTCTATAACGGGACAACTAAATCGCGGAAGCGACGCGAGCATACGAAATACATTTCTTGGGATCCACAGGGCTACTGCGGGTGCACAAATGTTACCTCTCGCAGCGTATAAGACGCGCCCTGACCCGATACAACGATAGAGTCAGAAAAGCACTGGTTTACAGACGATAAGTTTACTAACAGCGGAATATGTTACAAATCGACCAAATGAACAGGACGTCCGTAATTCTCCCTGACATGTTCGACTATTCGTTCACAGTGTTCCGGCGCAACCGAGGCCCGTGCTTCCGGTTGACTTTGATTTCCAATTCCGTCTTCAAGCGGGGTTAAAGTCTTACAGTCTTGGACGGTGGACAACAATGGTTGGTGTTTGACACGAAGATGGATACAACCAACGGATAGAGTCAGTTCACTTGCTAAGAGCCAGTTAACGCGTTGCACACCACTGTCCCTTGTTAGTTCGTCCGCCTGTGAGTGGGACCATGCTGTAATCAAATCAAAAGGAAAGATATGTCAACACCCGGTCGACCGATGACAACAGCCCTTGCCCAACACTTTATTTTGCGCTGTATAACGATTATGTAAAAGGCACTCAAGTGCAAGTAATTTGTGACTCATCGGAAATTGTACACGACTTTTCCAAGGCAGTTGATGAAGCCATCCACTCCGTTCTGCTACAAAAGATCAGTGCGTACGTTAACAGTGGTTCCCTGCTCACCTGGTTGCAAGTTTACTGGCATGGCAGAACAATCAAGGTAACATTAGCCGATGCCCATTGGGACAGCTAGTGTGTCTCCAGTGGTATGCCACAAGGATCCGTCCTTGGCCCACTACTATTTTTAGTGTACACAAATGATCTCCCAGAAAATATTCACTCGCCCTGAAGTTAATTTTAATGCCACGCTTGGAAGTTTCGGAGGCAGTACTTGCAAAGCGAATCAACCGACGGGAAAGATTGGTCCAGATCTGTCCTGGCTATTTCATCCCGCTACGTTACCTAGTCTCCGCGATCATCCGCGGAAACTGCACAAACCACCATCTGATCCGATTTGGGCAGAAACGCGTTTATCGCGTACAGTTAAAGAGCGCCATAACTCGCTACCAGATCACCACTAACGGAATCTACGGTGAATGGTTTCGTGAGTCACCTCGATGCTCTTTGGTGGCATCACCAAGCCTTCCCTTTCTACTAACTGATTTGTCATCATTAATTGGATGTTCCGAGTGCAATGAGGTCATTGTTTTTGCTTCATCCACGTCTCGAAACACTACGTCAACTCATGCTGCAACGACCCGCTTAAGGGGAACATTCACGGGATATGCCTATCTTGCTGTTCCCATTTGAACTTGTCTGGCATGCGCCATGCGGAGCAATTCATCACCTGCGTAGGCATCACTAATTCAAAATGTCAAGGCGATTTGGTGGAACCGGCTTTCTTAACACCAACAACGACAAGGGATAAATCATATTTACCGACTATGCAACGGTAGTTACGCGCGCAACGATTATTCTAGCTCTCGCAGGTTTGCTCTACAACGCGACACGGAAAACAAATCTGTGCTCCACATGGCTACTGCGGGTGCACAACTGGCTACTTATTGTAGCGTACACAATGTACCCTGGCCCAATACAACAATACAGTTAATAAAGCACTCGTTTACAAACAGTAAGTTTACTAGCAACAGATTATGTTACAAATCGACTAAATGTACAACACGTCCGTAATTCTTTCTGACGTGTTCGACCATTCGTTCACAGTGTTCAGGCGTAATCAAGGCCCGTGCTTCTGACACCGCACACTCGAGAATACGGAGCCGCCACTCTGTTTTACTTAAAAGTCCTTGAGGGTCCCCCCGGAGCATTTCGGCATATCTTCCCCTCATCCCCTGTTTGACATGTGCCTTTATAATGCTCCAGATTCCTTCGATGGGGTTGAGTGCTGGAGAGTATGGTGCAAGACGTAGAAGTCTCTCAGAGCGATAACGGTCCTCCGAAAACACTTGCTCCAGGTTCGTGTGACAGGGTGCGTTGTCGCAAACCACAACGCAACCTCGCAAAAACGTTGCTCCGTTGGTATCGAGAACTTCCCGCAGCCACCCAGAGCATCGCTGCTTGTTGTAGCTACCTCTCAAAATGGTACATGTTATCAAGCTCGTTTTCTTATTTCCCTACCCTCCAATCGTCTGTGCCTTTGGGGTGCGCTGATTGGTTACATGCCCTTCTGTGGGTAGAGGAACACAGTCGCACATGGTGTCACCCCCGTCCACTGTGCACAGAGGTGTGTGAGCTCATGTTTCGGTTGCGGCGTCTCAATTGAGTCCATGCCACCGATATGCGTCTGAGGTCCTATTTGCTGAAGGCGCTTGGCCAATGAAACAGCCCCTACAAAGCCAGAGAGTGGTTCATTTCCGCATACCGAAGACTCAAAATGATTGCCCCGGAGGAGCAACCCTGTTGACCCACAGGCCTAAATATTTTGCCCAAATGGTGCGCAGTAACCAAACTAATCAATTGGCCCCGGCAATCACAAAACATTTGTTGAGCACCGGTCACCGGTTTATCATGGGTTAACCTGGGTGATCCTTAATCATCCAATATCATCGATCGATAGCGGCCACTGCTCTTTGTGCAGAAACGGTTGACTGTGAATGTAACCCACCGCGATAGCGCGAGACGTTATGATTGGCCAAGGAATGGCTGTCTATTGTTCTCACATAACCGCGTGTATGTATTTCTGCGATTTCCGCATAAATTGTTAGTGAGGATATTGTATGAAAAGAAGGAGTCATCCAGTAGCCTTTTGATTTTTCTGTTTGGTTTTCTACCTTCGTCAATTCGTTCTGTCAGTTAAGATCGATCAGCCTAATTTGTTCTCCTGACTCTTTCACAGGCTGCAATCCCTTTGCAGTATTCTTAATGCTGATTAGGGGTACACGTTTCAGTAATTTATTTTGTAATATTTGCTGTTGCTACCAACCTTGCATATCGTCGAAAACCGAAAGATCCTGTATCCAAATTTCGTATTAACTTTTATTATCCCCAGATTTATCTCAGCAAGCTCAAAATAAAATTGGCTTGTATGCTCATTAAGACACTGCGTTCAACAAGCTTGAATCTTTTACTGTTCTTATGAGAGCTGCGAATCTGTAGACACGGCACTCGTTTACAAATCGCCTAAAATCCGATATGATATTTGCATAGTCCTTAGTACAAATCGGTGCTTGAAAATTGCTGGAGCATTCAACATACCGGACAAACTGCACTATCAATAGAATTACACTGTAGCAAGCAGACCAAAATAGAAATTCATCACGTAGTGTTCAAACACTTAGAAAGATTGTTCAGCGTCACAGATAAGATTTACACTTAAAATGCAATGACCCGCTGACGCCACCGCAGAAAATACGCGACAGACGAAACCTTGATGTTATAGGAAACATGCTTAGGTTAGACTCATTCGCACCTTAATTGTAAAGAAATATTCACTAAAGATTCTGCCAGTACTATTCACTGAAAAGAAAATTCAGTCCTCAGATTGGGACCACTCAAATCGCCTTGAACGCAGATAGACGCACACTTACTCTCAGACAAGTAGATACCATTCTCAGTGATTCGTCACCGTATCGTTGAGAACAGTAACATATAAAGGAGCAGATACAAATACCGCATCTACATTTCTCACAGAGACACCGGAGCGAAAGTGTTGAGGTGGTACCTTCGTGCAAGTGCACGATGCCGCCACGTGAATTTCTGGTGTATCAAGGAAGTTATTAAATGCTGAGAAGTTTTGAACTGAAACATCTGCGTTTTACTTCGCTTCATCCACATCAGTATCCTGATTGAAATCACCCGTTCTTACAAAGTGTTAAGCATGCATAATTTGCACATGCGTTGCCGTCCATCTCGATGGATATACAGACTACTCTACAATAGTTCGACAACAAACCAAACAACAGTATCCGTAATTGGAGAAGAAAACAGCGCAGATCTTTTGGTCTCCCGGGCGCTTGCAACTCATAATAGAGGATCACATCCAGCTCAAAACGGTCAGTAATTATAATCTTATGTACCCAGATTTGCTAAAATATATTGAGTTTAATTAACACAGGAACAGCACCCTCTCTACAAACAACAACCAACAACGCTTATAGAGCTGTTGAAATAACGGTGATTAAATATGGGCCCACGGAAACAAAAGATTACCCAGTGTTACCATATCACGTCTTTACTCGGAATTTTCACAGACATACTGTTATAGAAGCAATGATGCTTTCGTTTTCCACAACTGTTCACCTACGGTACACGTTTTACCAAATGCACTACGACCACCTCCTAAGTTAAGCACTTGAATGCACCGCTTCACTAAAGAATTTAAAAGTAGGACGCTTCAACCAAATACAAATGCACCGCACAAATTTTAGGTTTTAATGGAGAAACACTTATCACCGAATATACAGATACAGATACATAAAAAGAGTATGGGTCTGTTTCATTACTTACAGTAGTAGTAATCGAACTGATCAAGATTTCTTTCAATTTGAGAAGCAGTGCGCATTGCGGCTATGTTGCAATCCAACTACGGAAGAAGTACTTTAAAACGAATCAGAAATTATGGGTCATCTTTTCCAATTTGTTTTATTAGTTCGGCAGAGTGCGTGTAGCAAAGCTACAAGAGTTAGTTCCGTCAACGAGGTCTCTCACTAATTCTAATGGCCTAAAATTAACCGTATTTAAGCAAACAGGTGTACCTAAATCGCACAACAGCTTGTGGTTGTCATTTATACCAGCTTCCTTAGAAGGAAAAATGTTTCCTCCTTCAACTCGGAATTAAGCGGGTTGGTTGTTCTGCGCACAGAAGTATAGCTTAACGATAGAAGAATGAGTTTCACAAGCATATTTTGCGATGTAAAAGCTATCACACGATCAACAAAATGGCACGGAGGGAGCAAATTGTCTTTATATATATATATATATATATATATATATATATATATTGCGAGACCAATGCTGAGGCTTATTTTGCATTCATGATTCTTCTTCATCACATCTGGGCTAAACCAGCTTACGCTTAAACTAAGTCATTTTAATGTGTATAAAATTCATTCCACTATAATTGATTTGTTCTTGTTGCCTGATAATCTTCCCCCAACTTGCACATGTCAATCAAGCAAAATGTGGTAACCTTGCGTCACTTTGCCACGTAGTAATTTTTCAATTACTGTCGGACATTTCTTACTTATCTCGGATTGGCTTTAACAAATTTACTGAAAACGCTCATTAAGCGGTTATTTATGTCTTCATATACGTTGACCTTATTTGACGTCTTTTATTTGAGTACGGCATTTAGAATGATTTTCTGTTGTTTGACACCCCAGGTGTGGCTGCTTTTATTGTGCCTATCGACAAGGTGCCTACCTGTCTATTACCCATTACCTCGCCCAACTAGTTCCAGGAGCCATACACCTATCATCATTTTCAAAGTTTTTAGATAACCAACGTTTGGAGAAATATGAGTATATCAAACCTGATTTAGAAACAAAATGAACTCTCGTCTAGCGAACTCTCTCTAAAACATGAAGTGGTCAATTGTACTAGTTGCAAAACGGCACATAAGATGGTAAGGGGTATTAAGCGTTTACTAATGCCAAGTTAATTAGGGTGCATAAGGGAAGCTGTAATTGATTAATGTTCTAATAAAACCCGTGCTTTTTACAACTATCAACTTTTTGGCCAGTTCATTTGTGGGGAGATCAAAAGAATTTTGAGAGAACTTTGTTGCGCAGATAAACCATGTAGTTAGGATTTGAGTTTGCTCTATCCTCTGGCGTTGCATATTTCCACTACCCTCTAATCCGTCGAAGTTTTTATGTTCCTTCGTTCAGTTAATTTGGAACTTCAGATAACGGAAGAGTTGGCAGCAATCCGCAGCGTGTGTGAAACATCAACTGGAAAGTTCGGTTTCGTGGAATTGCACAGGATTTGGCAGTATTTAACCATCATGAAATCGGTGCTGGGATGTTACAAGCGATGAATGGGAAAGCATGACTGCAGTGAGAATGAGTCTGGTATGCCAGGTCAGGACTGATTTAGGACATTTGCTAATGCTGGCTGTTTCGTTCATCCAATGTATCCTACATCAACACACACTGCGAGAAATACTTAGGGATTTGCCTTTTTACTGAAGCCGCTAGTTTCTATTATGAAGTACATTTGGGTGTACTTTCAAGCAACATCATTTTCAGTATTATCTGGAAGGTTTTAATTATGTAATCTGTGATATGCCTTCTCACACCTAGCTGAGGCGGCACAATTTTGGTGAAGTCCAAATTCCATTTTGCAAGCTCCGAAACGAAACGCCTGCATTCCTCATTGAAAATGACAGATGTGACTCACTGTTGCCACATCCTACCTGGCTGCACAACTATGATTATGGCAGACCTCTTATCTGGGATGATTGAACTTAGCGTGAAAATGCAACAAAAGAAGAATATAATTGGATTTTTACAGGCTCGTCGGCGGGTTTCTGAGAATAATGCCGTTGAAGCACAAGTGGAAGTAGAAACGTTTGATTGCTCTCATTGTTTCAGAGTTTAGCTCTACGTACACCGATATTTCTTTCGATTTTTCATGAACAAATTTTAGTGACCTAAAGAGCAATTCAAAGCAATTTTCAGGTCTTAACAGCATTAAGATCAAAATTATGCTGTTTCAGAATCCGTTTGATTGCAATCTTGATGATGTTTGGTTGAACTACAGTTGGAGCCAATATTTTCGCAGATAAGTGACTTGTTGAAGAAGAAGAAGTACAGGGAAAACGCTTATTGGGCTTTACCGCGTATCTGAACTTGAATTTTCAGAGCTAAACGCTTTTGCGCTCTCATGCAATCAACGTTTAGAACAACCTAAGTTTGTAAGCAAACCATTTTAAAATGAATTGTGTGAAGTCAACACTCCGAACAACACTAAATGATGTGTATATTTGTAAGAAATATTTCAGGTTGGATGCAGCCATTCCAAACAAACTGATGATATTTTGAAAGCCAAACATTGGTTTCACAATTCTCCCTACTCCTTTTGTTGCCTAGTATGTACCATCCAGATGTGCGCACAAAGCCTTCCTCGACCCTTCGATAATGTTAAGTAAGATATTTGTTGATTGATTTTTTACTTGATACGTCACAACTTATTCGCCAATGTTTAGCATAAAATGATGAAATTGGTTGATTCGTTATTTTTCTCAGAGCCTTCGTTTTGGACTGTCTGTGCAGAAATGTAATCCAGCCAGCGGCCGTCATTTCGTTGGTTATCCAGCCCGCCGCGAAAAATGTTTGGTGACCCCTGACTAAAACTGACGAATTTATGTCAAGTCTGTAGGTAGTTCGCTCGCATGAGTCCTCCAGTCCAAGCCATAAGGTACGTTTTACTCATGACGTGTATTATAAGATATCTGTTGATGAAGGGGACGAGGATAAATTTAAAGCAAACAAGTCACTCGTATCGGTAGAAGCACTGCTGAGAAGGAGCGATCTAAGTATGTAACTTTTGCAGACCAGGCCCGCCGGAAGGTATTAACGTTTCGGTTGAGCAGGCTGAGAGGCGAACAGTGCATTTTCATCCGAATATAGATTTAGTTAAAAGTAGGCCTACCAATTGTGCCTTATTACTTTAGAAAAAAGATTAAAGAACTTTGCACTTATATTCTTAATTATAGAGCCATTACTCATGCTGCCATAGCTTTGGTTGCGATGTTACAGAAAGGAAGTTAGTTTTAGCTTGGTAAGAGCCCTTAAACTAGAATATTGTTAAGAAGTTCAACCATTTATGATAAAGCAAGAAAGTTTTCTTGCTTGTATAACTGAGCAATTCGCTCATAAACGTTTAACAGAAAATGACGTATTGCGAACAGAATACGTAGTAACTAGGAGTAAAACGCTTAGAGGACACAATGGGATAATACCTGCATAAATGCAATTGACTAACCAATACTTACTACCTTATCCGATTTTGTATTCTCTTATTCTACTAAGTAGATAAGTAATAGAACGCAGTCGTCATAATAAGATATGAACATTTGTGAGTGACTTAGGCTAATGCATATGCTTAACTAATGCATAAAAATGAACCAGAATTTGCGCGGCTGATATTTTATTCATAGGAAACCTATGAAAATTGGAATATTTTATTTCTCAGACAAAAATTAAACATTTTCCGATTTAAGATTTTCTGATTTATATTTCTGAACTCGCTATTAAAAGAAGGTGCTTGTTTGGTGTATACAAGATTTTATGCATTTGGTTTAATATTTGTAAAACAACAGAATTCAGTATGTCAAAAATTCCTGATAACCAAAAATTTCTCCAAAGTACTTTGGTCTTGGCATCCGCAGTTGCTCGGTCATGGGAAGTGTATCTTTGGGTAGAATATTGAGAATTATTAATAATTCAAATTTATAATACGACTACTCAGTATTCATCCATATGAAAGGGACATGCAGGAAAGCGGCAAGATGACGAGTCAAGTGATTTCGAACCACAGGAATACGACAGGGATTCCGGATGCCGCGAAACAGTCGGTAAAACTGAGCGGATGCAACAATACGTGGATTGAAACGCGTCAGTAAAGCGTGCAGCTGTTTCTTAGTGTGCTAATATTGCATGGCCTGTATAAAAGCCTATACGGATATTTTGAATCGGATGAATTTTTGTGATTATACGATGCTTGGCCACTAGATCACATATATACTTAGCATCTGCGACTTAACTACTAGCGCGATGTTAATTGAGGAATTAGTACGGCTACATATTCAAAAATTGTTTACGCATGTTGGATTAGCATCGAATTACAAACAATCGAAGACCATAAATTCAAATTTACAAGAAGGTTAACATTGTAGAAAAGTACCTGCATTGATTGATAAGGATTCTTAGATCGAAAGCATTTCAATCGATATGTAAATGGTTCGGATTTTGACAAGCTACTTATATACACAGCTGAAAGCGTCACAAAAAGTTGGACTTAAATGTGGTGTGACGGTTTGCGTACCGCTTCCACTCACTGAGCTAAACTGGGTTGTGCCCTATGGCCATCCTAGAGCTGAAACTACAAGGATTTTAATAGCCAAAGGTCAGACGAACTCAATATCCTGGTTCTTCATGTTAAGGTAGATGGAATGACATCCATATATGTAAAACAAAATAATTACCACCTCTCCGCTGCCATGCGGACAGGTGTTTGAGTCAATGGATTTGGTTGAGAACACTAATGGTTCTCCTGTCTAGGTCTGGGCGGCCTGGCGGCAGCTTAGCTGAAATTTAATTAGGAGTACCTCTTCAAATTACAAACACACCGTTTATCGGCCGTTGCACAGCTTATTATATTTGCCGTATCTGCTGCATAGAGCAAGACGGTCAAGCGGAAACATGTTACTGCTGACGCACCCCATCTTGCTTTTCCACCTCTTTCGCATACTCTGCTCCAACCCCTTTGATAATGTTCGCACTGTAGAAAAGTAATTCAACAGGATGCAATGGCATGCATGCGGAACGGAATAGGTATTTACGTGTGTTACGTCTCCGAACCTAGCATCAATTTTCCTAACAGAGTGGTTGAGCTAACTGCACCCTGTTTCTCCTCTTGCTCTTGGTTGCATGCATCCGAGAATTCTGAAGCGGCTAACACTGGTCATGCTGTGGTGGGAATCGTCCTCAGCTCCAAAGCTGAATCACACTTTTGCTTGGACTCCGTGCGAAGCCGTTTGTGTGCAATCCGTATGACGACATGAATGAAGGTTCATTCACGAAGTAGCACAAAACACTGTCTGTGTGTGGTGTCGGCTCATGTCCTCACCGACTGCGGTTGTGATGCAAGGAAGTTAAGTCCTTAATATGCAGTGCTACCAGTTGCGATATCATAGTCCTTGCAGGAAAAAGAATGTGTGATTATGTCGTCCGAGACCTTCAGAGGCTCAACCAGGTTGTAAGTAGGGAGTAAACCTCTACAGTACGGACAAACGCGAGTGTCTGTTGCAACGATGTGCAGAACACCAGCTGTTTCTTAGTAGCACCCCTCAATGGACGCCTAATTGCTACGTAGTGTCCACCTATAACTGGCTAACGGTGGACCCAAATTGATCACCCTGCCATAAGTCGCAGACGATTTAATCATTTGGCGTTCGATTCGCATCATCAAATTGCAAAGTGCTGTTACAAGACCACCAGCCACTTGATGACCCTATGACCGTTAATAGCAACAAACCTGAGGCAACTGTTTATATTAGTTGGCAATAACGCATGCAACGACGGACGAATAGCCAGTTCAGCTAAAAGAAAAGCTGGAACTGCCTGCTTGAACGTGCGACAGTTGTGGCGTCAAAAAAGGGTTACCGTAGGTCTGAAAGCCAGTGTTTACTAGCCACAGAGAGGGACGTGAAAATATAGTGTAGTGAGTTGGAGGGTCAAGTTTGGACTACACGTTGTGTGATTGGATTGCGACGCGCCATCTCAGTGTAGTGGATTGTGGTTCACAGTGTGTGGATTCACAGTGTTTTCGGGTGAGCAACACCCAATTTCCATCTGAGAGCTTAGTGAGGTTTCGCCCATGCCTTCTGAGGATAAGTTGCGCATATGTGCTCGTTGTCTGCGAAGCATCGCCAGTGCCAGATGAGACAAGTTTGGCCGCGATGATGGTGTGCATTTATGAGTGCCAGACAGTGATAATCAGGTTACTTCCATAGAAAAACAGATAGCACTGACTAACTTGCAATGGCTTGGACACGTAATACGTATTCCTGATCACTGCTTACCGAACAGAGTCTTGTTTCGTCTGAGAGATGTATGGCGGCACAAGGCTAGGGGTGGGCCAAAGTTATAGTGACGGCGGGAAATGAAGTAACCAAAGACCAAGCTGCGTGCAATAAGCCCGATCTGCTTCCAGGATTGGGTCCACGTGCCCCACCTTGGCTCGCAGCTGGCACCAGTCGCGTTTCTGCTCTAATCTCCTTGTGAGAGCGCCACTTGTAAAGTTTGTTTGGTGCTAAGTTGTGTTCGGTGAATTGGATGGTTAAAACTCGAGACTGTGCAAGATGCAAGAATGCTGTCTGGCAGATGCTGCTTTACTTTTGCTCATTAACTAGATGCTTGTGACTGAGGGTGCTAACAATGTGTAGGCACCTTGAATTTGATTGATTGTCCGTAGGTCGCCATTGTTGAATGGCAAAAAAGCATCATTTAAACTGCCTGATCTCCAACTGTCTAGATGATGATACATCGGTTGGAACCAACCCTTCACTCACGATTTGTTTTCTAGGCTTCCCGTTTTGTCGGTCTCTCTGCACGTTGGCGTTTTTATACTAGAATTACGATTTCGATTTTGGCTCTGACATTAAGTTGTTAGCACGTAAGTACTAAAATCGCTGTTTACTTTGGTAGTTATGACAAATATTCACCCTTGTCAACATCGTAATTCTAAATTATTCTAAGCCCTGAAGACATGCATTCACAGGGACTGTTACGAAATGGTTGCACCTTACAAAAATGCGTACGCAAGTGTCTGTCTGTATATTTTGATTTGCATATAATTGTATAAGCCTGAAGATGAATTATCGAAAACATATGTTCGCTTACCCTGACTTCTGATCATACAATGGGATTTTTTAAAACTGTACGCAAGTGTGTTTTGTGTTCGATATTTCCACATTTTGTGTGTCAGTCTTGTTTTAAAACAATTTTGTATTATTTGTGTAATTCAAAATATGGTATAATGATTGCAATGAGTAAAAACGTCTAGAAGCAGGCTACCACAATCCTTATAAGCCTACCTAAAAGTCCCACGGTAAGCATGTCATTTTCTCTGAATCACACGAGATTCAAACCAGCCGTTTTTGCCAGCCCTAGTCCAGACCAAGAAAATGTAGCTCCGTCATTAAGAGAAGTATAAATTCCTCTGACTAAAATCGTTAAAATATGCCGTGCCTTACTGCTACTGATCTCTCAGCTTACGCAAGCCTGAGAGTCTGATATCTGTGAAAATAACTAGTGTAGGGGAAAAGATAATGAAAACATCTGAACTGTTACGGTTTAACAAGTGACCAAGCAAGACATGATTCGAGATAGCCCTAACCATGTGAGACAATGTACGATGGACCGCAGACGCCCAGACAACATGTGTTTTCAATTGTCTGAACTCAGGTAATCAAATCCCACAGTTTTCTCTAACCCATGCAACTGCGGCAAAGATCCCGCCTACTCATAATTACACATAACCATTTACATGGCTCCAGTTCGTACAAAAGTTGCAATTTCAGCTCACACAGATTCTACTAAATTAAAGGAAATTTTGCAAAAACGGAATCTAAACTAGTTGAATAGCTGAAATTCGACTAGCGGAAATGCTTCAAACCACAATGAGCTTGGATAAATATAATTCAGTTGTTTATCAGTTGCGAACCGGTAAATAGTAAATAGCGAAATAGTAAAACTAAATTCGTCCGTTCTACTGAATATCGAATATAACTTTCTCTTTACGAATGTTATATGCGTGAAGCGTAAATTCAAATGAGTGTATGCATATGTACGCAATTTCGATTTTAGCATCATGTGAATAAAAAGTAGTATTGATATGTTGATCAAATTTGTTCCACAATAAATGGCTTATTGATACTTTATTTTTCACATGAAATTACCGCGCTCCTACGGAGGAGAAAAAAGAAACAAGCATGTTGGAAGCCACTAAATTTAGAACAGTAAGTTCCCTACAGAAACTTGAAAAGCACAATTAGAAGACGAAGTTCGACCGATGCCGGCATTTCGTATTGTCTCACCAGTGCCGATAAAGATAACCGGTAATTTTATGTAACAGTTTATGGGTGCAGGCATCCATAGAACTAAACGCAAGAAAAAAGTGTCTTTCCTCTACAACCAGGGCAGCCTGAGGCTGATCGATAATTGTTTTTGAACACAAAGCGCTGGCTTAATCCAACTAATGGCAATCGCCTCGGCAAACCGGAGGAGCCGGGAATTAGTATGGCGAAGCAGGATTATGAACGCCTTGTTGACCTTAGCTCGGTGACCTGTTGTCAATAAGTGCCTGCCGATCGAAGATACTGGCGGCCTGCGTACACGAGTAGTCTGATTTGGGCTTGCTTGCTGACTAAGCCCGCATTAAACCCATTTGCGTACGTGCTCGCTTTTTCGAGAACTCAGTGTTCTATTGGTTCTGTCTATGTAACTATCCCCGCAGTTACATACGAATTGATATACGCAATGGGAGTTGGCGCCAATAGGCTGAGTTCCCTTTAGTGGATGCAACGGTAGCTTATGAGTTCGGTCAAGGATTACAACTTCGGCAGCACAGGAAGTGCTCTGTGTGGCGGAAATCAGACGTCTTCTGGTCCTCAAAGAAGCAATGTCACCCTTAAAGGGCAGCTCTAAGAATACCTTGTTCTTAGGCACAGTAGGTAGAGCAACTTTCTTTTCACGGATTTCGCTGTGCTTTCGGATAAAGTTTCGAGGGTAGGCATTAGCAATTAACGTGTTGGTAATTTGTTCTATCTCATCGGCTAGACAATCGGTCGAACATATTCGTCTGGCGCGACTAAACAGGGTCTTCACAAGCGTTCGCTTGTGCCGAATTGGCATAAAACTGCTAAAATGCAGATACTGTCCAGATCACGTTGCTTTTCGATAGACAGACCGTATTACCTGTCCGTTATCCCTGCGGCTGATAAGTACATCCAAATATAGCAGACATTTCTGTTGTTCGACGTGGCAGGAAACCCTCAAATTGACATGCGATGAGTTAAAACGCACCACTAGCTCTGCGATCTGCATTTCTGTTGAACTGAATTCCAAGATATCGTCCACGTAACGTTTTAATAGAGCAACTGCGCTATTTCTTCGCATAGGCTTCGTTCTATCATCAGCATGAAGATATCCGCTAGTATGGGATTTCCACTTCCGAAACATACCGTGTCGCCAAATTGATGGGGTAGCCATGTGCAGCCAACTGGGTCCCATACTAGCGGATATCTTCATGCTGATGATAGAACGAAGCCTATGCGAAGAAATAGCGCAGTTGCTCTATTAAAACGTTACGTGGACGATATCTTGGAATTCAGTTCAACAGAAATGCAGATCGCAGAGCTAGTGGTGCGTTTTAACTCATCGCATGTCAATTTGAGGGTTTCCTGCCACGTCGAACAACAGAAATGTCTGCTATATTTGGATGTACTTATCAGCCGCAGGGATAACGGACAGGTAATACGGTCTGTCTATCGAAAAGCAACGTGATCTGGACAGTATCTGCATTTTAGCAGCTTTATGCCAATTCGGCACAAGCGAACGCTTGTGAAGACCCTGTTTAGTCGCGCCAGACGAATATGTTCGACCGATTGTCTAGCCGATGAGATAGAACAAATTATCAACACGTTAATTGCTAATGCCTACCCTCGAAACTTTATCCGAAAGCACAGCGAAATCCGTGAAAAGAAAGTTGCTCTACCTACTGTGCCTAAGAACAAGGTATTCTTAGAGCTGCCCTTTAAGGGTGACATTGCTTCTTTGAGGACCAGAAGACGTCTGATTTCCGCCACACAGAGCACTTCCTGTGCTGCCGAAGTTGTAATCCTTGACCGAACTCATAAGCTACCGTTGCATCCACTAAAGGGAACTCAGCCTATTGGCGCCAACTCCCATTGCGTATATCAATTCGTATGTAACTGCGGGGATAGTTACATAGACAGAACCAATAGAACACTGAGTTCTCGAAAAAGCGAGCACGTACGCAAATGGGTTTAATGCGGGCTTAGTCAGCAAGCAAGCCCAAATCAGACTACTCGTGTACGCAGGCCGCCAGTATCTTCGATCGGCAGGCACTTATTGACAACAGGTCACCGAGCTAAGGTCAACAAGGCGTTCATAATCCTGCTTCGCCATACTAATTCCCGGCTCCTCCGGTTTGCCGAGGCGATTGCCATTTGTTGGATTAAGCCAGCGCTTTGTGTTCAAAAACAATTATCGATCAGCCTCAGGCTGCTCTGGTTGTAGAGGAAAGACACTTTTTTCTTGCGTTTAGTTCTATGGATGCCTGCACCCATAAACTGTTACATAAAATTACCGGTTATCTTTATCGGCACTGGTGAGACAATACGAAATGCACGCATCAACCTGACTTCCTCTTCTACTTGTGCTTTTTAATACTCTAATGTTTTAATTGGCGCGCATTCATATTTTATCCGCAGGGATATGCATTGAAATTTAAAAATGCAGCTTATACGCTGTAAACTCCTCCGTGCGCTCGAGTGTAGACTGGTTGCTGATGATTTGCATAATTCAAGAAATGTTGCCACTACTGAACTCCCACTACCGGGGTTCCGACAATGTCTTTCATAATACTAGCCACAGGAATAAATTTAGACTGCTAACCTTTGTAGCGCTGAATGTAGCACTGAATTCTGATTGTTCTTCGTGGTGAGCAAAATTTATTGACGGTCGCCACTTAAGAACAAACTTGAATCTGCGGCTATTTCTTTTTTTACGATGTGAGACAGAAGGGGCTTTGGTCGGATGTAAACGTGGCCAAATTTACTCAGGCAATAATTTGTGCAGCAATGGTTAGTTACGCGAAACAACCTATTCCTAACCCACTGCTGCAACCAGGCACCGTATTTCTTCTCCAAAAAATCATTTGTGTTGCGATTCATAAGCCTTTGGCTACTTTAGTTAAAATACTTGGTGTTTAGCTGGCTCGAAATCTAATCCATAATTCACAACAAGGTACGCGAACGGAGAGTATAATAAGTATTGCTTTGAAGGTCAATACCCAAAATCAACAGCACATGACCGAAGTTATTTTGAAAAGGATTTCAAGCACACTAGTTCATTTACACACGGCGTTCTGCTGATGAATAAAATGAAAGCGTTTCAAAGTATTTTCCAGAGTGTAACCGCGCACCAAAAGGGTGACTAAGTTGTGATCGATAATGATCAATGCAGGTAGGTAGCAGTGCGTTATTTCTGGGCATTATTAAAAGTAGTATTATCTTGCCGAACCAGGCCAACGGAAATCAACTTATCAAGAGGTAAAATTTTACTTTGCAAAGCTAGTACGGTGCATTTTAGCGCAGCGGAACTAAAAGTATAGAAGTATGTGTAAATACCGTGTCGGGGTATTGATCTCTAGTTGACAGATATCATTCGCACACATCGAAGCGTATTCTAATGACTTGAATTGCTCAAGTATATATGTTTAACGAATCGAAGAATAAACCGTCACACAGATCAGCTATCCGATGGTTCATAATGCATCATTCAATATAGATGTTTGAAACACTGTGACGAAATATATTGCGTGGTACAAAGCTGGAGCAGTAGATAGTTGTATAAGAAGAGTAGATGGTAGATGCACAAGTTTCCTTTGTCAGGGTTGACAGCTGTCTTTTGTGGTTAAAACCGAATTCCGTTTATGTATCTAAAGGTCATTGTGATTCAAAGATGCTTAACGCATTCCGTATAACATGGAAGGAATGTATAATTATGCGAAAGTTGAAGAGTTGATCTTAAACATGTATATGTTTGGAAAGTCGATTTGGAGTACACGTTGTGTGGATGGATTGCGACGCGCAATCTCAAAGTGGACCGCGATTCCCATTGAAGTGCACCTTGGCCATTCGATCACTAAGACCGTAGCTGATGCTGCAGCAGCAAATTTTGATTTGCCCGCCTGAAACCGCGGCACTCCATGTATATGTTGTTGTATTTGTTTTCACAGCTTGGCAAAACCTCTGAAGAAGAAGTTCGTTTAGATTTTATGAATTGCAGACTGTGTGGTTAAAAGGTGGTAGGATGCGATGGATAAAGGCTAATGCTAGTTCAATGGAAGCATATCCTGTGCTGAGAATGATGTAAGCAAGAAACAGGCTATCTTTAAATAAGATCCAATTAGAATGTTGCGCAAATAATCATATAAATCAAAGATTGTGCAGCGTCCCATAACAGTAGTAATGAAAACTCATGGTAGTTTTACAGAGCCGTCCTGCATTATATTCTCAGTTGGCTGTGAATAATGTATAACACTCCAAATTAGGAATTACAATAGACTCCGATATCTGCACCCGCGTCTCGAGCAGGCGAAAAGTTCTATTGATGTTTCCTAAAGGTTGGGTTGTTTCTGGGTAGACATCTCGATTTCTTTACTTATTTTGTTCCATATGTGTTTTCGAGTTAATTGTGGTGCATTAGCCTGAAGATTAACCGCTTTATATCATGTTTTGATGTTTTCTGCGACTTCACAAATTACGTGTGCAAAGCAATTGGAAGTGTTAAAATGTTTGCATTTCAATGTTGAAATGTGTAGCTGTGCCCACAATAAGTGCAAAAGAGATGGGCAATCCGGCATGCAGGATTAGTACTTATATGCCTGGAATTTCATACGATGAATTGTACTGACAAATATCAACAGCTATATTAAGCTTTTCAGATGTAGTTCGTCGCAATACTTTATCGGTCGGCAGTCTCCCACAAGTCTGAAACAGCACCAGGCGGCCATTTCAACCTTCTGTATTTTGTCAGTGCTGCCCTTTCCTGGGACAATTGCCCGGTTCTTACCGCATCGAGTTTAGATAAGTCTATGTATGCAACTTAGTCAGTGTTGCTAATGGTATAGTAACAATGAACAGGCCAGTTTGACTTCGTCAGCAAAATAAGATGAGCGCCCGGGTTCGTCAAGTTTGTATATGTAGTTCAAGTATTTGAGAGTGTAGCGAGCTAAGCAAACGTTCGTTTTAAGGAATTGTGTTGGCCCATGCTAAATGTTTAAGCTGGATCGGTTAAAAGTAAGTCAACTAGTTAGACTTGGAGAACTGGTGTGTGGTAATTTAGCATTGTTCAATCGTTCTCTGAATCGAATAGTGTTGTGATAGAAATCCAGCAATGTTTATTGCGGCAGCATATATTTGGCCACAATGGCTTGCTCTTACAGCATTCCAACCATGTACCAATCCCGGATCAATTCACAGGGTTCGATAAATCACTCCATACCTTGCACCACAAGCTTGCGTCCGTGTCCGCGTGTACTGCATAGTATTCATAGGCGAAAGCATGACTTAGGCGCGTGCAAATCATCAAGATGCATTATGTGGTAGGTTAAGATGCGAATGAAAGCGTGACAATACAAGGGTGAAGCCCTAGTTTACTGCAATGATCTTCGTATTATCATCCCCGTAAACTCAGAATAAGCTTGAATTGCAATACGCAGTCTTATTTGGACTTTATCCGAGATAAAGACAAGCTTTGGTGTTATGTGATTTTGGCACTGAGAAAGCGACACCGGATTCATGTATGTTAAACTCATCAGTTACAGCCAGCTGTGCTTCATAATAGAGCATTGCAAGTAGCTACTGGTGACTAACGCCTAGATTACTAGGCTTCTAGCTATATTATTTTGCATGCTATACCGCCTGTTGATGCCACCTTATGTTATTGGTACTTAATACCGTGATTGATAGCTAAAAGTGCATTCAAAATATGCTAGTATCTGATCCCACAAATAGCTCAACCTCCAACGTTCTAACAATTTCAGTGTTAATCCCAAGCAAGCAAATGGCAAAGACGAGCAATTTTGTTGCAATATTGTGGTTTGCTACATTGTATAATACAACGCAAATTTGAATGGCCAATTGCCAACTGCAGTACAAGTAGTTAGTTTAAAAACCTTGCTGGCGTAATATAACTTTGCGTATGACACAGGTTTTAATCTTTTTAACACTTCCCTAAGATTATTTCTAGGAGTATTCACTTTGTATATCGATACAAAATATGCAAATTGCGCAACTTAATAAAAATCCGAAGGTAGACTTAACAATTCTGTAGCCAGTTCAATAATTTCTTTACGTTTCTTCATCCTTAAGGACTAATCAGTATTTAGTTTGGGTTGGTGTCGTGGATGTTGTTCGCATCAACACACTGCAGTCGAGCAAACTGACAGTATGGCAGTGTAGCAATGGATCCAAACGATGGTCTCGTGTCAATTATTAGCTGCCGTTTCACTGTAATGGATAACATGATGTATGACGAGCACAAATCGATTCGGCACAGGCTGTAGTAACTGGGGTTTTAAATGAATTCAGAACACATATTACCTATGGGAATTGAAGCATGCAACCTTAAGTGAACTAACGAATACTCTTGTGGTTAAGCTAGATATTTCTGATCAAGGTAGAGCATAGCAATTAAAAACATTTCATTGATATTCACTCAAACGATTGCAAGGCATGGGTCGTTATACGTTGCTAGATTTATACTGATGGCTATAACCGGATAAGTACAAATTAAACTGAAGTAATATTGGGGGTTTACAACACGAACCTCTTCCAATTAAACCGGGGTGAATTCTATGAACTTATATAAATAAAATGAGAACAGATTCGTTGCTCTGCGGTGCGAGACATGATCCGACTGAGTGTACCGTTAAATTTGTATATCGAGATAACATAATACAGTTGGTTGTACAAACTGTTATACAACACATCAAAAATGGCTTTTCGAGGTAAGGGAAAGTTTATGAGTTAATACAAAAATGGGAACAATGAAAAATGCGGATTTCATCAAGTGTTCAATTAAAGTAATACAGCCATGCATAGAATCTTCCCCAGGGACCTGCTTCCATGCACGGTTTACCCTCGATGAATTTCACCCACACATCCATACTCCAACTGGCTGCGTGCCGGTGTGGCAAAATAACAAAGAAGTTATCAACTGTTTGCCGTCTTTTATATAAAGGATTTTTATGGGTACATATTTTTGACACCTTTTGTTATATGCTAGAGAGTCCGTGCAGAAATTCATTTCATGGATATAATCTTCTGGGTCTAAAGCTGTAATTAGTTAAATCGGGTGATCAGCCCGGTCTTGGCCAACTGTGAAATAGGGAAGACTCTACAGTACAGGAATTAAAAACAATAATCTTTGCGATCGTTTGCTGTTAGGCAAACCAAAATCTGAGGAAATATCATGTCAAACGACGGCAACCGGTTAGAGGTTTCATCTTGCTAGAAGTAGTTCAACTCCGAAACAGTGCACCAAATGAGAAGAGAAAGGTATTATATAGACAGGAGGGCAGAAGTGAAAGGAACAAGATGGTTTGTAAATACATAGTGAAGAGTTCAATCATGTGAAGACAAAATTAATATCATTAAGAAAATTAGGTGATAGTGCAGATTTATGTCAATCAAGGGCCATACGCATACAATTAATCTACAGTCGTCCTTTTGTCAGGGGTTAACTTTGTATTAATAACAGGCAGGTGAAAGATGATCATCAGTTTGGATTGCAGACATGTAGGGCAGTTCTTGATACTGGACGACAGTTTATTCCATTCAATACATATGCTGCTGAGGAAACATTTGAGCGGATTTTGGTATGAGACATTTGAATATGCAATTTCAGCTCACTGTTTCTTGTCCCAGAGCATTTGGGAGCCTAAAACACGAATGGTGGCTAAGCAGTAAACCTTAAGCCGGATAATAAGCGGTAGAGAAGGCCCAGATTAATTTTGCTTTCGTGCAGCCAAAGCGGCGCAGTTTTAGAGTCTTGCAAATATCACGGTATATCATACTGTAAGGCCTGTTTGAAAATAACTTTGTGCTATGATGTCCACTTTCTCAAATTTTCCTACAAAATTGTAAAATATTCTAACCTCAGCCTAACACTTTTTAATGGCTTATGGCTTGAAATCCCTCAAGTGTATTGCACGGCTTATGTGGGAACTCGTTTAGCTGGTAGAAACCTTCAAGGATACAAATTTCTATAAAGGAATATGTTGGACATACTATTTTACACCAAGGTCCCGGACTGCGGAACACACAGGAATGGGAGCTTTGCTGAAGGTCTGGATGTTCGGTGAAGTGTCGCAGGCGCAGTACTATAGCTAAGACTTGTCAGTGTCGAAGTGCAAATATTAGGACTTTCTCCAATTCTCTAATACTGACAAGTCAGATTGAATGCAAGCTTAGTTAGGACTACCTTGTCCGCTTCTTTGAGTCACTCCACATGTTGAAGTGGCTTCAGACGTACAGATACATAATCTGAATACTAGCACTTTTACACACGACGTAGGAAGACATCTATTTTAGAAGTGAATTTGTGCTAACATATGTCATAATCTCCTCTCGCAAGTGCTCTTCTTCATAATATATATGTATAGGTGTTGCTTTCTTTCTCTTACATCCTCGGAACGGGCGTCGAAACGAATCGGTCGAATACTAAGTTACAGAGCTGAAAATCTCGACTCTTTCATTTTAACTTTGCATTTGCAAAGCTGACAGTCTCATGCGAGATAGAATCGTGTTAGAATTCATGATGGAAACAACACCAAGTGGCTGTTGCGGCAAAGGCAGTTATCGCTCAGAAGATATCTTGAGACAAGCTTCATTAAATCGTCAACTATACACCACATCCAGCAACCGCTTATACCTTCTGATGCGGACCAACGTTGCCTAACAAAACTGCGAATCCTTTACCAAGATACAAATAGCTTACATATTGTGAGCATCGCGACACCCGAAGAATCATAGTGAATATTCGGCGTGAAGTATAATTTCTGCCAAACGCGGCACGTAACGATAGAACAAGCTAACTCCAGTTACGTCGCAAATATTGTGTATGAGTATTACGAAGTCCACGTGTAAACCAAGACGGTCTTGGCAAAAGCGGTCGGAGCAGAATTTGTATTATATTACTATAACCGTGGTTCTAAAGAGCAGAATATTATCAAGATTAGGACTCACAGCTAGGTTTGCAACAGCAGCAGAAACAGACTAATGTGACATTGATGTTAATAGCAGACTGGGGAAAGTGTGGCCCTAGGAAAATTACAGGCAAATGAAGTACATGTACAACGAGAATCGTTTGAACATGGAATGTTCTAATGCACGAAAAGCATGTTAGTAGCTCGGAAGGTGGAAAGAGGTAGGCAAACGATCACTAAGCCGTCAAGAGGGAAGTATCGATCTAGTACAAGAAATCAATATTCATTTGTATTTTACATGGCAGATGAAATCATTTCGCTTGATGCTGCTAGTATTACAAATTGAATGCACCCAATGGTGAAACAACACCCTCCGACTCTCAACATTCAATCAGCAACGTGTTGCGGACGGTACCAAAGAAGTGCGTCCATGTAACTTTATGTGTTGGTGACGAAATGGCGAGGTTCCAGTTATACACGGGTGCTAACATCAACATAATAATTGCAATATGGTGCTCAGGAATTCATATGCCATCAGGTCAAGGATACCTGTGCATGTAGAACCGTTTAAAGCTCTATCCTAAAAGTTGACCACAATCAAACTGAGCAGTCCCACATACGAATCCTCTCATCAGTTTGATTTCGTGGTCGTGGAAGAGTATCTTATGCCGATTGTTGGCATTTGTTTCATCCAACGTCTTGGCTTTATTCATTTTAACCACAATCGTTTTGTATACATGTGTCGAGCGGAGACAGACGTTAGTGAACATTGTCCGTCCGTGTTTAGCCCTATGTTTGCGGTGGATTGAAGTTTCCGTTTATTTGCCAATGGATTCATCAATACGATCGACTGCGCTACCGGTCAGAAAGGTTTCATTTGGTATCCGAGATACGTTCGCCACCGAATTAAGAAACTTATCGCGATTGAGCGTAATCTCTAAGGTGCAAGATTAAACAGACTGGGATAGTCAAGTTGCACTTGTATCGAAAAAGAACGGTGATACGTGTTTGTGCATAGATCCCAAGCCATATCGTGAATCTTTACGCAGAGAACAGGATATGGTGCCAAAGTCCGAATATGTAATGCCGCGTTTTGCTAAGGCAGAATATTTCAATACTGGTGAGCTGTCATATGCGTTTTGCGCGTGTTCCTAGATGAGGTATCCAGTTTCCCGACAACGTTTGAACACCCATCGGATGTTCTCGATGGATATGTTTACCTTTTGGTTTGAAGGTCTCGAGTGAAATTTCCCAGAACGGTTACTGCAATCTGTGGAGGAGCTTGCTGGTGTAACATTTGTAGAATACGGAACATGACGTCAATCTACACCAATTTTCACAGCATTTTCTTTAAAGGAACATAAAGCTTCAACGTGAGAACTTTGAGCACCGGAACCCGGAAGCAATTTTTCTTGGGCACATTCTGAAATCTGCAAATATAAAGATTGATCACAAAAGCATTTAGGCTGTGCAGGAGACACCATAACGTAAGTACGCCAAAGCTTCTAGTCATTTAAATTGTATGGTGACTTATTTCAACCGATTCTCGCCGAAACTTGCTGAAACCAATACTGCTATCCGGAGTCACTGTGTCCCAAATGTGTAAAATGGAGTTGTGGAAAATAGCAGGACGCGGCTTTTACAATCAGCAAACATCTCCATAGCTGTGTACCAGTACTCGTTTACTACCATCCAGCTCTGCCTTTTCAGGAGGTTAAACCCCGTTGGACTTCCGCAGTCGGGTGTTTACGGTGGCGGAACAGGGCTATGCACATATCGAAAAAGAGTTGCTCGCTGTTGTCTACGCAATGGGGTGATTCAACGATTTAAATTTGGGCGTATGACAACGGAGTATACTGACCATACAGAGCTCGTATCAATAGCCAGCAAATTATTAAATAGTGACCCTCGACTTCCTCAACGAACATGGCAGAAAGTAGCAGTTGACTTGTTCTGTGACACCGAGTATTATTACCTGGTCGCTGGCAAGCTGATCAACCCCTCCGTAGTGTCAGCTAGGTGTTTCGGGTTCATTCCGTTCCAGCAAATAGTTCGGCGGCAGTGTTCCAGGAGTTATTGGATTTTCGAATGGCATGCCTTCTCTCTGTAAAAGGCGACACATTTGCGTCTAACTACACTGTGATGTGGCGGATGGGACTCGGCACAAACTAAGGTCACTGTCTCTTACTTATCCGGATGATCTTAGACAATCCTCGGACATCAGGCATCCAATACGAAGATTTCATTCCACCCGTTCTTTCGCTGACAACCTAAGCGATATCAATCACAAATGCGATGTCACATATAAAATTCATAAAACACAACCAAACAAATAGTTGACTACATGCATTCACACACACTTAACACATGGATCCATATGCTACTTATAAATTGTGCCGTTTTTAATTTGACTAATCTTTGTTGTATCACCATTATCATCCCTTTGTGCAGGCGTGTCTCGCACAGTCGATAGTAGTACATTTATTTACGTATCTAGTTCTTTCGAGGTCGAGCCAATCACTGCTCCATCCAAGGATGGAATAAGTAAGCAGCATGGATGTCTGTTCACCAGACTCGGATTATCACAGGACAGTAGCCCGTAAGTTACAAGTGTTGCGGTCCAGACGTTCGTGAACAGCCAGTCTGACGGGAAAGCAGAGGCTGTGTTCAACCAAGCCAGGAAGCTATAGTCGATGGTTAGAACCAGTCATGATGATCAATATGCAATACTGTAGGAGGTTCGATACACGAAGTAACTGAACATTGTCTCAGTCTAGTTCAATGTCTGTACAGCAGAAGGACAGGAAACTAATGCCTGTGTCGCCTGCACCGTTACACTCGGTCTTGCCGTCGCATGAGGAACTGCAAAAGAATTTAAGAAAACGGATGGACGATCATAAACGGCATTACGACCGCCGTACGCGGGCGCTACCTGAGCTATCGGTGAACGAGGAAGTGTCGATTCAACTAACACAGGGTGTCAACGAGCGATGGAAGAGAGGTGTGGTGATTGCGAAGTTCGGAGAATGAAATTACATAGTCAAAATTAGAAGGGAGATGATCAGAATGAACCGAGTGCAGATACGATGACACCGGGAACGAAGGTATGAACCCGAATTAAGGCGCACTACGGTTTTCGGGGAGGTCTCAACGGCAACAGCAGCAAAGAGCACGCGGAGTGGAAGGGTGTACAGAGTTATCAGTCACACGGATGCAGCTGATCATGTAAAAGGGTAGGATGCAATGTGATTATGCAGGCGGATGGACGGTACGGATTTACATGACGAAGCAAGCGTCTAGCTTGCCGCAATCTAACGAAGCAGATGATCAGACGTATACGCATTTTCGCCCATCTGCTGCTTTGTTAGTACATAGCAGCGCTGGAGTGAGTTTGACTGATTCAAAGGAAGAATCTCATGCATGCAGCAACGTCGTTAGTTAAGGAACGGACCTAGTTTTTACATCAGGCTTTTACAACCTAATCATGATGTCACTTCCTCTAAGACTGCTTTGTCGAATAATCCAATTTTGATTGAAGCATTGAATTCTACAACACTGTTACCCAGAACATTCCCTCAAAAAATGTGTTTTCCATCAATGTAACTCTCAGTTCGGTGTGTCAAACTTTCAACTGATTGGTTTAGATTTATTGATCTTTGACTTAGCTCTCTTGGTAGCTTGTATAAATATTCGATAAGTACACTAACACCAGTTTTCAGATATCACCATGTAGCATGAAGTGGGGAGAGTCACATTACCGCACGATATAGTAACTGCAATATTCTCGATTTGGTAAACTATAAGTGCCGTATACTATGCATAATATATGTATGAGTAATTACCTTGCTGCAATTACACTAGCCGTTAGTCAGCCGCAATCCCTTGCAACCGATCACCGCATCAACGAAAATACCAATGTTATATCCCTCCTGAACAACATGCTATCCTCACTCACAACATGGATTTGCTTCCAATCTGCGTAACGTGTTACGTGGAAGTTTGTTTTAACTGTTGCGGAAAATGGCACATTATAGCAGACAGAATGGAGGTCCAAGTTTGTATTTACAACTAGAAGCAAACCATAGAGACCGGGGTCTCCAGTTGGATAAAATGCTTTACATAAGAGACATATGCTAGGAACAGAAGATTTAATATACGTTCGAGTGATCATTAAACCGGTGCTGATCATTTAGTGTGTGTTAATCAGTCGATGTTTTTAATGACAGGAAAGTAAACTGTTTCATTTTATGCGTGTCTTGTATTTACGAAATATATCGGCAATCCAGAAATCATGGACTACACTAAAGTCCGTTTACTATTAGTGTTATGCCAACCGTACATTGACAGAATATCACACGTTGATCGTTGGTGAGTAATGAGGAGCGTGTGCTGAAATGTTCCTTTAGTTACTGAGTAGACCAATTCTACCGACGTTTCCACAGTGTCCATTAACTATTGGCGTGAATGACAAATGGCAGAGCGTCTTTTAGTGATTAATATGCCGACCAGGTTAAAAGCAAATGTTAGCTGATATTAAGTGTCTACCCATACAGTGGGCAAAATATGTAAGTTGTTCAGCTCGCTACTCCGACAGAGCAGATTGTCAACAAAGTTGGCAATGTTAAATTTGCATAAATGGCAATACTGAGTGAAGCAAATTACTTTTCTTAAGATTAGGCTGCATAATTGAATATTCAGCTTAACTCTTTGCCGATTGATTTCAATGCGAGCAATATATATGGAGTACAAAACCATTTCGACACTAGTTACAGAACTACATATTGGAAGACTTCATGATTGCTTCGTCACACTGCAATTTATAAGGAGTATTTCATCAAAGATACGATATGTCAGTCAGTCGGTTTGCTCCTATAAATGGCCAATCGAAGGTAATTTGGTATTTGTGTATTTAATAACTCTCATGTCACAGGAACTCTCGCATCTAATGACTCACAGCGGCAGGTGTTCTTCGCAGCTATTGTTTT
>OX104071.1:34489586-34515054 GCA_944474145.2 Dicrocoelium dendriticum | reverse complement strand
CATCTCGACAGCAGTGCATAATGCACTGGCTACCGTGTTCAAATGTTGGTGGCGCTTCGACAGTTGCTTAATGTTATCCCAGCAAATGATAAAAGGGTTAGTGACAACGCTGTTGTAGACTGAATGTTACCTTCACCTAAACCATCTTAGCAAAATAAGAATTCGTAACAATTAGACGGTGAAAAGTATGAGATGGTACTTCTGCATAAATGAGTCCGGAACAATGTCTACCAGCTTCTGGAGGCTCATCGGATCTGTTTGCAAGTGCGCGGCCGCCTAAGGAGTTAATTCCAGCAGGATACAGAAATAAAAAGAAAGCTGAGTGCAGTGGCTTTTGAACAGGTTTTATTAAATCTCATTTTATTCCATCAGCTTGGACAATTAAATCAAAATCAGTTTCCGCAATGAACACGAGAAGGAATTTTACAGTATTGGTATGGTAAAAGAATTTTAGAAGTAGATAAAGAAGCGTTTAGGTCAAATCTAATCACCCATTTTAGGAAGAAAGGTGATGAAAGAATCCAGCGCATGCGATGCATTTATTTGATGAAACCAGGCTGTTTACGTCTGAATATTCAAGCGTCGTTGGTGTATTAAGCATTTTATTGACTTGACTTGAGTTCCCCACCTTGGCAGACTTGAATGTTTAAATATTCCTTTTAACTTCTTTTAACTTCCGATATAATTCCACGGGATGTACAGCTGTGCGGCTAATCGTACTCCCACAACGACAGAACAACAACAGATCATGGTGACGTGCTGGTATAGATTTGTTTTCCTATTTCGTTAGACTGCTGCTACCAAAAGAAATGCGGATGTTCTACGTGTGCCCTAAAGCTCGATCCACCTGAGTGTTGGCGAAATGTGGGTGGGTGAGATTTACTGTTTGATGTGAAGCTGCCGTTTGCACTAGTTGCAAAATACCCAAGACAAAATGAACCGTAATCGCTTTCAGCTCATACGTGCTTTTGACACGTCAAAGAAATTGACCAGGGGTTCAATTTCCCTACACGCCTTGTGAACTGGAAGCAGAGAGTGCGGATATGATATCTGAGATTGGGGCAGCACTACGTCTGCTGGTGGACTCGCACCAAACCGCAATCAGATCCCTCATGTATGAATTTGAAGTTGACGAGCTGCTAACAACTTGTCATGGAGTGTGAGGCATGAATCCAGTAATACCTAGTGAACATCCAGTGGCCCTAGCTTGGAGAAAGCTGCTGCTGTCACACTCGCTTCCGTAGCAGTCACCCTAGGAATACTGTAAACTGGCTTCCATGAACTTACCTGAGCTACAAATCAAGTGGACTGGTCACTACAGCAAGATTCATCCATCGAAGCAATATAGGCAATCCTAAACGAGTATGGAAAATGATTGTGCGCAAGATCCGTACCCCTCAATTATCAGATGGTTGCACTAATGAAACTAAAATGGTTCGACAAGTATATTTTATTTGATTAGACATTGACGTGTACTAAGGAATAAATTCAGTCCGATGTTTACGTAGACTAGGTATGAACCTGGTAGCTACTTGTTGCTCCGTGGGATCGAACAGAAGACCAGTGGTCAATACTCTAGCATTTACCAGTGATGAGAGAGAATAGGCGAGTTGTAATCTCTTCAGAGTAATTGTGAAAGCTTGTTTAGGCGCCGAAACCCAGTGAAAGCACTTTCTGTATAACTTGTTCTTGTTTTCTATATACCTCAAGCCACAGGATGAAAGTACTAATAAGTCTTGGAACGAAGGCCTGGAATAGCGCATTGTATTAACTGCGTTATATTTGATCTATGTGACCTGTAGCCATGCTACGCGGGTATGAACAGAGCTTTATACTGTCAGCTACAGCAGTCATTTTTTCACGAGCCTCTCGGTCATTTTAGCTAAAACAGCTTTTAGGATACTCAGCCGGTACTTTCCATATTGATTCGGTCATCACTCTTTGAAATTGACTTCCCAACCGGGCACTAGTACTTGCCCAATAGTCCGCTGTCGGTTAGCAACTTCTTGGAAAGGTCTGTTACAGAAGTCAAGATGGGGCAGACAAGTAAATGCGAATCGTTAGGTATAGCATGTGAAGCACCGCCAATTGCCAATGAATATCTTGCGAGCATCTACCATGCCGTAATACTTCTGTCAAAAGGAGCAGGGCCTACACAAATCAAACTCTGTACCGCCTCCTAAATATTTGCGAATAAGGAATTAAAGTGCACCACAAGTGCCGACGCATGGTCTTTCCTGGAAGTCAGGGACTGTCCGGCTGAACCCTTTAACATTGCTCCGTCATCTGTACTCCTCAAGTGCAGCGTCACTTAATGAATGATCCTCTTGTGGGTCGTCTTCGTTGCGGCTGGGATTTTTGAACAGTGGTGCTGTTGCGTGAAATCAGCCATGATTATGACACCACGGAATCGGCGGCAGAACCCATCGGACTGAATTTATTCCTTAGTACACGTCAATGTCTAATCAAATAAAATATACTTGTCGAACCATTTTAGTTTCATTAGTGCAACCATCTGATAATTGAGGGGTACGGATCTTGCGCACAATCATTTTCCATACTCGTTTAGGATTGCCTATATTGCTTCGATGGATGAATCTTGCTGTAGTGACCAGTCCACTTGATTTGTAGCTCAGGTAAGTTCATGGAAGCCAGTTTACAGTATTCCTAGGGTGACTGCTACGGAAGCGAGTGTGACAGCAGCAGCTTTCTCCAAGCTAGGGCCACTGGATGTTCACTAGGTATTACTGGATTCATGCCTCACACTCCATGACAAGTTGTTAGCAGCTCGTCAACTTCAAATTCATACATGAGGGATCTGATTGCGGTTTGGTGCGAGTCCACCAGCAGACGTAGTGCTGCCCCAATCTCAGATATCATATCCGCACTCTCTGCTTCCAGTTCACAAGGCGTGTAGGGAAATTGAACCCCTGGTCAATTTCTTTGACGTGTCAAAAGCACGTATGAGCTGAAAGCGATTACGGTTCATTTTGTCTTGGGTATTTTGCAACTAGTGCAAACGGCAGCTTCACATCAAACAGTAAATCTCACCCACCCACATTTCGCCAACACTCAGGTGGATCGAGCTTTAGGGCACACGTAGAACATCCGCATTTCTTTTGGTAGCAGCAGTCTAACGAAATAGGAAAACAAATCTATACCAGCACGTCACCATAATCTGTTGTTGTTCTGTCGTTGTGGGAGTACGATTAGCCGCACAGCTGTACATCCCGTGGAATTATATCGGAAGTTAAAAGAAGTTAAAAGGAATATTTAAACATTCAAGTCTGCCAAGGTGGGGAACTCAAGTCAAGTCAATAAAATGCTTAATACACCAACGACGCTTGAATATTCAGACGTAAACAGCCTGGTTTCATCAAATAAATGCATCGCATGCGCTGGATTCTTTCATCACCTTTCTTCCTAAAATGGGTGATTAGATTTGACCTAAACGCTTCTTTATCTACTTCTAAAATTCTTTTACCATACCAATACTGTAAAATTCCTTCTCGTGTTCATTGCGAAACTGATTTTGATTTAATTGTCCAAGCTGATGGAATAAAATGAGATTTAATAAAACCTGTTCAAAAGCCACTGCACTCAGCTTTCTTTTTATTTCTGTATCCTGCTGGAATTAACTCCTTAGGCGGCCGCGCACTTGCAAATAGATCCGATGAGCCTCCAGAAGCTGGTAGACATTGTTCCGGACTCATTTATACAGAAGTAGCATCTCATACTTTCACCGTCTAATTGTTAAGAATTCTTATTTTGCTAAGATGGTTTAGGTGAAGGTAACATTCAGTCTACAACAGCGTTGTCACTAACCCTTTTATCATTTGCTGGGATAACATTAAGCAACTGTCGAAGCGCCACCAACATTTGAACACGGTAGCCAGTGCATTATGCACCGCTGTCGAGATGTTGCAAACCACCAGCCAAAAACGTCGGCATCGACCCAATCTGAACTGGCCGGTGTCAAAATCGACGAGGGTAATTAACATATTTCAAGGACACATGCACCGCAATGCGTCCGAACGTCGTATTCACACCCCCAGACATGCGTGGATGAGTAAATACAGTAGACTTACATGCCATTGGTGGGTCGGCAAATTAGTGAGCTCCAATCTACCCCTGTGCGACTGAGCAAAAACGAAAGACTCTTATCCAACGTACGGTACAACCAACCGATAGAGTCAGTTCACTTGCTAACAGCCAGTTGGCGCCAATAGCTACCTCTGGGAAAAATGCGGACGCATTAGCGCAGAAACGCGATTGTCGCGCAGTTACGCAGCGCTGGAACGCGCTTCCACAGCACGTTGTTAGACAAATAACGGTGAAGGGTTTCGTGCGTTATCTCGATGCCCTATGTTGTCAATACCAAAGGTTACATTGCTCCTAACTGATATCTCATCATCTTTCAATCTTCTTTTCTCTCATTCCACAAATGCCGTGGTATTATGATTGCTTACCTACCTTGTTCGTCTTGGATTCAGTTTCATTTCTTACTCCTGCTCACTTCACGTAACTGGTCCAGAAGTGTCTGCTAGTGCAGGATTCGTGAGGAGTAATTGTCTGTTCCGGAAGTGGTGCTTTCTTTGTTTCAGCTTTATTCACATTTCAATCACTACGTCAACTCCTGCTACCACGACCTGCAAAAGTGAGGACACTCAAGGGATAGTCGTATCGTTCCGTTCCAATTTATGCTTCACCAGTATGTGGCATGCGGAGCAACTCATCACCTGCATAGGCATAACTAATAATAATTGCTCGCTATTGTCTACGCAATGGGGTGATTCAACGATTTAAATTTGGGCGTATGACAACGGAGTATACTGACCATACACAGTTCGTATCAATAGCCAGCATATTATTAAATAGTGACCCTCGACTTCCTCAACGATCGTGGCAGAAAATAGCAGTTGACTTGTTCTGTGACACCGAGTAACATTACCTTTTCGCTGGCAAGCTGATCAACCCCTCCGTAGTGTTAGCTAGGTGTTTCGGGTTCATCCCGTTCCAGCAAATAGTTCGGCGGCAGTGTTCCAGGAGTTGTTGGATTTTCGACTGGCATGATTTCTCTCTGTAAAAGGCAAACCATTTGCGTCTAACTACACTGTGATGTGGCGGATGGGACTCGGCACATACTAAGGTCACTGTCTCTTACTTATCCGGATGATCTTAGCCAATCCTCGGACATCAGTCATCCAATACGAAGATTTCATTCCACCCCTTCTCTCGCTGATAACCTAAGCGATGTCAATCACAAATGCGATGTCACATATGAAATTCATAAAACACAACTAAACAAATAGTTGACTACATGCATTCACACACACTTAACACATGGATCCATATGCTACTTATAAATTGTGCCGTTTTTACATTGACTAGTCTTTGTTGTATCACCATTATCATCCCTTTGTGCAGGCGTGTCTCGCACAGTCGATAATAGTACATTTATTTACGTATCTAGTTTTTCGAGGTCGATCCAATCACTGCTCCATCCAAGGATGGAATAAGTAAGCAGCAAGTATGTCTGTTCACCAGACTCGGAATATCACAGGACGGTAGCCCCTAATTTACAAGTGTTGCGGTCCAGACGTTCGTGAACATCCAGTCTGACGGGAAAGCAGAGGCTGTGGTCCACCAAGCCAAGAAGCTATAGTCGATGGTTAGAACCAGTCATGATGATCAATATGCAATATTGTAGGAGATTCGATACACGAAGTAACTGAACATTGTCTCAGTCTAGTTCAATGTCTGTACAGCAGAAGGACAGGAAAATAATGCCTGTGTCGCCTGCACCGTTACACTCGGTCTTGCCGTCGCATGAGGAGCTGCAATACAATTTAAGAAAACGGATGGACGATCATAAACGGCATTACGACCGCCGTACACGGGCGCTACCTAAGCTATCGGTGAACGAGGAAGTGTTGATCCAACAAATACAGGGTATCATCGAGCGATGGCATTAATTTGCAGTGACTGCTAAGTTCGGAGAATGAAATTACATAGTCAAAATTAGAAGGGAGATGATCAGAAGGAACCGAGTGCAGATACGATGACACCGGGAACGAAGGTATGAACCCGAAGTAAGGCGCACTACGGTTTTCGGGGAGGTCTCAACGGCAACGGCAGCAAAGAGCACGCGGAGTGGAAGGGTGTACAGAGTTATCAGTCACATTGATGCAGCTGATCATGTAAAAGGGAAGGATGCAATGTGATTATGCAGGCGGATGGACGGTACGGATTTACATGACAAAGCAAGCGTCTAGCTTGCCGCAATCTAACGAAGCAGATGATCAGACGTATACGCATTTTCGCCTATCTGCTGCTTTGTTAGTTTATAGCAGCGCTGGAGTGAGTTTGACTGATCTAAAGGCAGAACCTCATGCATGCAGCAACGCAGTTAGGTATCGAACTGATCAAGTTTTATACATCAAGGATTTTACAACCTAATCATGATGTCACCTTCTCTACGCCTGATTTCTTGGATAATCCAATTTCCATTGAGTGATTGAATTCTACAACACTCTTACCCTGTTTCAAAGAACGTTCCCTCAAATACTGCGTTTTCTATCAATTTAACTGTCAGTCCGGTGTATCAAACTTGCAGTTGATTGGTTTTGATTTATTGATTTTTGACTTTGCTCTGTTGGTAGCTTGTATAAATATTTGATAAGTACACTAACACCACTTTTCAGATATCACAATGCAGCATGAAGTGGGGAGAGTCACACTACCGCACGATAAAGTAACTTCAATATCCTCGATTTGGTAAACTATAAGTGCCGTATACTGTGCATAATATATGTATGAGTAATTACCTTGCTGCAATTACACTAGCCGTTAGTCAGCCGAAATCTCTTGCAACCGATTACTGCATCAACGAAAATACCAATGTTATATCCCTCCTGAACAACATGCTATCCTCACTCACAACATGGATTTGCTTCCAATCTGCGTAAGGTGTTACCTGGAAGTTTGTTTTAACTGCTGCGGAAAATGGCACAATATAGCAGTCATAATGAAGAACTAAATTTCTATTTAAAACTAGAAACAAATACTAGAGACCGAGGTCTCAATTTAGCCAATTGCTGTATATAAGAGACATACGCTATGAACGGAATATTTAAATATACGTTCGATTGATCTTTAAACCGGTGCGGATCATGTAGGGTGTTTTAACCAGTCGATGTTTTTTAATGACAGGAAAATAAACTGTTTCATATTATGCTTATTTTGTACGTACGAAATATATCGGCAATCCAGAAATCACGGATTACACTATTAGTGTTATGCCAACCGTACATTGAAAGATTATCACACGTTGATCGTTGGTGAGTAATGAAGATCCTGTGCTGAAATGTTCCTATAGTTACTGGGTAGACCAATTCTACCGATGTTTCCACAGTGTCCATTAACTATTGGCGTGAATGACAAATGGCAGAGCGTCTTTTAGTGATTAATATACCGATCAGGTCAAAAGCAAATGTTGGCTGATATTAAGTGCCTACCCATACAGTGCGCAAAATATGTAAGTTGTTCAGTTCGCTACTCCGACAGAGCAGATTGTCAACAAAGTTGGCAATGTTAAATTTGCAAAAATTGCATTATTCAGTGAAGAAAATTACTTTTCTTAAGATTAGGCTGCATAATTGAATATTCAGCTTAACCCTTTGTCGATTGATTTCAATGCGAGCAATATATATGGGGTACAAAACCATTTCGACACTAGTTACAGAACTACATATTGGAAGACTTCATGATTGCTTCGTCACACTGCATTTTATAAGGAGTATTTCATCAAAAATACGATATGTCAGTCAGTCGGTTTGCTCCTATAAACGGCCAATCGAAGGTAATTTGGTATTTGTGTATTTAATAACTCTCATGTCACAGGAGCTCTCGCATCGAATGACTCACAGCGGCAGGTGTTCTTCGCAGCTATTGTTTTTGATGTGTCGAATGCCACGGTCCAGCGCAATTATCAGATATCTGAGAACGCAAACTCTAACCACCAAACTGCCATTACTAACTCACAACACCAACATGAATTCAAGTACGTCATAAATTACGAGGCCAAGATAGGCCAATGATGGAGGGCATTACAATTAACGAACAAAACTGCGAACGCCCTCATTCTCATATCCTCGTAGAGTGAGTGTTTCACAAATACTCGACTATGTGAAAATAAAGCCGTTGTAAGTAAACTAGGAGGTTCTCTACCTCATTTCTGGTACAAGAGCTAAAACGCCTTGAAAACCTTATAGTGCAGGAGGCAATCTAACGTTTAGTAAGCAAATATCAACTGTGGGTTATATAGCGTAAACCTCGGCGTTTCTTGAGTTAAGAATGGAGGAAACATAGTCCTCCGTAGTCCAAGTTTTGAGAGTTTAATATTATGCTTGTTGCGAATACTTACGAGAAGTGAATATTTTGATACCCGATTCACTAGACATCGAAACAGACGGTTACGCATATATTAATATGCATCATTTTCGATGCCCCGATATACAGTTATCGTAAACTGATCACTGTCATATTGGCTGGGCCGAAAGTGGTTCATAGTAAGTAGAACAAATGTTTGAGATAGCAGAAATATGTATTGCTTTACCGTCGCAAGCCAAAAACCGCACAGTTTTGCTCCTATTTCGTAGGAACAATGCGTAAGCAATGAGCATGCTCGAAGCATTGTCCATCGTACAGCATGAGGAATTGAACTACTGAGCACCACCATCTCACGCATCAGACTCCGATGGCAGGGCCACGTGTTGCGCATGCCAGCACATCGCGACATGCATTGTTTGCGCGCCGAGGCTGTGGATGATAGAAGAAGAGAACAAGTGATGACTTCATCAATGGTGATGAAGTTCCTTAATTCGAATTTGTTATCGGTTGGGGTCTTTCGGCTCTCTAGTTAGGTTCCAAAATATGATGATTTTCTTTACCTGGATAGATTGCCGCCATGGCTTGGAGCCGACATCTATGGCGTCTGCACTGTGCGATTCTTTGTCCCTACCCTCCAGCTTAGCCTCTCCCTTCGAACACGAGCTCTTTTTCTATGCATAAGGTAACTACTTATTGGCCCAATAGAAGGCTGTTAGGTCTCCGTGACGAGATCCACCTGTTAGTTATGTCTTAGCTGGAGTAAAAATATGGTGTTTTTCTCTTCCCATGGAATGCACTACATAGCTAATGTGTTTCCCACCTGTAGCTGAAGTCTACTGATGAGGAGTCGGTTTATAAGCAACGTATCACCGCATATACCTGCAAACGTTTAGGCGTGTGGTCAAATAAATGATGATGTAGTTTCCTATGGCATGGCGCTTTCTCCTTGGTTCCATCGTGGTCGACGGAAATACAGGTAAATCTTGCTATGCACGTTAGCTTTCCTGGAACCCACTTCAATCTCTCCGCCATCGAAATGAGTTGGCGCAGCACAAATGTCGATCCGCGCAATCTAACTTTCTCAAGTTTTCTTGCAATAATCCCATTTGCAGATGGTTAGAGAAACTTATAGAGACTTATGAGAAAGGTGCATCGAATGGGATCATGCATTTTCAAAATACCATCAAAACCAACGCACCTTCGACAAAGACTGCCTTGGACAGTCATCCAGTGAGTAGCGAGAATTTATAGATTATTTTGCCGGAGATATTAAATCCAAAAGACAAAAGTTCCTCCCCAATAGGCCAAACGATGTATCAAACCTTATCGTAAAGAGTGATTCGTCGTCACGAGCTATATTTTGAAACGCTGTGCAATGATTAATCCTTTCGAAAATTCTAGACAAACACAGCGCTAACATTGTGTCGCTTACGGTCGGGAAAATATGGTGTTTTCGTCAATGCAACACCGATGATCTTGGTCCTAATCGAAACCTCATCTCACCGGATTTCTTACGGCTAATCGATAATTGACTGGCCTGATCCGCTGGAAAACCTGTACTGGGCGCAAAATACATGCTGGATCCAGTGCTAATGCACCGTGGTTATTGAGCGCTTTAATGAAGTTAATTCAAGGATTCCCATTGATATAGTTTAAACTTCCACAGCGAAAAATAGGAAGAATGAGGGAGCCTGCGTTGATGTGCCTTGATGTGGTGATTCAAAGTTGGGTTCCACTGGATATTAACTAAAAATTTTGGATCCTACTCAACATGGTTGATAGAAAAGGTGACTTGGTGCATCGTCTTACCAGTCATTATGTAACATAATATGCGGTGAAATGATGGTGTTACTATTTACCTCCCCACCAGTGAGTTAGCCGCACAAGGATAAAGTGACCAGAAGTAAACACCTTGGTGGGAATAGCCGGTAAAATCTGACCTCTACCTGGTACAGTGTCTCAAGAAATGCGCAAGCCTCAGGCGAAGGAAGCATGCCGGCTAGCGTGGTGTATCTAAGAGACAAAGAAAAAGGTAGTAGCAAAATGAAATTGGCAATTGTACCGGTGATATTCTTGCTGTTCTTAAGTAGCACACTCATGTTCTTCCTCTCGGTCTTGTCAGAGTTGCGTTTTAGCGTCCTGACAGAATCTGGAGAGCAGCAAGGGAAAGAAAACTGGCAGTATATAGTGCAGCCAAGTAACCAGCACAAAGATAGATTACTGTCATGATGCATAATACACTAAGTAGTCTGAAAAATATACATGCCCTCCTGTGTCTGCAGAGTATAAATATCCTCTTCCGGCTTAACTTTAGATGTTAACAGTAGAGAATCACTTTTAACGAGCTTTGATGATTTCTGCATACTTATTTTACTTTGAAGACCAATGGACTCCTGTTCGCAAGTTTGTTCTATATACACCGTCTTAAGACGGTCTACAGAAATCGCTTCGATTTTGACATTTATATTGATCGTACAGTATTTCTCTGCTCTTGAGGCCAATTCATATATCACTTAGTTCGATGGCTGTTGTGGCCTTCGGACTGCATCATTTCCTAACTACACGTAAGTTATCAGGTATTTCGGTACGTGAACCCTGTTAGTTTGTGAGCGTGTGGCAGAAAAATGCAGTTCACGCATAGATGAACGTAGGCAATGTACACATTTTGTTGGATCTAGAGCGTTCGTGTCGATGAGATGAACGGGGTCAGCCGGAAGCTTTAACGTCGTACCTTGTACCAGCTCCGCGACAGAGCAACCCAAATCAGCTTCAGTTGTCATTCGAACACCTAAGAGAACCAGCGGTAAAGTTTCGGTCCAACGGGTTGTGTCAGTACATACCAGCAAGTAAGTTTTAAAATGAAGATAGTAGATTTCGGCGTACGCGTTCGATGTTGCGTGATACGTAGTCGTTCTTACTCGCTTGGCTCCAAGCGTATTAGCAAACTCTCGAAAGATCGCTAATTGGAATTGCTTTCCGTGATTAGTTGTTATGGTAGATGGCACACCATAATATGCAACCCAATAAGCTGCAAAGTTGTGTGCTACCATTTCTGCAAAAATGAGAACTGCTAAGGCCCAATGATTGTACCGATCCACACAAGTCGGTATATAGTATACCCAGTCGACAGCGATAGCAAATCTACGGTGTTGATGTGAAACTGAAAGAAACGAGCACTAAAACGGTGAAAACGCCAGGCAGTGCCTGTGTAAGGCGCTGCAGTGTTAAATGTTGACAGCTGAGACAAGTTCTCAACATACTCTGCACACCAATCTTTAGTGCTGGCCATACAACTCAATCGGAAATGAGTTTGCTGGCTGTACGGATGCCTGGATGAGCTGGAGAATATAATGGAGCAAAAAGTACTCGTCGATAGTTCGACGGAACTAGAGGTTGTGGCTTTCCTGTAGAGACGTCACACATCAGAACATCCAGACTATCAGGCAGCGGAATAGGTTTCAACTGCAAGTTCGTACCTTAGAGTTGTTGAAGGAACTGTTTATCCTGACGCTGTGTTGTAGTTAATTCCTGGAGATCAACAAGGGAGTGCTCAAGCAAGATATGGATTTCCGCCCACAACAAGGCATCTGCTACAACCTTATTCACACAGGACAAATGCCAAATATCGTTGGTAAATTGGGAAATGTTACCCAAGTATCTAGATTCTCACGTGAAAGATGATCAGGAGCGAAATGCGGTAAATGCGTCAACGGCTTAGGATCGGCGAATATCATGAATGTACGTACCACCAAGTAATGTGGGAAATAGCGCGCACATTGACATAAATAGCTGGTTCTCTGCTGAACGTGCCATAACCTCGTTCGGCAGACTGCAAATGTTTATAGAAAAATGCACTCGGTAATATTTACCACCATGAAGCTACTATAGCACACCATCGACCGATATATCTGAGGAGTCCCCCGTTAACTGAATTATTTAGCATCTATCTTGAGTAGCTCGTTAAGTAGCTGGGCTGACTCGCAGCAGTGCGGAATGTGTCGTTCGAAGAAGCTAACCACGACCATAACCTGCAGAACTAGTTGAAGGAATCAGGAATGGGATACTCAGCTTTGGCTGTCACTCTGTTAGGTAGGGGGTAATTCCGGTAAGTGAAACACAGTGACGAAGTATGTCTACCAGATGGACAACAAGTTGACTCTTGGCGGTCTTAATAACTACTACATAATGCGAAATTCGTTTAAAATTTGTCGCAGACGACGTAAGCGTTCGTCATGGTCACGACTTGCGATCAAGACGCAGTCAATATAGACGAAAGGAAATCTAGCCTGCGAACGACCTGGTTCATAAACCGTGGAAATGTTTTAACTACAAACCGAAGGCGAACTAGCACTTTTACGAACCGAAATAAGTCAAATGTTGGTGTAATGTTAGTGTTAAGTACATGCATCTATTATCATCGACAATTTGGATGATTCCCCAAATTAATGACGGAGAAAAAGGAGGGAAGTTGCGAAGAGAGGCTGTGTAGTGTTGATGTGTCATGTGGTACAGTTATTCAAATTTGACATCTACTGTTTGCTAACGGTAGCTTTTTTACTGATGGTCATTACTGATGTTTAACCTGTCGGGTCATTTTGCTTATCGTCTTACCACTACTTGATCGGTTAATATAAGTAGTAAAAGGATGATCTTTCTACAATTCCGCACCACTTTTTGTGATTAATGAAGGCGTATAATTTCTAAAGTAATTCCTTCTCGATTAGCTGAATAAAATGTTCTTAGATGTTAACCCACACTTAGTAATCTACAAATGCGCGTGCACGGAACAGTGTTCCCTACTACCTTACATAAGCTATGGACAATGTCGAAAACATTTGTTTTTGCCTGACGCGAGTAAATTAAGGGTACACGGTTCAACAAAACCAAGCTACATGCCGAAGAGTCTCAACCCCCTGGGATAATGAAAAGCTGTACAGAAACGTCTGCAAACTTAAGCTGATTTCCTATTCTATCAATAGTTCAATGGAACAAGTCAATAATTTGTATAAAAATTGAAACGATTTTAATATGTGCCCTTTAACTGAAGTTGTGTGCAAGAAACATAATCGTACTTTCATATTTCTCTTGCAAATTTAAGTGTGTTGTATGTGGAAAACAACTTATCTCAAGATTGATGTGTTTGACATCTTGTAAATTATTCTAGTTCACCTCTGTATAATGGAGCACAAACCGGGCTTTATAGCCATAATCCTTCGCCCACAAACGAAAGAACTACACTTTTGTTATATTGCGGTCTGTCGTGACGGTTGCAGTGACGCAAAATAGTCCTCAGTTTCTGCTTCTGAATGAGACCAAAGTACTCTCTAAAAGCATAGGAGTTATGTGATTAGACACGCAGAACTGGAAAAATGTGCTTAAACTGAGAACGGGAGTAAACAGTTGGATCCACACAAGCTAGTTGCAAACGATTGTAAGCTCCATGTATCGCTCTCCGAACCGGTTCGAATAATTATATGCACACGAATGTGAGTGGAGAATTGAAATGGCCACAGCGGGTGAAGCTAGAGCGGAGACCCGTTGCGGCCGAAATTCCAGTGAGCAATATGATTGCAATACAGGTTCCTTCAGTAACCGCCTTGTCATCTCACATGAGCGCTTTTGCAGAAAGGCTGCGATGCAGATGCAATTTGTGCAAATAACATACAGCTGGCCACACTACGCATCAAATCGTGAAAGGAGTGTAGGAGTATCTTCCGTTGATGCTAGGTCATAGTTTAGTATTCATAATCCAGTGGTGGTCACCTACGTAGTTTCCATCATTTAATTTTGGGAAAACAAAATGGGCTATTCTGGTTGCAATCTTGAACATGTGGAGCAAATGGATAAAACCGTTCTTACCTTCAGTCAATACTGGTTCAATCATATGGAACTCCTAATATGGTTAATAAAATTGATGTTACTCGATCGACAACTGTAACCGCCACACGTCTTGTTAAAGCAAATCGGACAGAGCAAATGCAGTGAATGGTGTATTCGGCATTTTCATAGAGGCAAAATGTTTACACTGCCTAAGCTGAACTCGAGTCACATAAGCAATGGGTTGACAACACTCTAGTTAAATTGTACATGCTTACTAGATAAAGCGTTCTTAAGCCTCGAAACAGCGTATAAGGTCCACTTAAGTGCGGTCAGATTATAAATGCAACTACTCTTTTGTTAGTTAGGTTTTGCTCGGACAATTTACTTTCTATCTTCCATTAGATGCTAAACAGGATTTCGTTGTGTTAACCAATACCGGTTTACAGTCAAATGTTGTTCACTGTGTAAGGACTTTGGGTTAACTGTTTGTGCCGAAATTTTATCATTTGTACGCAGCGTGCACGCAAAGCCTTGTGACTTCTCCGAGTACATTAGGATAAGCGGGATTAAACCGGTGCCTTGCGTCCAAAGGTAATTATCGGCTGGTATCAGATTTACAGCTATGTAGATTTGGATAGTGCAGTTCTTCTTATTGCTATCGCACACTGACAATAAGTTGAAATTTTGTGTTGCCCTTATCAGCACCTGTCTAATTTTCTCTTATTCTTGTGCGATTAAATTTGCCGGGGATTACATTTTTACAAATACACACCGGTGAAAAATAATCTTCAAGACTTCAAACACTTTGACCCGGTTGAGCGCTTTATCTGTATTGTTATTATCGATTTTGTTTAGGTTTTGCTTTCGTTAAATTTAACTAAGTTCTAGAAAGTACTTGGTTACGTCATTTTTTAATGTTTGACAGAGTAAGCATGTTAGGATTTTCTACAATAGTGCCTTTCATTTGTATTTCTATTTTCCTGCACGGTTTTTAACGATCAACAATCGAAACCCCAATGATGTGACTGTTCGTTCGGAAGGAACTTTTCTTTGGCTAAATAAAACTGCGACCCAAACACTGCTTATGAAGAACAATGTTGACAAAGAAAGGGTTAAAAGAAGCTTAGCTATAAAAACTTTAAGTTAAAGCGAGTTTCCTTTTCTACCCCAAATACAGTTTTGCGGTCTAGTGTCAACAACACAAGTCAAGACGTTTTCTCTAAACCGTGTTAAAACCTACAGCAAAATTATAATCCTTTATGAACCCGACAAATGGGCGAGTTAAACCGAGCAAGTATGTAATGTTTTAGTACTCGTCTTTAATTGTAAGTAACGATTTAGTGGTATGGCACAAGCCATTCGGAATAAGCTTCTTATCCATCCACGAATTCACGAAGTAATTTAGTTTACTAACCAACGTATCTCAGTGGATGCCAATAGGCATTTTCAGGAGTAAATTGACTAACTTAGGGAAAGTTCAGACGTATGAATGCCTTTTCAATATGGTCAAAAAATTTGAAGTTATATTTCTATTCAGCGGATTTCAGAGCTCTGCGGATGTTTAGGCCACTAGTACCTAAAGGGAAGCTAAACGTAAACACAATATTCGCTCCTAGTGAAAAGCTTGTGTCCGCGCTCTATGAAGCTAAGCACTTCCCTAAGTGGTTGAGACATTCCACTGGACAATGTGGAGGATACATCGATAATGGAAAACCGTATAACCACCTCGTTTAGCATAAAGCAGCTTGTGTTATGGTCGTTTATCACGTGCATCCATCGAAACCATTTCAAGCGACGCAGATGAACTACTATTGGGAAAGCTGGCATACAGACGGACGCTTCTCTTGCAAAGATCATGTCCAAGTACCGGACGTGCTGTCATGTATATGTTGAAAAACAGGGCCAAGCTTGTTCATCCGGTGTTAATTGAGTTCCATTTGTACTCAAAATACTAGAGTAGGCAATTCGTACACGATTGCTTAAGAAGGATATATATATATGGATATATATATCATGACTTTATGTACCAATCGCAACAAGCCAATAAACTTACGTACATGTTTATTGACTAGTTCATGTTATACTCCGGTTATTATCGTAGTGCATTTGATTAAGCAGTAGTTATTCGTGTTGTTCTTGGGACAACCTTTATGAGCAAAGATTGTTGAGGAAATTTTGCATTGTTTTTGCAGAGGATGAGATTCCAACTAAAGGTCAAGTGTGTTCAGAAAACGCAGTCAACATTGATACTAGGTCAACGATGAATATCAAATCCCATAAGTGAATCTTTATGGTGGGAGTTATACCATGCTGTGTATATCAGTTGGTAAATAATGATGCAATCGGATTTGCAAACCTGCTGGGCACATGCCTTGGGGTTTACGAGAAGTCCGACGTATTAATATCTCCACCTATCAGTTGACATCGCCGCTGCAACATTGGTCAGGGGCTCGGCTGCTTGCTTGGCTGAAGTGGTATGCATCAATTTGACAAAACCTAATCTATGCATTTGTACTTTGCTGTTAAATCTGCTACTTAACAGAACAGCTGTAAACCACATTAGATTTTCAGTATTGGGAACAGATTGTAAGTCTACACACCCAAGATCTAAAACTTTATATCCCGGTTCACATTGGTAAAAAGGGCATCCTGGGACACTTATATACTGCTAAAGCACGCAAACTTTCGTGTACACAGATGACCCAACCACCACCTAGACCAGACTTACATACCCAGTGAATGCAACGTAGTTAAGTACTTGGTAGTCGAGCTCTGGAGAGACTTCTTTGAACTCCGTCTCGATCAAAGGTATGACTGGTAAACCAGAGGGGGGAAAAAATTGAGTGTAGAATATGGATTTCCTTTTTGAGAAAGTGTGTATTAAGCAGCAAAAAGACGCCTGGATTTAGTGGATGAATTAAGTTTATATTGTGTGGAAAAAGTGCAGGATCATCTTTTGGTGGAAATGTTTTGAGCTCATCAATGGACGTGAGTGGTATGATGCCAAGTTGAGAATTATCTGAAGCACTGAGGGAGAGGTCTGTGGGGACAGGAAGTAAGTGCATACTTGTTGCAGTTGGATATTCAAGTAATAAGTCAGGGGTGAAGAACGATTTATCAGTTAGCAGACCTGGCAGACTGTGGAACAATGGAGTAGCTAGGGAACTGGATACAAAATGAGATTGACGTTGTGCTTAGCCAGACGTGTCGTCTGCAGAGATTGCCTAAAGTAATAGCGTATAGTTGGTGTTCGTCTGAAGTGTCATTGTTGGGGCTGGCTATGGAATCATCCCCGGAACACCTAAAAGTATTCGGAGGAGAATGTTTGGTTAATAATAGTGACGCAGGTGTAGGATGACATCGGCGGAAGCGTCATGAATATGTTGCTGCTGCATATTGGCATGCTCAAATAACTGATTTTCATTTAGCTTGGAGCTGGAGTTGGTTCTTCAGGTTACTATAGGCGAATAAATGCATTATTCTTATTCTTAAAAACATTACTTTTCGGCATGAGCATAACATGGAAAGAGCAGATAGTAGAAGCACAGCGGTCAACAGTTACTCGGCATCCAGCGAAAGAAGACAGATGTACTAATATCTCTTCCGTCAGTTTTGTTATTCCGGAGACGGAGAAAATTAGATAAATTTTCCAGCGGTTCGTTCTACATATTTCTGTAGATTGGATGACGTAATGAAGGCGTAATGTAATCGGGCAGATAGCATTTTCGAAATGATACGCTAATCGAACGGTTTATACTTGGGTTTGCATATATCATCAGTTGTATATTTGTCCAAGTTTGCCGCTGCATAGGCAGTGCTATGAGCTTTGTTTGTGAAGACAGAAATCTGTGCATTATAACCTAACTGGTCGTTTGTTCCGTGCGAACGGGTGTCAGTAACTTAAAAAGCCTTAGTGTACTTTGTAATGAGCAGTCGGTGGAGCTACAGCTCCAGATCTGGGTTTTGACATATAGCAGGTGGCTCTTTTAAGGTAAAAGAAACGAGCATCTGTGGTTTATTTTAATGCTGCGCAACCCAAGATGCTCCAGTTTCCGAATTCCTATCCACGACGTTAAATGACCTGAGGAGGATTTGTGAGACGCCTAGCCAACAGACGATGCAGTTGCTTAATAGCTATACAAATAAATTTCCCGAATTACTTAGCACTAGCAACCCATGTTACAAAAGCGGAAAGCACAGGTTTCGAAAAGTTTTAAGCCTCAATATATCAGCGCTATGCATTGGCTAGTGTAAGTGATAAGTGCCTTGCTCCCAATAAGTTGATACAAATTGTCACAAAAACGTAAGTATGTCGCAGCGGTACCCATTTAGGTACTATCCTTATTATCCTTATCATCAGTATTGTTATGTTGATATCCCCTGCAACTATCCAACGGGACTTGTAAAGCAACGTTTCTTAACCCGTATAAATTCATTGTTCATTGTTCATAGTAATGTGTGGCGGTGTACTGCCAACACTGGCCACATGCTTCTTCAGAGTAAAAGTACGTTGCATGCTTTTACTTTGAGTTGCTAGGAATTACATTATCGATGCAGCATGACAACATCTGATAGCTCATTTCTGACATTAAAGTTGCTTTTAGTCAGGCAGCGTGTATCGCAGAATCAGACTGTATTGTTATTTGCTACCCGAAAGGGTGTTCAATGGTAAATGATATGCAACATAAGGTAGAATAATGCATTGGTATATGACGACATAACATGTCATAACATTGCAAGACCCACAGGATGCCAAACGCAAAAGAAACGTGAATTATCAGTTGTTCAGACTTTGCACTTTAGCATACCGTTGTATCATGTTCGTAATGTAGATCAAACTCCAATAGCTGTACGAAGTTGCCACGTTTGGTTCGCTCACTATATGTGCTGTCAATGTATTCCGGTTTGAGAGGTTATAAGAGTAAAACTACTCTCTACAATTCAAGTGAGAATCGTTCGTTACTGACTTCAGGTGGTAGCGTCGGCATAGTTCGTAATGGGCTAGGGTCAGCAATGAATTACATGGATGGTCGCTCTTAGTTAGTATCCATATGTTAGCATGAGTCATCCACGAAGTATTCGGTATTCTGAGGTGAACACATGTAAACAAAGGCGCAGTTCGTATCTGAGACCGGATTGTCTAGATGGTGCCTTGGTTTCCCTGGTTTGGGTTTGCTCTAATGGACCAATGTCTCATTTTAACCATGAACGCAAGACTTTATCGCATATTCAAAGTGAGAACGAAGCTAGGCGTTAATCAGCTGTGGTATTGACCATCGCTCAAACGTGCCAAAAGTTAGCCTCAAAATCTCAAGTAAACTATACCCATTTGCTGCTTTCGAACACTGGGGTGCGTTGCTAAGGTTTCATATTACGGTGATTCTTACGTCCCGTTCAATACTCACGTGTGGTAGAACGTGCTATCCCATAAGTTAGGTGTTCATGAAGCTGATACGCACTGCCATTAGGTGACACTCTAAGTGGTTCATTGGGACCTGGTTACTTTATGCCCATTCGTAAATCCGGTCCGGATGGTTTTGGAGATAGGTACGTTCGGATGCTTAAGGAATTGCTCTCCATATTTTGGCCTCATCTGAAAATATTTACATCGGAGATAGAATGTTTTCTGTTAGATCATTGATGTAATCAAAAAACAACGGCAGAAGGACGCTTACTTTATACTGCTGAAGACGCACAGGCGTTAAGAGTGGATTTACAGCGAGTGTTACTTTACATGTCATGTTGTTTAGTTAATCTTCCAACCATGTGAAACGGGGAACCGTTTATAACTTAGGCAGCAAGCTATTAAATGAGAACGAAGTGATTGACTATAAAATACCTTATAAGTTTCGTTGCTACTATGGTCTTCTCTCTTTTTGGGACACAAACGCAGTAGAGGGTAATTTGCGACTTACTCAGACATCAGTGTTTAATATGCAGGATTAAAAAGAAGTGGTCATTTTGTTTTAACTGCGGGGTCTGGTTTGTCGATGCACATGATTTCATAAAACGGCCATAACTGTGAACGCAAAAGCTTTGATGTGAAGCATAGTTCAGTGGGGGGCACTGATTCGATTAGAGATATGTTGAAGTCGCCCATCGAAAGGTATTACGAGTACTTGTTAGAAATAGTATATTGAAAATTGTCTAATAGTATACCATCGCTGCCGGCTGAGGATTTTGTGTGGTTAACGACAGCTGCTAAGAAGCAAGTATTGTATGTTTTCTCCTGAGATCCGCCATAGTGACCAGCTACCCGCAGTGGACAAAATAATGCGTCAAAAATAACATGGGAATGTTCAGTACTAACCTCACATTGTATATAATCTCGGTAGTAGTTAGCAAAAACAACTTCACGAGACAGGCGATCGTCCCGAATGATGAGCATTTTATCGATTCACAAATATAGTATGTTTTCTGAGGGATAAGGCTCAGGCACTGCTATGCTGTTCCAAGTTGTTTTTCGGACAATGTCGCAGTTCCGGAAGAATAGAATGCAGATTTGAGTGCCAGTGTAGCATTAATATATTTGTTGAGGCAGTAGAAGCTCGGTTCGTTGCGTTTGACCAGCGCAAATAGTGTCGGTCCGCTGAAGATTTTGAATGCCGGTATTTGTACGGTTAGCTGAGCTTAGGTAGGAACAACCGAGTCCGGTTCATCAGTACCTTATTTCTCTTTGCACGGATTGTCTTCACCCTACTTCTAGTGGCCCACGTTTACTGTTGTAATGCCACGTTGGTCATACTTAGGCCAAATACTCCCCTTTCGAGACATTTACACAATATTTGTCTACATTGTCATACAAATGGAAAAACCTTCCCATCCATATCCATGCACATACACCATGTGATTGAATTAAAAGAATAGTCACCGTCATTCATCAGCGGGTACTCAGACCACAAAAATCCGATCGTCTTCATTGTCTCGAACAGATACCTACTAACCTTTGTGAAGCTCAAACTACTTATGACTTGTACACTAAAGCAGACTGACTGGAAAAATATGACTCCACAAAAAGTCTCAGATGCATAGCTGTCCGCTAAGGTATAAATTTCCAAGTCCATCGGATGCAACTAAATGTATTCGAAGCGGAACAATGTTTTCATCGTCCAAGGAATTCAATCTTACGCCCCTAAGATTACACGTTTTGCGCACTGAAAGTGGACATCCTGGTGAATCATTGCTGGTCGCATAACTAAACTCCAACCAAGTGCAATCGAACGTAAGCCACATATGTTTTCTTTTGCCATGCCTACTTTGGATCGCCCCTGATGACAGGTCAACGTAGCGAAGGTAAATTTCGGCATTTTTGGCCAGCTACCATGGTAGTTTAGGAAGGTAGATAGACGGGTAATATTGAAGGTTACAGCATTTAACATGTGATATATCTATGCAATGTACCTTCATTATTCAACCTCGTGCTTCGTCGTACAGTTTTGTCGTCAGACCTCACTTCTGGTACACCGTGTACCCGCACACTACTTGCATCCAATTTTTAAATGATTCGATAGGCTTGGAATTTCGCATCTGTCTTTGTGCCCATGACTTCTCCAGAAAAATGCGAACAACAACAGAAGATTTCACTGGAATGTGGCCTACTAAGGGAACAACTTCCAGGTCCTTTGTGCTGCCAAATGTTACCCGCAGTAACCGAGGTTACCTGACGCGCGAAGACGATGGGTTTCGTGAAGAGCGTGTAAGAATAGTTGGGAAAATTTATTCTGGGTACGCAGCTTATCTTAGTCCAGCCGTTTTACTTATTACCTTGTCAAATTTTTAATGATTCGAAAGCGATTTCTGTTACCTTTGAACGTATCATGACAATCGCCTTTCGGTCGCCTGGCGATTACGTATTCTGCAGTTTGTTATGAGCGGAGAAATAACGTGCGGGTGTGCTTGTCTTATATTGCCCATGATCGAAGCCAAGGTACAGCAAGACTGCTTTGCGCAAGGTCGTAAATCGTAATGTCCGTAGGGGCCAAGTGTTGTTGTGCAGCCAAAAACGTAATGTTATCGAGCGATGTGTGCATAACTTTCCATGGCTTTTAACCCTTCAGGATGCATAGAAGACCGCACAACCGGCCTGCTATCAATGTGACTATCACGTAAGTTTTTAGCATTTTGCCGGAATTTGTAGCATGTTTGCGAGGTAACTTTAGCATGCGAACATGTCTGGAATGTGCGCTAGGTGATACCCCATTCTGAAAATTGACTTCAGGGAATTTCCCTTCCAAATTCGTAAGCATTTCCTTTTACTCTACTTACGCAACCATTAATGCTTCAACCTCGCCGTAAGGGTTTGAATAGTCCGAAGCTTTGGACTATTTGAATATAAGTCACAGAACTAGTAAATATTTGTCGGTAAGCTACTCTTTCGCGTAAGTTCACTTTTATTTCCTCACAGGAATTGGCACAGCGCGACCATTTGATGACTTTGATAACCGATATCCTCAGCTTATTCTAGCTAAGATTGATTTGGGATAAATGCAAGCTTTCCCGCGACGAATTTCACGAAAGCAATTAGTAAAACATTTCAAAAGTTATTCTGAAACCATCACCTGTTAACATCCAATCCGTGGAACAAGTTGCTACGTGTATAAGAAAACAGTGTTGCAGGTAATTTAGTTGGAATTTGAAACAATCAGAGATTCTTACCAGAGCATTGCAAGACTGGTTATAAACTCAGCCCATCTGCACAAATTCGGTTTAAGCTTTCAAATTGCTGAAGCTTCAGCAAACTGAAGCAGGCGAGCATGGTCTTCTCGGTGAATTATGCTAAAGAATTCATGGGGATGTTGGGATATGGAACATTCTAGGATATGCTGAGCAGTGGAGCTAGCCGCCAGCCTGGGAGCAGTTGCGACCATATTACGTGGAATGTGCACAGAAATCCTGGTCTAAAGGCTTCCCTCAGTCCTGCACAAATACTTTCTTCCACAAGTGAAATTAAAGTGATAAACACAAGAGGCGATAACCAGAGGTTCTGGCTTGGCTAGGTTGAATTTACATAACAGGTTCCTTAATTTGTGCAGTAACACATGTTCAACAACATAATAACAGTTCTTTACCATTGGTGGAGACGGTGCCGAAATCTTCTGTAATTTTGTCCCATCTAAACGTCAGCATACTAACCATAGTTTTCTTAGCGACGTTTAGTCTTCGTCTCTCCCTGTTTTCTGTGTTTGCGTGTCGTGCTATGAATCTCTCGGGTGTCCGTTTTTACTGAATGTTGCTGAAACGTATCCCATCTCGCTGCTGATGGTATCTGCAGAGCAAATCTTTCGAGCACTCACGAAGGCGATGTAAACTAATGCATGCTTGTAATTTTCTGGACAGAAACTGTTAAAGTATTGGTACTGTCTTGTCTATGTACGCTTGCGATACACAAATCGTGTGGGCGTGCCGTTTGAATTGCTTTCTAGCCATACATTCAGAAAGTGGAAAGTGTAATCCACTTGACATTCTATCCTGAATTTGCCTACAGGATAGCACGCGTTTAGAACAGTGTAGGTTCGTTGTATGCGGAGCGTTAACAACCATGACATAGGTGACACCATGATATCTCAATAGTAATACATAGTTTGTATATTCTGATTAGTTTAAACCTTGTGTGCCGTCCAAAGTTTTCCAGCTTCATCCGCTTACCCCTGTTGAAAACAAGTTCGACCACCAAACAACAGTTTCGAACGCCCTGTACTCCAGATGCATCAGCGAAACGATATCTATGAGCCTGAGGAGTACGTGTTTAACCTAGCAACTGTTTCAGTAGGCCGCTCTCATCGAGGTTTTACTCTTCAGTGACAGCAAAGAGCTGCGATAGAATAGGAATTGAGGTACAGTTGGAATATATGTATGACCAACTACGCAGTTTGACCCCAGTCATCGACGCAACATGCAGTTAGTTTAAGGGTGAGCAGGTGAAATTAGCTAAAAAATGTTTGTGTTGGCAAACCGAGAAATGCGAATTTCTAAAACAGCTTAGAGAGAAACTCAGAATGTAGGCTCAGTCGTTACGTGTGTCGCAAGCGTACTTAGACAGGACAGTACCACAATTTAACAGCTTTTGTCCCATAAATTACAAACCAGAATTTGTTCGTATCGCATTCGTAATATCTCGAAAGATTTTCTCAGCAGTGAGATGGAGTACACATTATCCACGCTCAATATAATCAGATAACACGAGAGATTCATAGCACGACACAAAAACACACGCAATTAAAAGCTACCGTTAGCAAACAATGGATGCCAAATTTGAATAACTGTACCACATGACACATCAACACTACACAGCCTCTCTTCGCAACTTCCCTCCTTTTTCTCCGTCATTAATTTGGGGAATCATCCAAATTGTCGATGATAATAGATGCATGTACTTAACACTAACATCACACCAACATTTGACTTATTTCGGTTCGTAAAAGTGCTAGTTCGCCTTCGGTTTGTAGCTAAAACATTTCCACGGTTTATGAACCAGGTCGTTCGCAGGCTAGATTTCCTTTCGTCTATATTGACTGCGTCTTGATCGCAAGTCGTGACCATGACGAACGCTTACGTCGTCTGCGACAAGTTTTAAACGAATTTCGCATTATGTAGTAGTTATTAAGACCGCCAAGAGTCAACTTGTTGTCCATCTGGTAGACATACTTCGTCACTGTGTTTCACTTACCGGAATTACCCCCTACCTAACAGAGTGACAGCCAAAGCTGAGTATCCCATTCCTGATTCCTTCAACTAGTTCTGCAGGTTATGGTCGTGGTTAGCTTCTTCGAACGACACATTCCGCACTGCTGCGAGTCAGCCCAGCTCCTTAACGAGCTACTCAAGATAGATGCTAAATAATTCAGTTAACGGGGGACTCCTAAGATATATCGGTCGATGGTGTGCTATAGTAGCTTCATGGTGGTAAATATTACCGAGTGCATTTTTCTATAAACATTTGCAGTCTGCCGAACGAGGTTATGGCACGTTCAGCAGAGAACTAGCTATTTATGTCAATGTGCGCGCCATTTCCCACATTACTTGGTGGTGCGTACATTCACGATATTCGCCGATCCTAAGCCGTTGACGCATTTACCGCATTTCGCTCCTGATCATCTTTCACGTGAGAATCTAGATACTTGGGTAACATTTCCCAATTTACCAACGATATTTGGCATTTGTCCTGTGTGAATAAGGTTGTAGCAGATGCCTTGTTGTGGGCGGAAATCCATATCTTGCTTGAGCACTCCCTTGTTGATCTCCAGGAATTAACTACAAC
>OX104071.1:34468226-34489096 GCA_944474145.2 Dicrocoelium dendriticum | reverse complement strand
TTCCTGCTGACCCCGTTCATCCCGTCGACACAAGCGCTCTAGATACACCAAAATTTGTATATCCCGTAAGTTCATCTATGCGTGAACTGCATTTTACTGCCACACGCACAAAAATTAACAGGGTTGACGTACCGAAATACCTGATATCTTACGTGTAGTTAGGAAATGATGCAGTCCGAAGGCCACTACAGCCATCGAACTAAGTGCCATATGATTTGGCCTCAAGAGCAGAGAAATACTGCAAGATTAATATAAATGTCAACATCGAAGTGATTTCTGTAGACCGTCTTAAGACGGTGTAAATCGAACGACCTTGCTAACAGGAGTCCATTGGTCCTCAAAGTAAAATAAGTAGCAGCAATCATCAAAGCTCGTTGAAAGTGATTCTCTACTGTTAACATCTAACGTTAAGCCAGAAGAGGATATTCATACACTGCAGACACAGAAGGGCAAGTCTATTTTCCAGACCACTTAGTGTATTATGCCTCATGACAGTAATCTTTGTGCTGGTCACTTGGCTGCACTACATTCTGCCAGTTTTCTATCCCTTGTTGTTCTCAAGTTTCTGCCAGGACGCGGAATAAAATCCCTGACAAGACAGAGAGGACAATTATGCGTGTGCTACTTACGAACAGCAAGAGTATCACCAGTACAAGTGCCGATTTCATTTTGCTATCAAATGGTTCTTTGTATCTTAGCTACACCACGTTCGTGTGCATGCCTCCTTTGCCTGAGGCTTGGGCATTTCTTGGGACACTGTACCAGGTAGAGGTCAGCTTTTACCGGCTATTCCCACCAAGATGTTTTCTCCTGGTAGCTTGAACATCGTGAGGTAACGCACGGGTGGGGAGGTAAGTAGTAACACCATCATTTCACCACATATTATGTTACATAATGACTGGTAAGACGATGCAACAAGTCACCTGTTCTATCAGCCGTAATGAGTAGCAGCCAAAAGTTACAGTTAATGCGTAATCGGAACCAACTTTGAATAACTACATCAAGGCACATCAACGCAGGTTCCCTCTTTTTCTTCAGCTTTTTATCTGTATAATTTTAAACTATATCAATGGGAATCCATGCATTTACTTCATTAACGCGCCGAATGACGACGGGGCATTAGCACTGAATCCAGCAGCTATTAAGCGCCCCATACAGATTTTCCAGCGGATCAGGCCAGTCAAGTGTAGATTAGCCGTAAAAAATCCGATGAGATGATGTTTCGATTAGGACCAAGATCATCGGTGGTGCATTGGAGAGGAAACCATATTTTTCCCACGGTAAACGACATAATATTAGCGTTGTGTTTGTCTACAATTTTCGAAAGGATTAATATCTGCACAGCGTTTCAAAATACAGCTCTGGACGACGAATCACTCTTTACGATAGGGTTTGATACATCGTTTGGCCTATTGGGGAGGAACGTTTGTCTTTTGGATTTAATATCTCCAGCATTATTATCTATAAATTCTCGCTACCTACTGGATGATTGTTCAAGACAGTCTTTGTCGAAGATGCGTTTGTTTTTGTTGGTGTTTGCTAATGCATGATCCCATTCGGTGCACCTTTCTCATAAGTCTCTATAATTTTCTATAACTACCTGCAAATAGGATTATTGCGAGAAAACTTGAGAAAGTTAAATTTCCAGGATCGACATTTGTGCAATGCTAACTCATTTCGAAGGCGAAGAGATGGAAGTGGGTTCCAGGAAAGCTAACATGCATATTAAGATTTACCTGTATTTCCGTCGACCACGATGGAACCAAGGAGAAATAGCTATTCCATAGGAAACTACATCATCGATTATTTGATCACACGCGCAAACGTTTGCAGGTATCTGCGGTGATACGTTGCTTATAACCTGACTCCTCATCAATAGACCTCAGCTACAGATGAAAAACACCTTAACTATTGTAGCGCATTCCATGGGAAGGGAAAACACTATAGTGTCACTCAAGCTAAGCCACAACTAACAGATGAATCTCGTTACGGAGAGCTAGCAGCCCTCTATTGGGCCAAAAAGTAGTTATCTTGTGCATAGGAAGATAGCTCGTGTTTGAAGGGAGAGACTAAGCGGGTGGGGAGGGACAAATATACTCACAGCGCAAACGCCATGGTGGTCGGCTCCAAGCCATGGCAGCAAGTGTATCCAGGCAACCAATTCACCGTCTTTCGGACCATAACTAAAAATATGTCACAAAATATAAGTAGCATATGAACCCAAGTGTTAAGTGTGCGTGGATGCAGGTAGTCAACTATTTGTTTGGTTGTGTTTCATGAATTTGTAAATGTGACATCGTATTTGTGATTGATTTCGGTTAGGATGTCAGCGAGATAAGGGGTGGAATGGAATCTTCATATTGGATGCCTGCTGTCCGTGGATTGGCTAAGATCATCCGGATAAATAAGAGACAGTGACTACATCACAGTGTAGTTCAAGGCACATGTGTCGTCTTTTATAGAGAGAAGGCTTGCCAGTCGAAAATCCACCAACTCCTGGAACACTACCGTGGAACTATTTGCTGGAACGGGGTGAACCCGAAACACCTAGCTGGTACTGCGCAGAGGTAGATCGGCTTGCCAGCGACCAGGTAGTATTACTCGGTGTCACAAAACAAGTCAACTGCTACCTTCTGCCATGGTCGTTGAGGGAGTCAAGGGTCACTATTTAATAATTTGCTGTCTATTGATACGAGCTGTGTATGGTCAGTATTCTCCGTTGTCTTAGGCCCCAATTTATATCGTTAAATCCCCCCATAGCGTAGACAATTGCGAGAACCTTGTTTTCGATATGTGCATAGCGCTGTTCCGCCACCGTAAGCACCTGACTTCGTAAATCCAACGGGGTTTAACATCCTGAAAAGGCAGAGCTGGATCGTAATAAACGAGTACTGGTATACAGCTAAGGAGATGTTTGATGATTGTAAAAGCCGTGTCCTGCTATTTTCCACAACTCCATTTTACACATCTGGAACACAGTGACTCCGGATAGCCGTATTGGTTTCAGCAAGTTTCGGCGAGAATCCGTTGAAATAAGTCACCATACAATTTAAATGACTAGAAGCTTTGGTGTAGTTACCTTATGGTTTCTCCTGCACAGCCTCAATATTTTGTGATCATTATTTATATCTTCAGATGTAAGAAAGTGTACAAGAAAAACTACTTCCGGTTTTCGAAGCTCAATGTTCTCATGTTGGAGCTTTATGTTCCTTTAAAGACAATGCTGTGAAATATGGTGTAGCTTGACGTCATGTTCCTGCTCGGTCGCGTACAATTTTTACACCGTCATGCTTCTCTACATATGGTAGTAACCGTACTGCGAAATTTCACTCGAGACCTTCAAACCAAAAGGTAAACTTATCCATCGAGAACGCCTGATGGGTGTGCAAACTTTGTCCGGAAACTGGGTTCCTTATCAAGGACAGCGCGCAAAACGCATATGACAGCTCACCGTTGTTGAGATATTCTGTCTTAGCCAACCATTATATATTCTGACTTTGGCAACATATACTGTTCTCTGCTTAAAGCTTCACGATATGACTTGGGATCTATGCACAAACACGTATCACCGTACTTTTTCGGAACAAGTGCAACTTGACTATCCCAGTCTGTTTATTCTTCCACCTTATAGATTAGGCGCAATTGCGTTAGGTTACCTTATTATTTGGCGAACGTATCTCGTTTATCAAACGAAACCTTTCTGACCGGCAGCGCAGTCGGTCGTATTGATGATTCTATTGGTAAATGAACGGAAACTTCAATCCACTGCAATCATAGGGCTCAACACGGACGGACAATGTTCACTAACGTCTGTCACCGCTCGACACACGTATACAAAACGATTACGGTTGAAATGAAAAAAGCCAAGACATTGAATGAAGCAAATGCCAACAATCGGCGTCAGATACTCTTCCACGAACACGAAATCAAACTGATGAGAGGATTCGTATGTGGGACTGCTCAGTTTGATTGTGGTCAACCTTTAGGATGGAGGTTGAAGCGGTTCTACGTGCACAGGTATCCTCTATCAAATGTCATATGAAATCCTGAGCACCACTTTGCAAGTATTATGTTGATGGTAGCACCCGTGTATAACTGGAACCTCGCCATTTCGTCACCAACACATAAAATTGCATAAAAGCACTTCTTTGGTCCCGTCCACAACACCTTGTTGATTGAATGTTCAGAGTCGGAGGGTGTAGTTTCATGATTTGTTGCATTCAATTTGTAAAACTAGCAGCACCGAGCGAAATGATTTCGTCTGCCACATAAAATCCAAATGAAGGTTGACTGCCTGTACTAGATCGATTTTTTCCCTCTTGATGGCTTGGTGATCGTTTTCCTACTTCTTTCCACCTTCCGAGCTACTAACATGCTTCTCGTGAATTAGAACATTCCATGTTCAAACGATTCTCGTTGTACATGTAATTCATTTGCTTGCAATTTTCCTAGGGCTACACTTTCCCCAGTCTGCTATTAAAATCACTGGCACATTACTCTGTTTCTGCTGCCGTTGCAAACCTCGTCCCAACCTTGATATATTCTGCCCTTTGAATTCACGGTTATAGAAATACAATACAAATTCTACTCCGACTGCTTTTGCCCAGACCGTATAGGTTCACACCTGGACTTCGTAATACTCAAATACAATATTTGCGACGTAACTCGAATTAGCTTGATCTATCGTTACATGCCGCATTTGGCGCAAATTCTACTTCACGCCGCACATTGACTATCATCCTTCGGCTATCGCGAGTCTCAGAATGCGTAAGCTTTTTGTATCGTGGTAAAGGATTCGCAACATTGGTCCGCATGAGGAGGTAGAAGCAGATGCTGGATGTGGTGTATAGTTGACGATTTAATGAAGTTAATCTCAAGACGTTTTCTGAGCGATAACTGTCTTTGCCGCAACAGCCGCTTGGTGAGGTTTTCAATATGGATCCCAGCACGATTCTATTTCGCATGAGACTGTCAGCTATGCAAATGCGAAAGTAAAGGCAAAGGGCGTATATTTATAGCTCCGTAACATAGCACTCGACCGATTCGTTTCGACGCCTGTTTCGAGGATGTAAGGGAAAGTAAGCAACACCTATATGAAGATGTATAAATATTTATATATATATATATATGTATAATAGAGAAGAGCACTTGCGAGAGGAGATTATGCCATGTGTTAGCACAAATTCGCTTCTAAAATGGATGTCTTCCTACATCGTGTGTAAAAATGCTAGCATTCAGATTATGTATCTGTACTTCTGAAGCAATTTCAACATCTTTTAGAGTGACTCAAAGAAGCGTGCTGGGTATGCTTTTGCTTTAATTCTATTTTTACGATGTCCTTGAGGAAATCCTTATCGTGAAGCCATTTCTCTTCCAATTGATGTAACGATTGTGTATGGTCCAGTCTATGAGCAAGGTAGTCTTAATTTAGCTTGTATTCAGTCTGACTTGTCAGTATTAGAGAACTGGAGTAAGTCCAATATTTGCAGTTCGCCACTGACAAGTCTTATCTATCGTACTGCGCCTGCGTCGCTTTACTGAAAATCAGGACCTTAAGCAAAACCCCTATCCGTGTGTGTGACGCTGTCCGGGACCTTGGTTTAATAGATTATGGCCAACGTATTCTTTTAGAGGAGTTTGTATCCTGTAAGTTTTCTACCAGCTAAACGATCGCCTACATAAACCGTACAGTTTACTTGAGGGATTTCATACCCTAAGCTATAAATATAAGACCGAACTTGGAATACTCTACAGTTGTGTGCGGCAATTTGAGAATGTGGACATCATAGCACAAAGTTATTTTGGTACAGACCTGGTATACCGTGATATTTACGGGCTGTAAAACTGCGCCGCTATGGCTGCAAAAACGCAAAATCAATATATGCCCTCTCTACCACTTATTATTTGGCTTACGATTTACTGCTTAGCCACAATTCGTGTTTCAGGCTCCCAAATGCTAAGGGACTAGAAACAGCAAGCACATGTTGCATATTCAAATGTCTCGTACCAAGATCCGCTCAAATGTTTCCTCAGCAGCATGTGCATTGCATGGAATAAACTATCATCCAGTATCAGAAACTGCCCTACATATCTGCAATCAAAACTGACGATCACCTTTCACTTGCGTGTTATTAATACAAACTTAACCCTAAGAATAAAGATGATTCTAGATGAATTTTATGAGTAAGGCCCTTGAATGACTTAAATTTGCACTATCACCTTATTTTCGCAATATTATAATTTTCATTTCACATGCTCGCACTCTTTGGTATTTAGTTACAAACGATCTTGTTCCTTTCACTTCTGCTATTCAGTCTATATAATAACTTTCTGTTCTCCTTTGCAGCATTTTTCGGCGATAAATTGATTCTAGCAAGTTGAAATCTCTGACCGGTTGCCGTCGTTTGACATGATATTTCCTCAGATTTTGATTGGCCTAACAGCGAGGGATCGCAAAGGCTATTGTTTTTAATTCCTGTATTGTAGATTCTTCCTTATTTCACAGTTGGCCAAGACCGGGCCGATCACTTGATTTACCTAATTACAGCTTCAAAGCCAGAAGAATATACCCATGAAATAAATCCTGCCAATAACTATCTAGCTTATAACAAAAGTGTCAAAATTAATGTATAAATAAAAAGCCCTTATATAAAAAAACGTCAAACAGGTGATGGCTTCTTTTTTATTTTGCCGCATCGACACGCAGCCAGTTGGAGTATGGATGTGCGGGTAAAATCCATCGAGAGTATACCGCGAATGGAAGCAGGTCCCTGGGGAAGATTCTATGGATGGCTGTATTATTTTAATTGCACACTTGATGAAATCGGCATTTGTTTATGTCCCCAGTTTCGCATTAACTCATAAACTGCCATTTACTCAAAAAATCCATTTAGGATGTGTTGTGTAACAATTTGAACAACCAACTTTATTGTGCGATCTGGATATAGAAATTGAATAGTCCACTCTTGGGTGTTTGAACGACACCTGAAGTTGATTTATGTTGCTCTGCCGTGGTGCTGGTATACGGTACAACGTTAAAGGCTTCCGGCTAACACCTTTCATCTCGTCGAGACAAACGCTCTAGATCCATCAAAATTTGTACATCCCGTAAGTTCATCTATGCGTGAACTGCATGTTATTTCCACACGCTCACAAACTAATGGGGTTCACGTACCGAAATACCTGATAACTTAGGTGTAGTTAGGAAATGATGCAGTCCGAAGGCCACTACAGCCATCGAACTAAGTGCCATATGATTTGGCCTCAAGAGCAGAGAAATACTGCAAGATCAATATAAATGTCAACATCGAAGTGATTTCTGTAGACCGTCTTAAGACGGTGTAAATCGAACGACCTTGCGAACAGGAGTCCATTGGTCTGCAAAGTGAAATAAGTACGCAGCAATCATCAAAGCTCGTTGAAAGTGATTCTTTACTGTTAACATCTAACGTTATGCCAGAAGAGGAAATTGCACACTGCAGATGCAGAAGGGCAAGTTTATTTTCCAGACCACCTATTGTATGATGCATGTTGACGGTAATCTATCTTTGTGCTGATCACTTGACTGCACTACATACTGCCAGTTTTCTTTCCCTTGTTGTTCTCCAGATTCTGCCAGGACGCGAAAGAACATCTCTGACAAGACCGAAAGGAAGAACATGCATGTGCTGCTTACGAACAGCAAGAATATCACCAGCACAATTGCCAATTTTATTTTGTTACTACCATTTTGTTTGTATCTTAGATACACAACGTTAGCCTGCATGCCTCCTTTGCCTCAGCTTTGGGTACTTCTTGAGACACTTCACCGGTAGAGGTCAGATTTTACCGGCTATTCCCACCAAGGTGTTTACTTCTGGTCACTTGAACATCGTACGTCTAACGCGCTGGTGGGGAGGTAAGTAGTAACATTGTCATTTTACCGCATATTATGCTACACAATGACTGGTAATACGAGGCACCAAGTCACCTGTTCTATCATCCGTTGAAACTTTGACTCGAAGATATCCAAAACTAAGGTGCTCATCTCCAAACGTCAAGGTTGATCAGCCCAACAAACATCAGGGTTTTAATCCCTTTTACTAGACGCCTATTAGCAGCCTGAATACGAATATACTCTGAAGGTAATTGCAGGATTTCCATATACCACTACAATGGTATACTGAGCAATGGAGGTGCACAGCACAATCAAAATGGTAGCAACAATGAAGATTGCATTTATACGGGTTAAGAAGCGCTACTTTACAATTCGCGTTGGATAGTGGATTGGGATATCAACATAACAATAATAATGATAAGAATAGTTAAATAGTTAATACTTTCAGTATGAAAATAAGGACATGTCGTTTGCTTCGCTGTAGTCCTGCAATCCTCTTAGATGCACAGCACCCACAGTTAATAGCAAATAATTCCATGGTAAACTCCAGGTGTAGGATGTAGACGTAGTGTTAAGTGACAAATTGGAAGTGGATGAGTGCTTCGTCCAACCGTCATTAAAATACTGTTAGTGTCGGTGCATAGACGACGGATTCTGGGAGAAAATTCCACAGGTGATAGACATGAATGTAAAAGAAATGTCTGCAGCACTCCAGACGACTGTATTGTTCTGCGAACTTTAATGAGTGGCCCCTCAGATTTGTATTGCTGCTGAGTTGCAGTAAAAGGCGGCACACATGATGTGGGTCTCGCAGAATCAAGAATGCCATAATCAGGTCGCCTCGTAGTCTGCGATATCTTCCACTGTATACCCCAATCGTTGCAGCTTCTCATGATATTAAATATTACGCATTCCAATTACCTCCTTGTATGCCCGACGTTGTGGCTGCTCCAGCGCATTAACGTCGTGTTTCAGCCATGGATGCCAGGCTTGAATTGCGTATCCGACATGGGGGCGAACATACGCATTGAGCATTTGTCGAAATATGTAGCTGTTTATTTGTCCAAACGCCCGCCTCAATTGCCCGACGTGTTGGTTCCCGGTCTTCGAGGCCTTTTCGGATTGCCTGGAGCAACCCAATTCATCTTGATCCAGAACACCCAAGTCACGTTCGAGAGTTGAATGTTGTAGTATATTCGTTCCGAGTCGGTATGAGTAGCTGCTCTGATGTCGGATGGAAAGCACCTTGCATGTATTGACGTTGAATTGCCATAAGATTTGGTTCGACCATTGATACATAGTATCTAAATCACTCTGAAGCACGTGTTGGTCGGCGTTCGCCTGGCTCCTGCGCCAGATCTTTATATCGTCGCCAAACATTAGGAAGTTTGAAGTGATTCCCTGTACAAGGTCATTAATAAAGCAATTAATAAAGCAAATAAATAAAGCAAACGTGGACCTAGAACTGAGCATTGCGGCACACTACACACGAAATGTATGGGGTCCGATAGAGAGCTCCGAACTCTGACTACTAATTGTCATTGAAGTAGAAAGTTGGTGATCCAGCTCACGCTCCCGCGACTGAAACACCATGGTTCTCAACTCATCCACTTTCATATCCCAAATTGTTGATACCTACACTTTGATAACCAACGGAGCGATCAAACCTACGCAGCGCATAGACAGATAAAAATATTTTACTGTTCGTGATATCCGGAGACGGTTTCAATGAACGCCAATATGTCTGAATGATATCCGTCTACAAGCAGACCCACCTTGCGTACCTTGTATTTTAGGCTACGCGCACTGCTAAGTATTACCTGAAGGAACCCGGCATGACAAAACCCTGTTTTAAGCGCTACCAGAATACGTTCTACTAGAGCAGAAATTAACTTCGGCTGACCAGTCATTCGCCTTATCTTCAGATCTTTGATGGATTTCTTAAACTTCACTCTGTCTGCCATTAACTTTTTGCGTTCCTCCTGAGTAGAGGGGAACACACGAAGCAGTCGGGGAGTTGGATTTGGCGTAATGACCAAGAGATTTCTAGTCTGATCAGCTTTCTGATAATGACATCAGGAAAATCAGGTGGAAGCATCAAGTTGACGCAAAGTTTGAGCCACTGGAGGCCATTCCGCATGCGTTCCTTACAAAAGCTACCGTGGATTCACCAAGGTTACAGAGGACAACGCTACTGCCATTAAAAGAATCCCTTTGACTAGGTGTATTCACCCAACGACGTAAAATCTCAAAGTGACATCACGCATAAAAATTGAAAATAACCCCCAAGAAGGAGAAAACCGGTATCCAATTGAACACTTACGATTGCTCAAACATTCCTATTTGTTTCGCTACTGAAATTCATATCGCGTGTATTTTACATTTTACGAAGTTCTATACATCGTCTTATTTTAATTACAGTTAATTCGCTTACAAGATAAGCAGACATTACGCAGAAACCTCACGCCTAACCGACGGTGCAAATCTCGTTTTAGACTATTTATACGTGTTAGAAAAAAATATAAAACCCATATGAAGCTGAAATGCTAAGTAATATAAACAATGAATCTTGATTTATCACGGATAAAAATGGAGATATTTGAAAGTTCCACGGGATGGCAAGTGAAAAACTAAAATCTCAAAAGATACGTGAGTTGCATTTTGAGTACCTAACAAACAGATGCGACGCTGAATAGCAGTAGCTCAGATAAGAGCTGAATGCAGACAACAAAACCACGTAGGGGCAGTTAAAACGGAAGTTCTCCGGGAGAAAATTATAAACACGAATGCTCATTCAGATACCGCTTCTTTATGTTTATGTGACATATGAATCTGACTTGAAGGCATGATTTGTATTCCCCAAAGTAGCACTGCTTATGTAGCGAAGTGAAAATAACCAAGGTATGGAAGGTCACAACGAACTTTGGAATAGAATTCCAGGACTGACAAATACGGTAAGAATAATTCCGCCGCCAGTCTAGATTGTCATACTGTTTGCTTAGTTTCAGAGAGTTTCTTCTGTAATTGCTGCAATAGCTGAGTTTCAGTAAGTGTAGGTTTACGAGATTAGGGTAACACCATATTTGGTTCACTCCTATGAGTTCGCCGCTTAGAATTCGTTAACATCCACTGCAAACCAAGTGACTTCAGGATTTGCTGTTAAGAGAGGTCTCATAGACCACTGACGTTCTTAGAAGCCTTGCACTATGGTGTGTCTAAATCCACTAGATAGCGCTTCAACCTAGGTTGTCGAGCATGGATGAAGTCTTCAACGTGAGGGCACATTTTAAATTTGAGCATCCTTGAGAGGAAGGAGAAGTAAGAACTTCCGGATGAGTTCTATATCAGACCGACGTGCTGATTGCTTCTCTTCGCAGTTGCCTCAGCCAATTTTGAACAGTTAAAGTAACTACGAAACAGCGTACCAAGGTCGCTTTCATAGAAATTGGTTAGCAATGTGTAAGACCTAAGCGAATTAGGTACTCATGCCGACAGCGTATTTGAAAAGCGCGACAGTATTCCACATGGAATTGTATGGCATTTAGAACTGACCAGTTCAAACTATTTCAGAGGCCACCCTGAAGATCCTCGTGGTATTCCGGATAAATTCTACTTTGTCATATATTGATATCACCAGCGAAGATAGCAGTGATTTTCAATAAACCTGGTAGACGACAGTTTAGTGCATGTAAGTTGATGGACAACATTTCGTTTTTGACACCAACGCTTCACCAGGCGAAGTGAATTATCTTAACATTGGCATTTTATAGCAATCATGGCTTAACTACATACAGAGACGAATCAATTTGCAGTTTATCCATGAATGATTACAGCGGTCAAAAGCTAATATGTTCGTGTGTACACTGTATTTTGTTTCAGTCAGGGTCAATGGGGAAAAGAAATTTCCGGTCCGCGGATAGTTACATTGGTGGTTGGCAAATTCAAGTTATCCATTGCAAGGAAGTTGGACAGTGATGGAACTTGGCTTCAGTACTTCGAAATTTGGTAGACTTTGCGCAGTTGCATAAGTTGCGGGCCAGTTGGCACAAGCCAATAGCAGGGCTGCTGCCAAGCCTTTTATATCGCCAGATTTAAATTATCAAATCGTTAGTCGAAAGCATGTAAACATTGCCTGAAGCTGTTGCGGGCCCGTCAAATATTCCCGCAAAACGCGACAGAAACCCCGGCAGAACGGCTGTGAAAAGCGAGGTTCTCTTCCTCCCCACAACGCAGCAGAATTAAGCCACTCCGAGACGTAGCCCAACTTCGCACATTTTGAGAACTGTCTTTTACAAACTACCACCTCTTCGTAGTAGCAATTTTCCCTAACTTAATGACCCAGAGCATTGATCGTGATTCGCCCTTTGTTGGTCGTAAAAGAGCCTTCAGAGGACCGCCTTTCTTTCTTTCCTCTTCGCCTTACCTGGGAGTCGGTCAAGTCTCGTGTCTTTGTGTGCGTCGTTAGCCGGGCAGCCTTCGCGTCTAAGTCACTGGTGCGCGTCTACCGTAACCCCACTCGTGTGCGTCCGTTCCGAGGGCTCAGCGTCTACCCGAAAACGTTCGGCTAGTATCGTTCTCACACTCGCTCAATTTCCGACTCATCGGATAATCTAACGTCATAAGGCCAGCGCAACTCCGTTCTACTGGTCAGCCTTATAAGACGTTTTCGTAGGCGTGCTCCAACCGTGCTAGCAATTATCTTATCAGGCATCGTTTACCCCATCATATCAAGAGGCGTCTTCTCAACTATAACACTTACTCTGGCCAGCTTGATAAACATCGGCGGATGCATTCCAAATCGGAATAAACTTCGACGCACTCTCTACCAAATTCCGAAATACTAAATCCAAGTTCCATCACTGTACACGTTTCTTGCAACGGATAACATAATATCTCTGACCACCCGTGTAACTATCCGCGGACCGGCAATTTCTTTTCCCCATTGACCCTGACTGAAACAAAATACAGTGTACACACGAACATATTAGCTTTTGACCGCTGTAATCATTCATGGATAAACTGCAAATTGATTCGCCTCTGTATGCAGTTTAGCCATGATCTCTATAAAATGCCAATGTTAAGATAATTCACTTCGCCTGAGGAACAGTTTGTGTCAAAAGCGAAACGTTGTCCATCACCATCGATAGGTTAACCGGTCGTCTACCAAGTTTCCTGAAATGATGACTTTTTGAGCGGTTTCAAATATGTTCCAAGATATTGAGAAGTCGGTAAGCTATCTCGATAGTTGTTGCATGAAAAGCAAGAATGGAAGACGCCTTATCACAGAGCCTTGGGTTACACCGCACTCCTGCTCAATTGCGGCGGACGGGGATTCCCGGACTCTGACATTCAACTTTCCGTTGGAAAAATTGACTATCCAACGCAGCAGTCAGTCACTAATGCCAAAAATCATAATTTTATGGAGTTGAATTAGGTGTTATAGTCAATCAAATGCATTTGACTATTCACGGCAAAAGGCGTCGATTCTGGCTCTACTATCAGCTGCTTCGGTCTAGCTATTGCGTAAAATCAATAGATTTGAAAGTATGGGCGGTTTTGTCGGAAGCTGTATTGTTCCAAAGTTATAATACTGGGGTTTTCCCGCTACGGCATAAGTGCAGCAGCTATGATCGACTACACAACTTTTGAAAACACAGGAAACAGCGTTATCGGACGGTAATTGGTTGGGTCAGTGTGAATACCTCCCATATGAACAGGAATGTTAACCGCATACTTCTATGTTGTTGGAATTTAACTCTTATCTATAAAACATTAATAGCTAATAAACAGAGTGTCCAATAGATCACCGACTGCTGTTTGTATCGTCTTCAGTGCAATATTATAGATACCGTGACCTATGGTTATGCAGGGAAAACAGCTTCTTTAACACAGCTTTTGCGATAAAACTAATATTTGATTAATATGACCGCAGGACAATAGATACAGGGATAATCATTGTGCCCCCTTACTTAGTAGAACTTACGTGAGAAATGGAAGCGTAAGAGACCGACTGCACCCGTCAGTCGTGATCAGTGCTGGAATTTCCCCCTACACTATACAAGGGCCATTAACATACCTGTATGAGAGTCTGCGGTTTGTGTTGAAGCGCTCCATCAACTCTTGCGGATGTAAAACCTTGTCCTTGCGGATCAATTTCACGGAAATTATAAGCTGTAGCACTTCAGCCGTCTAGGGTTTGGTTCTCTTGGATTCCTTATGAGTTACCTATGTTGAGTCCCTCAAGGATATGCACACAGCTGTTCTGCTCCTCAGCAATAGCTCGCTTTTCTTTACAGCAAAGTTTTGCCTGCTACAAACTTTCATAATCAAGCTACATCCGAATCTGTCCTAATGATATCAACTCGAATGGTAAGGAAATGTTTGCTGCCAAATTGATAAACCTGGCGAAAGACTGAGCAACTAACTCGTCAACCCAAGCCACCATTATTCTAAGCCATATTGAACACCTGTCTTTCGCTACTATATGTAGCACCAAAGCGAGTCTGGGGCACAGAGTTCTGGACTATCAATAAATTTACGTCGGAGGTTAGTCCTGCAATACAGCATTACACCAACAACTTAGTTATATTGTTCTAATGCAACGTCAAGCCAAGTAAATTGACCTTAGAATCATCTCTCTCTTATGTCTTAACCTGGCTAGGATGCGTGGTGTTCTCTAAATTTGGCCAATTAAGTAAGAAGGCCTTGGACGTATACAAACAAGGAAGTGCGGAAGGTAAAAATTGGGCAAGAAGTTGTGTAAGAGTTTATGCAAGAAATTATGTTTAGTACTGAGCCGAACGTACGACGGTCGGAAGCTAATCACTTTTTCGTGGGCCTCTGGATCATGAGCTTCAGTCACGCTGCATGCTAGTACCGAGCATTACCAAACTCAATGACCCCTCATGAGCCTCTCCGTCCTGTCAGCTGTCGCGAGGCCTAATGTGTCCATCAAGCTGTAGGATTGTGGAGGCAAAGATTCTACTGAGGTTGCATCATCCAACGAACTGCTGCACACTCATGGCCGTGTGCCTGATATATTTAGCTTAATAGCGATTAGTAACTTGGTACGATACTTCTACCAACCACTCAATAAGACTTTTGTCATTCCTTTGGAGGATAAGTCTATGTTTCATGTTTTTGGTTTGCAGCCCTTGTAGCTTAGAGATGAAGGAAATATCGTCAACGATTTTACTTCTATGACGCCTGAAGCGATTGCGTCGCGGATTAATACCATTGTTCTCGGTCATGAGCTTGCGCTTCTTCACAGGAAAATCTGGTAATTTAGAAAGACCGTGAACAAACATGATGTCCTTGCTAACGGTTGAATTAGGATCGTCATAGTTATCCATTTCTTTCTACCTCCCTTTCCAAGAAATATCTGGTAGTATGCGTACTTGTTCGCGGTGCTACGGAAAATAACTGCTGAGCGTAGGACGGTCTCTATCACCTTTGTAGTGTCCAGTGTTACTTAAATAAATCGAAGTTCGTCGTAGTGCATTGAATTGAAGGTCGCGCTATTCTTCTCAACTTAGTGGGCCGGATCACAAATACCAACTGCATCACAGATGGAATTCCACTGGTTGCGGTCGTCCAGCAACAAGCCATTTTCTGTGCCAGAGTTAGATTCTGGAACGTTTGCTCACTGTGTTTCGGTCTACCTAATGTAGGTTTGTGAGTTGTTGCTGGCACTTTTCATTGTTTAGCTGGCCTTGTCGAACTTCATGTAATGTCCATCGCAGCACTTGCGATTTGATCAGAATATGGACATAAGAGTATTTTTTCGGCGTTTCTATTGAAGCGACCGAAGCGTACATTACCTGTTTTTGACCGACTGGTCTAGTGTGGTATCCTGAGATGAGTTAAAAGCAGTCACGGCGAATGAGACTTCCCTAATTAATGTGTTAGTAGGAGTCGGAGTAGGTGGCGCGGATGCGATGGGGCCGTTAGTAAGACTGAACATACCAGGCGACGTAAGCAAAGTGCTTTAAGGGTGGTGCCGAGGAAAAGTTCGTCTTCTTATTTTATAAGCAATGCCCTATAGACCCCCGACTTTTGTGCTGTTTCAGTCTGTTTCTCCTACATTCATAAGCATCCTTATACAACGGACCATAGGAATTGCTCTTTATGTGTATAAAATAATAGCGCATCAGTCCGATTGATTGGCCTCGTACTTTCTAGTAGTCTTGCGCCACAACACTTGAGATGAAAAATAAGAACAGTATTTACAAAAGTGATGCCTCTCCTCACCCCCGTGCCCATTCTGGCTCACGACCTTAGACGCTAATTAGAATCAGGATCAGTGATGACAGTTGGTGTACCCGGAAGCTTCATTTATCTGTTCAAACGAATAGAGAGCGAACAATCCTTACGTCGCCCCGTCGGCGGGGTTATTGTACTTGCAAGTGTTGAGCAAATAACACAATTACACGGGTTTGGCTGCATGGCTACATGGCTTCTGTTGGGTCAGACAGTTTTATTCTGTTTTTGCATGCGGATGTCATTTACTTCGACGCGGTGATGAGTAAATATAACCAAAATCACCACTTGTATAATGGCTTACCCAGAACTTATCCTCGGGGTAATTCTAGGACCACCAGATAGAGCGAAAATTATTTTAATGACTTCAGTTTCGCAGCAGTGGAAATGTTAATAAAAATTAAACAAGATATCGCATCTGTATTTGAACACGAACAACTCGGGTAACCCAAATTCTTTCCGTAGGAAATGCTCCCGAGGCCTGTATAGAAAAATAAAAAAACTGGCTACTAGACTGATTCAGGGTCTAGATGACAAAATGTAACAATAATGTCTAAGGAACATAGGTCTGTATTCTTTGGTAGGATACAGAATATGAGGGGATCCAATACAAAACCTTTAAAATAATGAAGGGTTTTAGAGGTATCAAGTTTCAGCTAGCTGGGTCGGATTACCTGCGACGGCACCAACTGAGGCTCAAGCATCAGACGTCTAGGCTGAATCGTGTAGTCAGTAGCAGAAATAAGTTACCTCCACCATTAATATAATCTAGCGCCACACATGCCTTTAAAAAAGGCCGAGGGAGGTGTTGGTCGGAAGTTTTCCAGAATTGCAGAAGAGTAGTAGAGGGAGTTGAATATCTACTTTTCCAGCATTATTGTACTTTTATTGTATCATGTCGCTGTAACCTACTTGGTTACAGTACAGAGAGTGCTTTTGTTTTTGCCTCAATCTCTTGCAGGGACAGCGGAAATAACTCAGAACTCGAAGTACCGGAGGCTGTTGTTCGCTTACCGGTGCAAGAAACAGGACGTTCGTTAGTCAGAGGTTTTTATAGTCCTTGGAACCCGACCTGACCTGACTGCGCTAAGTGAAGATAAAGGCATGACAATATCTGACAGATTAGAGCTCATATACTGAGATGAGCACGTGCGTTTACTTGATTAACGCAATCAAGTGTGTAAGAGGTTTCAACGTGATGCAGCGGGTATTTGCGAAGACCTTTGTTTTCTGTACTTTTTACCCATGCTGTCTACATGTTCGCACACATCGTGTCGATAGTTCTATTGGCAGTGTTTGCTTCTCTCTTCAAATATTTCAAGTTACGGAAAAGAGAAAATATGATGAATTACTTTCCGGGCTTTCATTATCTGACGAAAAGGAAGAAAAGGAAAAGCACTCCCTGACAAAGCAGAACAAAGTGGAAAAGTTATGCGGAGAAGCTTTTAACCACATGATTATACAAACCAGGTATCAAATGTTTGAGAACCAACATGACAAGACATATTGATTTTACGTATATTGGAACTGATCATCATTTGCAAATATCCATACACCTATCCTTTAACTAGTTGATTTCGTTTTAGCAGAACTGGTCAACTTCACTAGCAAATTTGCTTGGATAACAACCATCTATCTAAGGAACTACTGATATGCCAACGAAACATATTCTTGTTTCAGACTGCTTGTGAAAATTAAAATTTTGCACAAATACCTGTCTAATCTGAGTTGCTTTTTATCCAGAACAACTGTCATCAGGCCAACATGCTGTATGATGCGTAGTTAATTATTTCAACGTAAAAATGCAACTGCATTGGATTTGTTATTACGTTTCTATATGCGTGTATTTTGTCCCCTATTTGCTGAAAACCTATTTGGGTTCGTCCATCCACGGCAGTGAAGAAACAGTTTCATCTCAACATTAAACCTTCAGTTACTTGTGTGAGAGGAATAGCGATTTCGGTTACGTACAACATCCACAGTACATAAAGTTGCTTAAGTTTGCACAGACCAGTCGTGATAAAAAAATTGTTTAAGTGCCGTCTTAGTGCTTTCTGTAGGCGCCATTGTAAGCAGTATACATAGACGTAAGCGAATATGATTCAAAGCATCACAGGCACAAATTTTAACGTTTCTGGTTACTGGCTTTGCGCAACATGGGAATACGTTGCGCGTTGAGACGGGCGGGAGTGGGCTTTCACATTGTGATGGTATGACTGTCCTGATCTTAGAAATTGAATAAGTTTCGGCTGATGGTAAGTCATTCCACATCTTTGGTTACCACTGTGACACATGAACTGCAAATTAGCATTCATCAACACAATACAGGCAAAGCCCCTAGGGACAGAGTGAAGGGCTTTCGGTACCATGATTAATTTGTTACAACCAGCAACAACTTAATTAACGCAATAGCTGAAACTCATACACATCGGTTGAATGTGATGGAAGGACCTCTGCTATCTTCTTGTGAAGTGTGATAAGAATCAGACAATTACACATTTAGCGTCCAAAATGTGGAGCATTTGCTTCTATATTTTCCCTTCTTAGTAGCTTGTTCAAAGTGCTTGTATTAAGCGATCAGTTGACTTCCTTAGAGCCTTTCGGTGATCCGTTCTAGAGAGATTGAAAACAATTCTACGTATTTAAAGCGATTTAGGCTAAAAGTTACACGAACGTGTGCAATTACAGTTGAGTAAACTTCCGCTAAATGCCAAAATGGTTGTGCTACAATATAAATGCTGTGGTGTACTAATAACAATTGCCATTAGTATCACTAAATTTGCAGCAGCCGGTAAGTATACAACGGTGGTAATCAAGATTCAAACGTGAGCAGATGAGTTTAAGATTTTTCTGGTCCTAGAATCAATTACATAGGGCAACACAATTTTGTCAACCATCAGATACAAGCAAACCTTAAAGTGATTCGCATGAACTTATAATAAGACTTCAAATAGGAAACCCGTTTTATCTGCATGCTTTAGTTTTCGTGCACTCCAGCGTGTTAGCTAACAAGAAAAATATTTACCAATGCACTTTCCTTTTCGATATGCCCATGGATCATTCAGGTTGACACAAATGCCCTAGTGACACTGGCGCATTTTGCCATAAATGCGGACGTTACACATTCCTTCGTCCACGGAGAAATATCACTGCATTTGTGAAATGTGTCTATAAAGCATACTTTGAAATACGCCTTGGAGACTAAGACAAAAAGTGGACACCTCACAATGTGTGCCATTTTTGTGAGAAAATGTTTCGTGACTGGACAAAAGGGCAACGCAAGACCTGCTATTTAGACATTCCATGGTTCAGCGAGCATCTAAGATCCATATAACGGACTGCTAGTATTGCGTGGTTAATACGAAAGGTGTTGGAAAGAAAAATCGACAAAAGTTCTCTTATCCCAGTATTTCCTCTGCTATTCGACCCATTCCACATTCTGACAAGCTTACAGTTCCAAAACGTGGAGGTTTTGCTCCATCAGATGAGAAAGCTGGTGAGCGTGAAGATGGGGCTCAGTTTCATGGATTGGTTTCAAGTTATGAAGATACTGTAACTGATACTGAAATGTCAGCAGCTACTAGAGATTCAGTTAACCGGAATAAAGTGACTTAGTGTATGATTTGGGGCTCTTCAATTCGCCGTGAACCTTGGGGCAGTACGTGAGGAACAAGGGGAAGGTTTTCATCATGGGATTTTAAAGATGGAATAACTTTTTCGGGGACGACGGGATAAACACATGATGGCCGCTTATTGTTAAGGCATCATACGTGACTGCCATAAAAACTGTTTACGCAAAAGCTATAAACGCAAACGTTTGTCCGATTAATATCCAATATGCACCTAGTCTTTTGCTTACTTCATGCGAAATCGAAATGTTGCTTTCAGCATATATAGTTACGTCAATTTATATATGTAGGATACATCGGGTCCTTGACCAACAATGTGAACACATACGCCTGTTGATAAAATTTTTATACTCCTTCCCCAAAATTTGTAGCTTACAGAGCAAAACTAATGTCACAGTTGTATCCAGCGTGTTCAAATAATCTAAGAGCCATTGTACTTTCTTTGCAGCCGTCAGCGTTTGCGCAGGGTGATTACTCGAATATTGGCCAAAATGTGCGAAAGGTGGAGTTTTTGGCTGATTTTCACAGAAGCTGTAGCTTTCACAGAAAAAGTAATGTCAGGTTTGAATTCAGCTTGCTCAAATTGTACGAACAGCATTGTCTATTCCGATGCATCAAAAGTGTTGTGGCCCTATGTTATCAACCTGCGGTTAAAATCTCCTCTTTATTGTTCAGCCAGTCCACGGTCTAAAACATGGGTTAATTAACGTGCGTGATTCCTTCCCTTTAGGAATATGCTATACTTGAATGATCCGTATGTCGGAGCGGACTGAGACTTCATCGTCCATACTACATGCGTAAAACAACTATATAAAGAGTTGTTGTCAAACTGGTGATGGTTTACCGGCACACAGCCAGTTGGAGAATGGAAGTGCGGAGAAACCCATTGACGGAATACCCCGTATGGAAGCAGGTCTCCTGAAAACAGTTCCATGGTTGACCGAATAATTTAATTGAACTTTTGGCTAAATCTGCATCTGTTATTGCTCCCATTTCCTTAATCACTCTGATAACTTCAAACTGCCGATCACTTGGAAAAGACATTTGGGATTCGTTAAAAAAACGTGCTTAATTAACTATTTTATGTGATCTCAGGCTACTCAGTT
>OX104071.1:34428569-34467780 GCA_944474145.2 Dicrocoelium dendriticum | reverse complement strand
TTTCTGTCAAGACCGAAATGAAGATCATGCATGTGCTACTTACGAACAGCAAGAATATCATTTTCACAATTGTCAATTTCATTTTGCTACAACCATTTTGTTTATCTTGTATACACCCCGTTAGCCTGCATGCCTCCTTTGCCTCAGGCATGGGCATTTCTTGAGACACTTTACCAGGTAGAGGTCAGATCTTACCGGCTATTCACACCAAGGTGTTTTCTCCTCGTCGAATGAACATCGTGATGCTAACGCACTGGTTGGGAAGTCCGCAGTAACATCATCATTTTGCCGCATATTTTGCTACCCAAGGACTGGTAAGACGATGCACCAAGTCAACTGTTCTATCAGCCGTTGAAACTTTGGCTCAAGGAAATCCAAACTGAAGACGCTTATCTCCAAACTACAAGGTTGATCAGCCCAACAATCATCAGGGTGTTGTAATCCCTGGTACTAGACGCCTTTTAGCAATCTTTGTACGTTAAACTCTGAAGGTAATTGCAGGGCTTCCGTATACCACTACAACTGTCGACTGGGCAGTGGAAATTCACAGCACAGTCGAAATGGATTCAACAACCTGATCCAGCGACTGTAACTCCACGGTTCTCAACGCATCCACTTTACATATTCCAGAAGGTTGATACCTACACCTTGATAGCCAACGGCGCGAGCAAATCTACGCAGCGGATAGTCAGATAAACATATTTTACTCTTCGTTATATCCGGAGGCAGTTTCAGTGATCGACATTACGTCTGAATGTTATTCGTCCACAAGCAGCCCCAGCTCGTGTACCTTGTATTTTAGGCTACGCACACTGCTAGGTACTGCCTGAAAGAACCCGGCACGACAAAGTCCTGCAGTGAGCGCTACCAGAATAAGTTCTGCTATGGCAGAAATTAGCTCCGGCTTACCAGTCGCCCACCTTATCTTGAGATCTTTGATGACTTTCTTTAACTTCACTCTGTCGGCCAGTAACTCTTTGCGTTCCTCCTGAGTCGAGTGGACCACACGAAGAAATCGGGGTCTTGGATTTAGTGCCATGACTGGGAGGTTTCTAGTCTGATCAGCTTTCAGGTAGTGACATCAGAACAACCAGGAGGAAGCATCATGTTGACGAATATTTGAGCCACTGGAGGCCGCCCAACATGCGTTCCTTACAATAGCTACCGTGGATACACCAAGGTTACGGAATAGTTGGTGTATTCACCACATGAAGTAAAATTTCAAAGGGCAGCACGCACAAAAATTTAAAATCACCGCCAAGAAGGAGAAAACCAGTATCCAATTGAATGCTTACGATTGCTAAAACATTCCTATTCGTTTCGCTACCCAAATTCATATCTTGCTTATTTTACATTCTACGAAGTTCTATACGGCGTCCTATTGTAATTACAGTTTATTCACTTTCAAGATACACAGACATTACGCAGACACCTTACGCCTAATCGACGGTGCAAATCTCGAGTTAGGGTATTTACACAGGTTAGAAAAAATATAAAACCCATAGCAAGCTGAAAAGCTATGTAATATAAACAATGAATCTTGATTTATCTCGGGCAAAAATGGAGTTATTTGAAAGTTCCGCAGTAAGGCAAGGGTAAAACTAAAACATCAAAAGATACATGAGTTGCTTGTTTGAGTACCTAACAAACAGATGCGGCGCTGAGTAGCAGTAGTTTAGATAAGATCTGAATGCAGAAAACAAAACCACATGAGGGCAGTTAAAACGGAAGTTCTCCGAGAGAAAATTATAAACACGAATGCTCACTCAGATACAGCTTCCTTATGCCTAGGTGAAATATATTAATCTGACTTGAAGGCATGATTATTATTCCCCAAAGAAGCACTGCTTATGCAGCGAAGTGAAAATAACCAAGGTAGGGGAAGGCACAACGAACTTTGGAAGAGAATTCCAGGACTGGCAAAAACGGTGACAATAATTCCGCCGCCATTCCAGCTTGCAGTACTGTTTGCTTAGTTTCAGACAGTTATTCTGAAATTGCTGCAACAGCTGAGTTTCAGTAAGTGCAGGCTTACGAGATTAGGGTAATGCCATATTTGGTTCACTACTATGAGATCGCCGCTGGGAATTCGTTAGCATCCACTGACTTCAGGCTTTGCTGGTAAGAGACGTCTCAAAGACCATTGACGTTCTTTGAAGCCCTGCGCTATGGTGTCTCTAAATCCACTAGATAGCGCTTCAATCTAGGTTGCCGAGCATGGATGAAGTATTCAACGTGAGGGCACAGGTTAGAGTTGTGTATCATCGAGAGGAAGGATAGGTCAAACTCCCGGATGACTTCCATTGCCGGCCGACTTGTTGATTGCTTCTCTTCGCAGTTGCTTCTGACAATTTGGAACAGTTAAAGTAACTTTGAAAGAGCGTACCAACATCGCGTTCATAGGAAGTGGTTTGCAATATGTGTGAGCCAAGAAAGTTATGTACTCATGCCGATGGCGTATTTGAACAGCGCAACAGTATTCAACATGGAATGGTAGGGCATTTAGAACTGACGAGTTCGAACTGTTGCAGAGGTCACCCTGAAGATCCTTGTGGTTTTCCGGGTACCTGCTAATTCGTCATATCTTGATATCACCTGCGAAGAAGTCGGTAATTTATCTCGATAGATCATGCATGAAAACCAAGAATAGACGACGCCTTATCACGGAGCCTTGGGTTACACCCCACTTCAGCTCAATTGCGGCGGACAGGGATTCCCGGACTCTGACATTCAACCGTTCGTTTAAAAAATTTACTATCTAAAGCAGCAGTCAGTCACTGATGCCAATAATCAGAATTTTATGGAGTAGAATTCGGTGTTATAATCAATCAAACGCTTTTGACTAGTCACGGCAAATGGCATCGATTCTATCTCTAGTATCAGCTGCTTCAGTCTAAATATTACGTACAATTAACAAGTTCGAATTGTATGGGTGGTTTTGTATGAAGCCATATTGTTCCAGAACTATAACACTGGGGTTTTCCCGCACCGGCAGAAGTGCAACAGCTATGATAGACTACATACGTTTGGAAAACACAGGAAACAGTTTTATTGGACGGTAATTGGTTGAGTCAGTGCGGATAACTCCCATATGAAGTGGAGTGTTAACCCCTTACTTCCATGTTGTTGGAATTTAACTCTCATCTAGAAAACGTTGATGGCTAATAAACAGTGTCCGCTAGATCACTAGCAGCTGTTTGTATCGTCTTCAATGCAATATTATAGATACAGTGAGCTATGGATAAGCAGGGACAACAGCTTCTTTAACACCGCTTTTGCAATAAAACTGATGTTTGATAAATCTGACGGCAGGACAATAGATACAGGGGTAATCTTTGGGCCCCGTTACTTACTAGAACCTACGTGAGCAATGGAACCGTAGGAGACCGATTGCACCTGTCAGTCCTGACCAGTGCTTGAGTTCCTCCCTACACTATACAAGGGCCATTAACATACCCGTATGAGAGTCTGCGGTTTGGGTTGAAGCGCTCAACCAACTCCTGCCGATGTATGACCTTGTTCTTATGGATCAATTTCATGGAAATTATACGCCGTACCACTTCAGTTGTCTAGGGTTTGGTTTTCTTGGAGTCCTTGTGAGCTACCTATGCTTAGTCCCTCAATGATATGCATATAGCCGTTCTGCTCATCATCAATAACTTGCTTTTCCTTTACAGAAAAAATTTGCCTGGTACGAGCTTTCAGAATCGAGCTACATCCGACTCTGTCCTAATGATGTCAACTCGATTGGTAAGAAAATGTTTGCTGCTAAATTGCCAAGCCTGGCGTAAGACTGAGCAACTAACTCGTCAACCCGATCCACCAGTGTTCTAAGCCATATTGAACACCTACGTTAGTTCGCAATCATATCTTGCACCAAAGCGAGTCTGGAGCACCGAGTTCAGGACGATCAATAAATTTACGTCGGATGTTAGTCCTGCAATACAGCATTACACTACCAACTTAGTTCTATCGTTCTAATGCAGCGACAAGCCAAGTAAATTGACCTTAGAACCATCTATCTCTTGTCTTAACCAAGTCTACGTTATCATATTGATGTATAACGGCTAGGATGCCTGGCGTTCTCTAAGTTTAGCCAATTAAGTAGGAAGGCCTTGGGCGTATACAAACAGGAAAGTGCTGGAGGTAAGAAATGGGTAGGAAGTTATATAAAAATTTATGCAAGAAATTATGTGTAGTACTGAGCCGACCGTACGACGGTCGGAAGCTAATCACTTTTTGCGTGGGCCTCTGGATCATGAGCTTCAGTCACGCTGCATGCTAGTACCGAGCATTACCAAACTCAATGACCCCTCATGAGCCTCTCCGTCCTGTCAGCTGTCGCGAGGCCTAATGTGTCCATCAAGTTGCAGGTTTGGGGAGGCAAAGAGACTACTGAGGTTGTATATTCCAACGAACTGCTGCACAATCATGTCCGTGTACCTGATATATTTAGCCTAATAGCGATTAGTAACTTGGTACGATACTTCAACCAACCACCCAATAAGCCTTTTGTCATTCCTTTGGAGGATAAGTTTATTTTCCATCTTTTTGGTTCGCAGCCATTGTAGCTTGGAGCTGAAGGAAATCTCGTCTACGATTTTGCGTCTATGATGCCTAGAAAGATTGCGTCTCGGATTTAGCCCCACTGTTATCGGTCATGAGCCTGCGCTTCGTCTCAGGAAAATCCGGTAATTTAGAAAGACCAAGAACAAACATGGTGTCCTTACCAACGGTTGAAGAAGGATCGTCATAGGTATCCATTTCCTTCGGCCGCCCTTTCCAAGGAATATCTGGTAGTACGCGTACCTTGCTCGCGGAGCTGCGAAAACTAACTGCTGAGAGTAAGACGGGTCAGTATCTCCTCTGTAGTGTTCATGGTTACTTAAATAATTCGAAGTTCGTCGTAGTGCTTTGAATTGAAGGACGCGCTATTCGTCTTAATTTAGTGGGCCGAACACAAATACCAACAGCACCACAGATGGAACTCCACTGGTTGCGGTCATCCAGCAACTGACCATTTGCTGTGTCAGAGTTAGATTCAGAAACGTTAGCGCGCAACATAGTTAACGCACTGTGTTTCGGTCTACCTAATGTAGGTTTGAGAGTTGTTGCTGGCAATTTTTATTGTTTGCTGGCCTTGTCGAAATTAATGTAAAGTCCATCGCAGCTCTCGCGATTTGATCAGAAAATAGATATACGTGTATTGCTTCCGGCGTTTCTATTGAAGCGACTGATTCGTACATTACCTGTATTGACCGACTGGTTTGGTGTGGTATCCTGAGATGGGTTAAAAGCAGTCACGACGAATGTGACTTCCCTACTTAATGTGTTAATATGTGTCGGAGTAGGAGGCGCGGATGCCATGGGGCGGTTAGTAAGACTGGACTTACCAGGCAACGTAAGCAAAGTGCTTTAACAGGTTTGCTGGGGAACTAGTTCGTTTTCTTATTTTATAAGCAATGCCCTAAAGCCCTCCGACTGTTATACTGTTTCAGTCCGTTTTCCTATATTCACAAGCACCATTATGCAACGGACCATAGGAATTTCTCCTGATGTTTCACAAAATAATAGCGCATCTGTCCGATTGCTTGGTTTCGTATATTCTAGTAGAGTTGCACCACCATACTTGAGATGAAAAGCGAGAACAAAATTTGCAAACGTGATGCCTCTCCTGAACTCCGTGCCCATTGTGTCTCACGACCTTAGACGCTAAGTAGAATCAGGATCAGTGACGACTATTGGTGTACCCGGAAGATACAATTGTCTGTTCAAACGAATGGAGAGCCAGTAATCCTTAGTTCGCACCGTCGGCCGGGTTTATTGTACTTGCGTGTGTTAAGCAAAGAACGCAATTACACGTGTTTGGCTGTCTGGTCACCTGGCTTCTGTTGGGTCTGACCGTTTTATTCTGTTTTTGTATGCGGATGTTAGTTACTTCGCTTTGGCGGTGAGCGTATATAACCAAAATCACCACTTGTATCGTAGCTTACCCAGAACGAATCCTGGGGGTAATTTTAGGACCACCAGACGGCGCGAAAATTATTTTTTTGACTCCAGTTTCGCAGCAGTGCAAATGTTAAGAAAAAAGATGCATGATTTCGCTTCTGTATACGAACACGAAGCATGCTCAAACAACTTGGGTAACCCAAATTCTTTTCATAGGAAATACGTCGGTAAAAATGTGTTCGCCGCATACTAGAAGTTGTTCCGTTTCGTATAAGTGTATGATGACGACTTTAAACTTTCAGCGCAATCTATGCATGCTGCCAACAAACCACTGAATGAAGTGTTTTGCCTCAGAAGATCTTTATGCAGCCCTAGACCTGAAAATATGCTTCCCTCAACAAAGCGGTGGTAAGACTTTATCTAGAATATTGTGCACAGATTTGGGCACCACACTCCCAGAAATACGAGGCCTGTATAGAAAAATTAAAAAAACTGGCTACTAGGCTGATTCAGAGCCAAGGTGACAAAATGTAGCAACAATGTCTAAGGAGCACAGGCCTGTATACATTGGTAGGATACAGACTAGGAAGGGATTTAATAAAATACCTTTCAAATCATGAAGGTTTTCAGAGGTATCCAGTTTGATCTAGCTGGGTCGGATCACCTGCGAGGGCACCAACTGAGGCTCAAGCAACAGACGTCTAGGTTGAATCGTGTAGTCAATGGCAAAAATAAGTCACCTCCAACATTAATATAATTTAGCGCCGTAGATGCCTTTATAAAAGGCCTAGAGAGGTGTTGGTCCGAAGCTTTCCAGAATTACAGAAGAGTAGTAGAGGGAGCTGAATTTCTACTTTTCCAGAATTATCATGATTTTATTGTATCATATCGCTGTAACCTACTTGGTAACAGTACAGAGAGTGCTTTTGTTTGTGCTTCAATCTCTTGCAGGGGCAGCGGAAATAACTCGGAACTCGAAGTACCGGAGGCTGTTGATCGCTTACCGGTGCAAGAAACAGGACGTTCGTTAGGCAGAGGTCTTTATCGTCCTTGGAACCCGACCTGACCTGACTCCGCTAGGTGAAGATAAAGACATAAAAATATCTGACAGATTAGAACTCATATACTATGAGATCGTCTCGTGCGTTTACTTCCTTAAACGCAATCAGGAGTGTAAGAGGCTTCAACGTGATGCAGCGTGGTTTTACGACGACCTTTAGTTTTTGTACTTTGTATCTATGCTGTCTGCATGTTCGCACACATCGTGTTGATGGTTCTATTAGCAATGTTTGCCTATCTCTTAAAATGTTTCAAGTTACGGAAAAGAGAAAATTTGATGCATTATTTTCCGGGCTTTTATTATCCTACGAAATGGAAGAAAAAGAAAAGCACTCAATTTCGAAGCAGAACATAGCGGAATAGTTATGGGGAGAAGCTTTAAATCACAGGTTTATACAAACCAGGTATCAAATGCTTGAGAAGCAACATGACAGGGCATACTGATTGCAAGTATGGTGGAACTGATCATTATTGACAAATATCCACACACTTATCCTTTAACTAGTTGATTTCATTAAAGCAAACCTGGTCAACTCCACTAGCAAAGTTGCTTGAATAACAACCATCCGTCTGAGTAACTACTGATGTGTCGACAAAACATATTTTTGTTTCCGACTGCATGGGCAATTAAGATTTTGCACAAATACCTGTCCAATCTGAGTTGCTTTTTATCCAGAACACCAGTCATCAGGCCAACATGCTGTGTGATACGTATTTAATTATTTCAATGTAAAAATGCAACTGCATTGAGTTTGTTATTACTTTTCTATATGCGCGTATTTTGTCCCCTATTTGCTGAAAACTTATTTGGATTCATCCATCCACGGCACTGAAACAAACAGTTTCATCTCAACATTAAACCTTCAGTTACTAGTGTGACAGGAATAACGATTTCGGTTTCGTTAAAGATTCACAGCACATAAAGTTGCTTCAGTTTGCACAGACCAATCGTGAGAAGCAACTTGTTTAAGTGCGGTCTTAGTGCTTTCTGTAGGCGCCATTGTAAGCAGTCTACATAGACGTAAGCGAATATGATTCAAAGCTTCACAGGCGCAAATTTCAACGTTTCCCATTGCTGGCTTTGCGCAACATGTGAATACGTTGCGCTTTGAGACGGGCGGGAGTGGGCTTTCACCTTGTGATGATATGACTGTTCTGATCCAAGAAATTGAATAAGTTTCGGCCGAAGTAAGTCATTCCGCAATTTGGGTACCACTGTGACACAAGAACTGCAAATTGGCTTTCACCAACCCAATACAGGCAAAGCCCCCAGGGACAGCGTGAAGGGCTTTCGGTATCATGATTAATTTGTTACAACGCGCAACACCTTAAATAACGCCGTAGCTGAAACTTATACACATCGGGTGACAGTGATGGTTGGACCTCTGCAATCTTGTTGTAAAGTGTGATAAACATCAGGCAATTGCACATTTAGCGTCCAAAATGTGGAGCAACTGCTGATCTATTTGCTCTTCTTAGTAGCTTGTTTATAGTGACCGTATTAAGCGATCAATTGACTTTCTTATAGCCTTACAGTGATCCCTTAAATAGAGAGATTTAAAACAATTCTACGCATTTAAAGCGATTTAGGCTAAAAGTGAAACGCCCATGTGCAATTACAGTTGAGTAAACTTCCGCTAACTGCCAACATGATTGTGCTACAATATATATGCTGTGGTGTACTAATCGCAAATGCCATTAGTATCACTAAATTTGCGGGGGCCGGTAAGTAAACAACGGTGGTAATCAAGATTCAAACGTGAGCAGATGCGTTTAGGATATTTCTGCTCCTAGAATCAATTACATAGGACAACACAATTTTGTCAACCTTCAGATACAAGAAAACGTTAAAGTGATTCCACATGAAGTTATAATGTGACTTCAAATAGGAAACCCGTTTTGTGTGCATGCTTCATTATTCGTGCACTTCAACTAACTAGAAAAAGTTTTACCCATGCACTTTAATTTTCGATATTCCCATGGATCATTCAGGTTGACACAAATGTCCTATTGAAACTGGTGTATTTTGCCATAAATGCGGACGTTACACATTACTTTGTCCACGGAGAAATATCACTGCATTTGTGGAATGCGTCTATAAAGCATACTTTGAAATACCTCTTGGGGACTAATACAACTAGTGGACACCTCACAATGTGTGCCATTTTTGTGAGGAAATGTTTCCTGATTGGATAAATGGGCAACGCAAAGGCCTGCTATTTATAGTTCTCATGGTTTGGCGAGCATCTAAGAACCACATAACGGACTACTATTTTTGCATGGTTAATACGAAAGATGTTGGAAAGAAAAATCAACATAAGGTCTCCTATCCCAGTATTTCCTCTGCAATTCGACCCATTCCACACGCTGACAAGCTTACGGTTCCAAAACGTAGAGGTTTTGCTTTATCAGAGGAGAAAGCTAGTGAATGTGAAGATGGGGCCAAGTTTCATGAATCGGTTTCAAGTTATGAAGCTTCTGTGACTGATACTGAACTGTCATCCGCTCCCAGAAATTAGTTAACCGGAATCGAGTGAATTAATGCGTTATTTGGGGCTCTCCAATTCGCCGTGAACTTTAGGGCAGTAAGTGAGAGACAGGAAGAAGATGTTCATCAAGATATTCTGAAGATGGAAGAATTTTATCGTGGATGATGGGACGAATACAGGATGGCGGATTATTGTTCGCGCATCACACGTGACTACCCTAAAAATAGTTTACGCAAAAGCTATAAACGCAAACGTTTGTCCGATTAATGCCTGTTATGCACCTAGTTTTTTGCTTACTTCATGCCAAATCGAAATGTCGCTTACATTATATATAGTTGCATCAATGTATATATGTGGGATACATCGGGTCATTGACCAACAATGTGAACACATTCGCCTGGTGAGACACACTTAAAACCAGTTCTCACAAAATCTGTATCTTACATAGAAAAACTAATGTCAGATTTGCATTCAGAATGTTCAAGTTATCTAAGGGCCACTGTATTTTCTTTGCAGCCCTAAGCGTTTGCGCAGGGTGCTGAAACGAATATTAGCCAAATGGTGCGAAAAGTGATGTCATTGGCTGATTTTCACAAAAGCTGCAGCTTTCACAAAAAAAGTAATGTCAGGTTTGAATTCAGCATGCTCAAATTGTACGAAAAGCATTGTCTATTTCCATCCTCAAAATTGTGGTTGCCCTGTGTTATCAACCTGTGGTTAAAACCTACTCTTTATTGTTCAACAATTCCATGGTCTAAAGAGGGGTTAATTAATGTGTGTGATTCCTTCCCTGTAGGAAATGTGCTATACTTGAATTATCCGTATGTCGGAACGGACTGAGACTTCATCGTCCATACTACATGCGTAAAACAACGATATAAAATACTGTTGTTAAACTGGTGATGGCTTACGTGCTATTTTGCAAAACCGGCACACAACCAGTTGGAGCATGGCAGTGCGGAGAAACCCATTGACGAATACTCCGTATGGAAGCAGGTCTCCTGAAAACAGTTCCATGGTTGGCCGATTAATTTAATTGAAATTTTGACAAAATCTGCATCTGTTATTGCTCCAATTATCTTAATTATTCTGATAACTTCAAACTGCCAATCACTTGGAAAAGGCATTTGGGATTCGTTAAACAAAACGTGCACAATTGACTATCTTATGTGATCTCAGGCTACTCAGTTAGACTGTAACTTCCACCGTCGAGGAATAGACCTTTTATTTATTTATCTTAAATTTGGATGTTTGTGAGTAGGGTAAAGCTTGTAGAAAGTAGAAATCACGATTAAAATTCATGCACATTAATGTGCCTCGACGGGGAATCGAACCCCGGTCCACGAATTTCCGGTCCGCTGCTCTACCACTGAGCTACCGAGGGCTGACAATTAGGTGCGCAAATTTTAACACATGACTTCTGCTTAGTGCGCGACTTATTGCCCATGGGCTCACAGTATTTGTCCTAGTGTTGCAGATTGGCTCACTCACCCGTCACTTCCTAATGGGCTGAAGTATCTGTCCTTCGAGGCACATTATTGTGCGTGAATTTTAATCGTCACTTCTACTTTCTGCAATCTTTACCCTACTCACAAACATCCAACATTAATCTACTATCGCCGATTGGACATTCGAAGGACAGATACTTCAGCGCATTGGGAAGTGATGGGTGAGTGAGCCAATCTGCAACACCAGGACAGGTACTGTGATCCAATTGGAAATACGTCGCGCACCAAGCAGAAGTCATGTGTTAAAATTTGCACACCTAATCGTCAGCCCTCGGTAGCTCAGTGGTAGAGCAGCGGACCGGAAATTTATTATCTATTTATAATTTGCCAAAATCGGTCGACCAGGTTATAATCCTTAGATGCATTCTACAAGCACTAGTGTACTCTTGGCAAAAAGATATTTAATTAATACAACCAAATTATTCAAGTTCTTCCTAGGCTTTGGATATACAATCGAAACAATCGGCTTTACTGTAAAGCTTTAATAATCCTTGTTACTGATGCTCCATCAGACACTAGTGTTATCTTTTATCTTAGTACACCAATCATCTATTAACAATCGACCGGCGGCCACGGAACTCATGATATCCTTTTTCTAGACTGCGTGGGTGAACAAATGTAAGGTTAGTACGCAGTGGCCCCTAAGATATTTGTGTGAAGAGTGAAAAATGAAACCCTTTAGATGTGTGCATCGTACTTTCACTAACATAACTTTAAACAGATCTGTGTTAATGGGCTAATCACCAAGCACATTGGAAATGCATGTCCGCAAGTACCCTATTTAGACGATGCCACTGACTTTCAAAATGACAAGCCTGGTGTAAATGTTCAGGTATTATATTTTGCAGAAAAGATATTTTTGTCTAATTGTTAAAGGCAATCACGAAATGGATTGAGCTCCAGGAACAGGTCCTTATCGTTTACTTGTAACGGACAAGCCCAATAGAAACACATACTCCTTGAGGTTGCTCAAGAATATGCTCATAACGCTGATGATGGAATCTATCATTTCGTTTACCTTCTTTACTGCAAGCATACGTATGAACAGGCAATGGACTGTCCCGGGCGGAGGGTGTGATCGATGTTATCATTTAATACTCCCCACCTGATCACCAACTCTGGGCATGTGCAGAAATGATGTATCTCTAACATCCCCTTTATGAAGACCCATGCAGCGCATAATCTAGACGCAATACATTAGTGAACAAATTAATTTGCAGAAAACGAAAAACCGCAAGATTTCGCAGATAAAGCACGTGTTAGTCTTCTAAAAACACAGTGCTGTCATGAATGACCGAACTCAATCACATTCCATACGCGCACGCGTAGCTTATTTTGGGTAGGAATCTGTACCGAAGGTAACAACGTTGACAACAAACATATCCACTCATTTCAAACATAGTATGGGAGTTTATGTGTTGAGTTATTGTTGGTAGCCTTGTCAAGCCTTTCTTCCGTGTTTACTTTTCAAAAACAGAACAAAATTTGGTGCTTGGTGAAGAATTCTTTTCGGGTAAACTATCGGCAGACCCAAAAGTTTCAATGACATGGGTTGCGTGCAGTGATCGTCAAGTTGACTGTGGATAAATAGTTGCTGTTTAAACAGTCAAATTGATAGCTTTCGGTTAGATATAAATGATAGACAAAGCGAACAAGCAAAATCGGGTGAATAATATAGTGGTTCATTCATTCATTCATTATACACGTCAGCTAGAGGTGCAAAGTACCTCAGCTACTGTGCCGAAAAGAAAAAGGAAATGAATAGCACAGTCGCATGCCAGCTGTGCTACCGGCAACAGATGAGCATTGTTCCGGAAATCTACCAGCAAGCTACAAACAGCAAGAAAAATAATTATGTAAAATAACATTACGCTAAGAAATGAGATCGTAGTTGGAGGGGAAGGCAAAAAGGGATGGGGAGGGATAAAGAAACCCACAGCAAAATCGCCGCTGAGGACGGCTCCTAGCCATGTCAGCAAGTGTATCTAGCCAAACGTGTTCATCTTCTTTCGGACCCCAACCAGAGAGTCGTGAATCTGCGACCTAGGTCAGTTCCACTCGACCAAGTCATCCCTTGGCCACGCCTCCTCTTCTTCCATCCACACCCGCGGCGAGCAAACAACACACGTTGCGGCAGCCGGTGGGCTAGCATGCGCAACACGTGACCGTGTCATCGGAGCCTGGTGCGTGGAATGACAGTGTTGAGCAGTTCAGTTCCTTTTCTTGTGCCGTAAACAAGGTGTCCAACACGCTCGTTACTCAAGCGGTGTTCCTACCAGATGTGAGCCAAACGGCAACGGCACCGATATTCAAACATAACTAGCCTCCATATATCCGCTGACCTAAGGGGCCAGATATCCCAACCGCACAGTAAGGTCAAACTTACCGCTGCATTATACACTCTACCCTTCAGGGCAAGAGTGATGTCGCGCCGCCGCCATAGCTAGCAAAAACTAGCAAAATCACTTCGAGCTTTTGCTATACGGTTCGCGATCTCATCTTCAATCCCGCGGGCGCTGATACAATTGCTCTGGTAGTTGAATTTCTGAACGACTTCAAGCTGATCCCCACCAAGGCCCAGTGCAGGAGGCGATCCCTGCCAATCGTGGAGAAAAGCTTTGCACTTCGATGGTGCAAAGCAAAATCCGAAGTGGCTGACAGCCAGTGCTAATCTGTCCAGTGCAACTTGGCACATCTGAGAGCTGTCACAGATGAGCAAAATGTCATATGCATGCTCCAAGACAAGAAGTCGTTCTCTTGGGAGTAGTTTCACACCTTCTAACTCCTGTCCTGTAACCGCAATCTCCATGACTTCATCAGTAGCGAGGTTGAAGAGGAAAGGTGAAAACGGGCATCTTTGTCTCAAGCCGCTGGAGATATTGAAGGGCGGCGAGAGCTTGCCATAAGCCTTCACTCTGCTCCTGCTACGCGCGTCTAATTTTCGGATAATATTTACATATTTCTGGGGCACACTTTTTCCTGAGTAGACAATTCCAAAAGGCACATCGATCAACCGAATCGAAGGCAAATATGATATCGAGGGTGGGCCGCCTTTATGAGTGACGGTGCTCCAACAATGGACGCAAGGTGAAGATGTGGTTCTTTGCAGCAACGACCTCGACGAAACCCGCCAGCACAATAGTGTCCGCGCTTCATCTGTGGCGGAGGAGCTCGGTAAGTTGGCGGTAGAAGTAGTTTTTACCGAATTATCGCTAAATATTTTGGGCGCGTAGGCAGCGATGACGGATAAACACCTATTAGTTCCGCGTGACTTCGAAGCTTTAAACGAGCCAGCCAATCGGACCGCACACATCCGGTTACTGATTGGAATTCAATTAACCAAAATGTGGAGGAATAGTCCTTGAGCCGTTTAGTAAATGACCGTTGCACTCCCTCTAATGCTATACAATCACTCACTCTGGCATTTTAATAGATTATGGATCCATAATCTCCTAACGGCCGTGTATGTATTTCTTAAGTGTCTTAATTGCTTCATTCAGAGTGAATCTTTTGCACACAATCTTGATGCTCCGACGAGCATGAGCTGCAGTAATTCCGGCGTGTTCAGCGAAGTTTAGGATATTCGAGTAGTGTATCCCTGGATCATGGCTTGTATGGCATTGAGACAGTGGCTTACCGTAAATAGTAAGCGAACCCGGTGTGATTTTCCATCTGTAGGTTACTAAGAGGCATTTGTCAACAAAAATTGACCTTTTCCATTTAGAACACCATTGATCAAGTATATTTGATTCATGTTAGATTGCACTTAAATTATCATTGATATCAGTTTGGTTAAACGTGTATACATCCTTTATATCATCGTCAGGTAGAAAAGGTCCAGCAAAGATAAATACGCCAAATACTTAATTCAAATATGGTAGGTATATCAAAAAATCCAGCACAATATCCTTTATCACACCACCAGTGACTGGCATAGGCGGGCTTCTTACACTTTGAAACTAGACGACCTGGGTTCCATTCGTGAGGTACAAAACAAGCCAAGACAGCAAAGGGTTGCCTATGCGATGTTCAGTCAATGTGGATAACAGCAAAGCATGCGGAATACGATCAAATGCCTTTTCTGTGTCAAGGTATACGACTATAGCTGATGTACTGCAGGCAAAGCAAACTAATCAGATGATTGAGAAAGCTAAGCTGGCATGTTATGAATGACCGTGGCCTTGGGAAGCCGTATTTCGAGGTGTTGGTAAGACTCCGCGTCGTCAACAATCAACAGTTTTGGACTTTATGTGATATTCCATAATCTTGGAGAGGATGGAAGTATGGCTTATGGGATAGTAGTTCCTTGTATATTTCCCGGAGCCTGATTTGTAACCGGGGGCAACGACGGCATTCTTCCACTTTGTGGACAGGATACCGGATTTCATAGAGAGAGTAAAGCGTTCAAAATTATTATGGGCACATCGGGTACTCTGTGTTCCTAGTAAGGTTGGTGGTAAGTTTTCAGATCTAGCATACCAAGATGGTTTCTTGGATACAATGCAGGACTTTTCATCAGTAACCATGGGGTGAATTTACGCAGGAAGCTCGGTAGTGGTCCTAAAATTGGACATGAAGTATTTGTCACAAGCTTTGATTGTGCGAGTTGGATCCCAGGTAATTTGGTTGTACAAATCGAAATTTATGGGGAATTTGTGGTTTTCTCTGTTTTGCAACAACCTAAAAAGCTTGTTGTCTTTATTGTTGCTGCTGAACCCATACATTTTCCCAGTTTTATGCCTATTTTACCTAGATTGTTTGAGTTAAGCAATGAGATGTTGCTAAGACAATAGGGAGAAGTCGCGTTTTCATATAACGACTGAAAAGCTGCTTGAGTTTATTGGCAAATTTATCGGGAGTGAAAATGAATTTCGCTTTACCGGGAGAGCGCCGATAACTTAATTGGATGAGGGCATTAAGATTACTAACAGTCTTCCTGTAAAATTCATCAGGCACTTGTGCGTCATTGGTCAGAAAGATAGTGTCCCAATGCAAAGATCTCAGGTGGGCTGAAAAGGATTGTATGGTCTATGTAGAGACGCATATTGAGTTGTGGCGGGACCAGAGTATGGTCTCTCGAAGGAGAGTTGCACCTTGTAATCGCTGCCAGGGAATTTTTCTAGGACAACCACACAGAATATGAATAAAGCTAATGTAAAAATATATCAAGGATGTGGCAACCCCTGGTGGGGGAATGTACATGTCGTGTCCATCTGTGTACATATAATGAAGAAAACGGTCTCGACTATTTAGCAGGCGCGGTGTACGATGTCCATGCAACATCGGGCATATTAAAGTCCCCACCAAGTACTTTGCAATTAGCAGGTAGTTTTGCTAAGTAGCAAAATAAGTACTCCAGAATTTTTAGATTATCCGTAATGGGATTCGGAGAGGAGCACGTGCAACCCAAAATTATTGAAGTACTTTCTGGGGCAACAATTATTACTATGGCAACAAGGTTGCTGTCTTTAAGGGGGTACTTAACAATGATAGTAGTTGTCAGATTAATAGATAATGCAACCACCGTCAGCTACTGAGATTCCAAAGTCAAGAAAACATTTATATCGGTCAATATGGAAGCAAGATTGAAGTGCAACGTTTGTAAACCATATCTCTGTCACGAAGATAAAGTCCGATTTAAAGAGTGATGCTATGGAACGAAGAGTGTGCATCTTATTGCAAAGTGAACGGGCATAAAATAAGAGTGATTTGATGTATTGTATCTGTCTAGGTATGCGCACCAACTGTTTGAATATATTGGGCTAAATTGCTGGCAATGAGGAATTAAGATTTGAATGGCAAGGACTGGGGGTAAGCTTGGGAGTTGTTGCTAATATTGGACGGATGGTGAAAGTAGCTAAAATCTATGAAGTGTATTACTTTAGTTTTCTAAACCGGTTGTCAATAGAGTATGAGCTTGTCGACTGTCAGCAGAGGCCAGCAAGACGATAGGGGACTTGGAAAATTATGGGCTGGTGTGTAGTTAGTGGAGGCGGTCAAAGATCATTTGAACAAACTGATGGCTTTGTACATACTTTAGGACAATACTCGGCACCACTCAAGTGTACTTGCTAGTAAAGACTCAGGAGAAAATTTAGGTTTAAATTGCTACGAAAATCTACAGGAAACGAAAGAATATTTGATCGGGAGGTATAACATTTTGTCGCCTCCCCAGACCTAAAATTCCAGTTTATTTGCTTTTTCGAGTTTGTGAGTAGGAGGGATATTCCGGAGAAAAAAGGTAGGTTTAAAGATGGTACCCTTAATGAGGGTAGTAGACGTTTTGGATGGATGGAAGCATAGGTTGAAGAATAGCAGAGATAAGTGAGGGTTAACGTTTCCAGTAGGTATTGATCAGTAGCACTTCGTCAAACTGGTGCCGAATAAGCATTCAACCTTTTAAGCAATCTAATGCTTTAAGCAATGTGGCTTCATATTGGTTGCTTCAAGGGAATTATTTACAGTATCTTGGCGATCAGCGGGGTCGGGGACACTGAAAACAAGAACAGGGTGATCTCGCGACAAATGCTTAGGCAATTTCGCTTGGGTTGGCCCTAATTAGTGGTACCTAGACCTCAAGGGCGTAGCTATAAGTTTGTGTGGAGTAGAAATTTTTCGTGAATCTGATGATCCTGGTTTACGAGGGTTGTGTTCAATTGTGAGGTGAAGTGCTGGGCCCCGGTCAGAGGCCCCAGTTAATGGCCGGTTTGTAAGTCCACACTGCCTTGCGGGTCAGGATATTGAGTCGATGGCTCCGGGTGGAGTCCCTGAAGATAATCTAGAAATACCCCACTGCCTTCTGGGTCAGACTGTTGAGTCAAAAGATAGACGTAGGGTACCCCGAACATAACCCCTCTATTGGAATGGGCAGACGGAGCTTATCATCTACCCACTCAAACACGTCGACAATACGCCCACTGATTTTTCTTTTGATTTTTCTCGCTCCTCTCAACTCTCTTCTTCCTTATCTATTTAGCACCAATCACGGCTGCTACCATCGATACTCGTTACTCGTTTATCAAACCACGAATCCCATTTCACATTGGTTCTTTTAAAGTCCGCACTTAAGTTCAGGTCGGCCAACAAGCGGCACTGACTCTCACTCTTTACTCTCTTGGTATTGTGTGCTGTGTCTCCGAAACACGTACTCAAGATGACAGCGTCCTAACCAATCTTCGACTCACTGGTTCTGAATCTGAAGACGAGGACTACACTATTTGCGTCTCTGATGATACCGAGTCAATGGTAGTTAAGGTATGGGTCTCGTGCTCAGCAAAGTTGCTGAAGGTACTTTACTCGACTGGATACAGCCGCATGTGGGCAGGTCGAGTTCCAACCACTATTGGGGTTAATAAGCAGCGTCTAACTACAAGATGCCTTTACATCTCCTCGTTTATGCTACTACTGACTGCAGTTCGGAGGGTACCAAAGATGATTTCTACTAATATCAGATTCTGAACAAAACTTTGGAACAAAACGAGGATTTGATGCACACCGAAGAGACTTTGGCGATGACTTCTTGGAACTGTGCGCTGACCGAATTCTTTAGGTTAGCAGCATCGCTTTTTACTACAAACGTCCACACATAGTCTTCTGGCGCCCACTGAATTCCCTAATGACCCAGACCCAAATTGAGCATATTGCCATTGGCTACAGGTGGAGCACATCGGTCTAAGACTGTTGGATTACGACCATCTTCTAGTGCACACACGCTTGGCCCTTACCCTTGCTACTTCAAAGAAGCACTTATCTCCTTATATTCTTACCTAAAACTTGAACTTGCAGTCTGGGGTTCAAAAATATGACGACTAACTGGCCCACCAATTGCAAGCGAGGAATGAGGTTGGTGAACCGAACATTGTCTAGGATAATCTCATGTGTGCTATAGAGAATGTCTTTGACGCTTGCTGTACACCCAACATATAACGCCGCAACTGTGAATGGATGTTTTAAGCATCGATCAGTTTGATAGAGGCGGGCAGACGGGTTCCGATGTTCCGAGTTTCAGTATATTCGCACTCTCACCGAGGCTCCTCTACGCTATTCTACGCTACTGCACGCCACTCAACTACGCACTGATGATGTCACCTCGATTGGTGACGAAACGTTTGCAACCAAATTGCCCAGCTCAGCGAACATTTCAACTGTCATATCCGTAAGTACCTGAAACTGCATTTGACAGTCTTCGAATTAACCGGTAACGTTGGTAGGTTGAAAAGGTCCGTGTGATAGAGAAAGCCAGTGCCATCGGAAACAACCGAGTGCTATTCCAGCTCACAAAACCCATGTCTGAGAAAGCCATCAGTTAGGGAGATAATGGCTAAGAAAATTGACAGTTGATCCATTCTAAGCGTTGTTGACAAGCCCACTTTAGCCGGAGGACATTTAGGATCAATTCAGCAGGTCTGCTGCGACACTGCCGCTTGCCGAATCACCTTAGCCTATGTGGGAAGTTAATGTCACACCTTCCACTTTAGAAGAGATTCGACATGAGCTTTCTGTGTTGAAAAGCAACAAAGCTCCTGGAGCAGACGACCATCCCCCATCTTTATTGAAAAATGGTGATGCCCTTTTGCTGACAGGACTTGCTTCTCTTTTAACACAATTTGGAGCACTGAAGAAGTTCTTCAGACTGACGACTACCAACTGTCATGCCATCTTCGAGAAGGGACAGCGTACTTTGTGCGAAAACCATCGAGACCTTAGCCTTTTTTAGGTTCCGTATGACTTCACACGTTGATCTTGCTTAGAAGAATTGCTGCTCCCAGTGAGAACCGAATCACCGAATACCAAGCTGCATTCCGCCCTGGTCGTGATTGTATTACCCACATATTTACACTTCGCCGAGTGTTAGAGCAGAGACACACTTATATACAACTATAGTGGTTTCCCTTAAGTTGAACGTTAACTTCAACTCGGTTGGTGGCGACAGCTTGTGGCATTGCCCATCCACGAACGGCGTGCCAGCTAAATTTGTTTCCATTCTGAAGTTCCTCTACCATGATTCCCGAAGCCTTGTAAGGGTCCAAGAGAAAATCTCTCCAGAGTTCCCCACGACAAGTGCAAAACGACAAACTTGTCCTACGTTTCATTTCCTCTCCAACAGTTGCTTCGAAATGAGCATGAATTTCGCGGTTCTTTCAGACTTCACTGGAGTGGCAATTCCGCCAAGTGACCAACTGAAAAACCTTGGGTATGTGGACAACATAGTTCTCCTTGGGTCTGGTGCATTGGCTATGAAAACAGAACTTAACAGAATTGTGCTCAACGCTGCCCGCTTCGGCATGTGGTCTGCACCTCCAGAGTGCAGGGTGCTGTTGCAGAAGTGGGCCGACACACCTACGGTTTTAGCTATTTCCGGATAGCAACTGGAAGTGATGGATCGGTTCACTTACCTTTGTAGCTCTGTACCTCCGGTGGTCACATCACTGAGGAAGTTACTTCGTCCGTGGGGTTTTTCAAAGACTCAACCAACTATGGAGACGGCAGGATATCAGTTTGTCAATGAAAGATAGGGTGTATAACGCTGCGGTAAGGCCTGTTTTGCTCTGTGGATCCGAGACCTGGCCAGTTCTCCGCGAGGACATCAAACGCTTGGCGGTGTTTGACCACCAGCGCTTGCGGAGTATTACCCACGTCTGTTTGGAACACCAGGTGAGCAATGCTAAGGTCAGCAAGTTCTTTTTTTAATCAAAATGCCTTTGGTGTCTCACTCGAGGGTTTGCCAAAACTTAATCGCTTACTTTCGCTACGCCATGTCCTCCGTATGATCGTCCATCGGCTTCTTCGGCTTACATTAAACGCCGTGGCTTCACCAATTTGGGCAAAGCCTCGTGGTGGCCCGTCCATTACATGGCATCCAGCCGTGAAGAAATTGACTGAGAGACTTGGTCTGGCTGATGTATGTCGTAATCATGGATGGGAGCCTAGAGAGGCCGTGCCAAACATGACGCTGTCACAAACTCAGTGGGGTTCCAGAATTCGTTTTGTTTCATCTCGTTAATTAGCGTTCCATTCCGATTAGTGTAAAGCATTTCTTTCTTGTTCCTATTTTCTCTATATTCTAAGCACCCTCAAACCCACTGTTCTACGGTTGTTATTTATTTTGGATCTTACGGTGTGAGTTGCGAAAACCTGATCCACAGCACTTTCGTGCTCCTATCATAGTTGTTCCATTGAGTCATGGAATGGGAAATCCGCTGCTTAACTGTTTTGACTCATACCTAAACGTTCGAACTCAGGTCGTTAAAATCGGTCAGCAACACTCTACACCGAAGCCAATAACCAGCGGTGTCTTCCACGGAAGTGTGCTCGGACCACTACTTTTCTCAATCTACGTAAACAATATATGTGACCCGATCAAACTTGGACACCCATTTCTGTTTGCAGATGATGTCAAACTTGTTTACTCATTTCACCCAGACCAACTACATATATGTTTGGGGACCAACTGTAAAGACCTATCCGCACTAAATATAGCTAGTTAGCGTTTATTAATGAAGTTTTCCGCAGTGAAATCCCAAGTTCTTGGGTACAGATGCCGCATCCCAGATGGCTGCATCATACTTGCCGGAAACATGATCCCAACATCTGATTCAGTGCGAGACTTAGGAATTAGATACTCCAACTCTTTCAATTTCTTCGAACATGTTCTTTATCAGGTTGCGAAAGCAAGGCAGTTATGCGGATATATCACCAGCACTTTCTCCCTACCAGAAGCACGAATTGCGTCATTCAAGACAATAGTACGACTGACTCTTGAATATTGTACTATCGTTCACATCCAGTTGAGAAAGAAAGACAGAACGGCTCTGGAAAATGTCCAACGATCATTTACCAAACTGGTCATGGGGCGCTGCCCAAACCTGACTTATTATGATCGCTGTCGAAATCTCCAACTGGATCCACTTTGGCTGAGACGCTTAAAGAACAACCTCGTTCTCTTCTGCAGTATTATAAACCAACGAATTTACACAGACAGCACCGTACTTGAACTACGAAAGACTGCAGCCTACCCCACACGTTATGGCGGCTACTTGATACGTACATCCTTTCAAGTCATAAAATTCGATCGAATTTCTTCTTAGTGAGATACAATGATCTGTGGAAAAAACTACCCCTACAGATACGCATGTGTACAAGCCATGTCACGTTTCGAAATCTCCTTCAGACCTTCTTCACTATACCAAATGCTCTGAAGCTATTAGACTCACAGCAAACACTAGAAACATTGACAGAAGCTTGTATAAAAAACATATGAGAAGATGTTCGCTTACAGCTAGCTTATCCACTACATGTCATTACATACCATAACAAATCCTGTGTCTTTTCAGCCTAGTAGTCCCTCCCTTTATTATTTACTCCTGACGATACAAACATCCGTAAATTTTACATATGAGTTGCACGGCTCTAGGACCCAAGGAAAAATAACCGTGATCCGAAATGCTATAATTAAACTTTTCTTTGCCATTATGAAACGTATCCATTATACAAATGACCGCTCCCACTTATGGGGCCGTGTTCCGTCTGTCGGTAAATATACAACTTTGTTTGGTTATTTATTTATTTAACTGAAGCTGCACATTAATTTTATGGGGTCGTTTGTTACCCTGAATGCCCATCTGCGTGGAGAGTGATTTGGAGTTTAGGTCTAGAGCAACATAATGACTCCCGGTAGTCTGAACCTGCTTTACGTAACTTTTTCGCGATGGTGAGTTCTTAGATTCATGGCGGTGACTGCGGAAATCGTGGGACAATTGCCGCGTCCATCATCATTGTCGAGGAACCATAAAGGTTTATTATGCTGGTGGATTGGTTTTTGGTGGCTTCTTTCACCGATAGGTGTGTCGACTATTCAACTGGAGACGAGTCCAGTAGACGCTGTAGATGCGGAAACACTAAGGGGCAGTGAGTCGACTTTTTGAATACATTCGTACTGTTTATGCAAAGGTATCCTTTGTAAAGGCCTTCTATCAGCAATCATTCTCTGTGTTTTGAAAGCATTGTTGTCAATAATTTGATTACTTTCGTTTATAAACTCGCAGACTGTTAATGAAATGTGGAATATTAATAGGATTGGATACGAGTGGTGTTGAAATTATTAAGCCTTTTGCAAATGCACTTTGCGCCTAACATATTGTCAGTCTTATCAGTACCATGAATTGGAATACGTCATTCCTAACCCACAACCCTACTGTGGCTACAAATGAGTTTATAAACAACATTGCCCTTGTTGTGGATCTACTAGCACCTACTGTAAGGAGAAATACCCATGAACATAGGGGTGAACTCAAGATTCTGTCCAAAGCCAAAATAAAACTAAAGAAACTCAAATCGCTATACAGCAGGAACAACAGCTTCGCAACATTGCTACAAATACACGAGAACTTACTATATTTACAACGTCTAACCCTAACAGTCAAAACCAAAGAAGAAAGCCAGGTACTCAGAAATCCTGAGAAAGTACGTGCATTGATACAACTACTCAAAAGAAGAAACCCTAAACCACTTCAGGAAATTGAAACGTTGGCTCTAGACGATGGTTCAATAACGCGCGACATCTCCTGTATATGCGAGGACATGAACTCTAGTTTTGCCTCCTCTTTTGTCCCTAACATTCAGCCACTTCATCCTCCACTTCCAAAAAGAACGACCGAACTATACTGCAATATCCCTGTAACGTTAAGAGAGGTGCAAAGTGCCATCGCAGCCATAAAACCATCAACTCATCCAGGTGCAGATGGCATCTCCCCAACTGTTATAAAACTCGGAGGAAAAAACCTCGCTCAAGTCATAAAATTCGGTCGAATTTCTTCTTAGAGAGATACACTGATCTGTGGAAAAAACTACCCCTACAGATACGCATGTGTACAAGTCATGTCACTTTTCGAAATCTCCTTCAGACCTTCCTCACTATACCAAATGCTCTGAAGATATTTGACACACAACAAACACTAGAAACATTGACAGAAGTTGGTATAAAAACATTTGATAATAGCTTACAGCTAGCTTACCCACTACATGTCATTACATACCATACCAAATCCTGTGTCTTTGCAGCCTAATAGTCCCTTCGTTTATTATCTACTCCTGACGACACAAACATCCGTAAATTTTACATATGAGTTGCGCTGGTCTAGGACTCAAGGAAAAGTAATCGTGATCCGAAATGCTATCAGTAAACTTTTATTTAATGTTATGAAACGTGTTCACTATACAAATGATCGCTCCCACTTATGGGGCCGTGTACCACCCGTCGGTAAATATACAAATTCAATTAATTAATTTATTTATTTAATTAAGCGGAATATTCCGTAAGGCATCGGGCAGGATACTATCCGGGGCATTAAAGGTCACTGAGCGACGCATTTTGTTGACTTATTCTGCGGCGGTCGAGTCAATAAGTGCACATGCCAGTAACAAGTGCTAGACTTGAGGGATCGTGATGATTTACAGTAGGGTAGTTACATGCTCTAGTGCGTTGCAAACTGATAGAGAGCTGTCGATTGAAAAATTTTGATCTTAAGTTGGGTAAGATCATCTTGGGTAGCACTCAGTTTAATAATCAGATGCCAGAGGAGCTGCTGTGCATAGTTTTACCTTAGTTGGTTTCTTGGGTCGCACTGTTTTGAATGTTGCCGGGGTTTCCTGGTGGTAACCCAGGCTCTTATACGTCCTACTGGAATAATGGAAAAGGCGAAATGGGCTTAGGTCAAAAACGAAACTAAAGTTTGCATACCAAATCCGCAGGGAATAGATGTGTGTAACCGTTCAAAATGCTGGGACCCGGACTATAAAGTCTAGCCACCTCGATGATGATTGAGTTGCAAGAAAGAAACAGGAACGAAAAGGAACGGTTTTGTTGGGCTAGTAATCTGCAGCACTAGGATAAATGACACATGTGGGTACTTGAACAGTGAACGTTCACCAACGGATAAGCAGGCCCTGCTCTACGACAACCATTGGGTGGTCCCATGGAGTTAGCTGAAAGTTAGCAAATAAAGAGATATTTTATTTATTTCCCTTTTTATTTTTTATTTTTATGTTTATCTTAAGTATTCAATGTATTTATTTCTTTCCAGGGATAATGTTAGTTGCCAAAATGTATTTAACTGAGTGAGCATCCTACGGCATTTAAATATGGTTTGTGTCTGGACGAAATTGACCGATTTCGGGAGTACCTTCCTTGGTCTACATACATTAGCAGTGGAAATTTTCTGCAGCCTTTAAATAGGCTTCATTAGTAGGCCAGTTACAAGGAGTAAACCCACATTTTTGTGCTTATACGGTGTTGCACTAAGTAGTTGCACACGAGTTGGGGGTGGTGCATAATCATGTTGTCAACTGTTGGTTCGTCCGGGATAGACGTCACAATTCAATAGATTCATAAAAGAATGAGTCCCTGCTCGTAAGGAAAATTAAGCGATCCAAGTATGTACTTAGAAGTCAAAGTTATATGTTACTCCAGCGCTGTGAGATCGTTCTTATATATAGCCGCAAAGCTTAAGCATCGTATTCTCACGAGAACCAGCATAAGCGCTTAACTTTTAAAAAGATACTGATGTCTGGGTGCTAGAAAGCCCGTCTTAACAGTACGACGTGTTAGTTATCAGGATTCTACACCTATTTTGATTATTTGGAACCAACTAATTCAAATTGTACCAGTACGCCTTGGTCCATTTTGTTGGAAGCGCGCTGCAGCATATGCATTCCGTGCCTGTACTACTGGGTGCCCTGGTGCTGTATTGCGCAAACCTGATATTAACACATGCTGAACTCCATCATAATTCGCTTTGCGCACTGACCTACTAGTCTAGCTACTAATGGAATAATCAGTGATCAGGATTAGCTTGAATCTTTGTCCTGTCTTAATAACGTTAACAACAGCAAGAAGTGGGTATCCATAATCCGTGTGAAATAGTGCAGAATCACGGTAAACTTTTCCCTGAGCCGACTACACTAGACTTTAATGGGGTCGGACTGACATGTCTGAACGCTGATTGTTAAGTAACAATGGAAGGAATTTATTCTTCCACTTTAAGAGAACGCCACATAGGTCGAAATATTAAGGCTTAAACAGGAGAATCGGGTGATCTAAACGAGCAAGCGATTTCGGGAAATTTAGTTAAATAATATCAACGTCGATTGACTGGGACATGAGGCTCGGGGCTATTAGCAAACTCGTGGTACACCGTCGCCGTCAACAGATACCACGCTGCTAAAATGCAATAACTTCTCGATTTTAAAGATAAGTCACTAGATTATCGGCATTGGATCCCATGATGTTGGAGAGCACCGGTGGAAAGAAGAAATACTGGGGTTTGAAGATTCGGTCATGCTTTTCTCTTTGTGGATTGGAGTAATGACGACAAGCTTCCATAGGCTATGAACCTAATTTGAATCTAGACATTACAAAGCTGCGTCAACGGCTCCATTACGTTTGGGCGAATAATGTGGACTCCATGCTATCCACGGTTGCTCAAGAAACTCAGGTTCTACAGTAGAACTTCAGGGTAAATAAAAAGTAGCGGCAGTCTGACGACGGCGCAACAAGACTTGAAACATTGCCCAATAGCAAGCACGTTTATATTTAAGACAAATGGCGTCCTCACTACGTCTGATTTTCCTTCAGTACTTCTTTTCTGACCGTCAGCCATCTGAAAGGAAACAACGCTTACCACATGTTTTAGGGCCACGGGCGTATTTATGCAGCATTTTTTAGCTGGCAATAAGACTGCTACATTTGCTTGGTATGTTACAACGTCTTCTCAAAGCAATTGCGTGCAGTGGTCAGGTTGCTTTACGAATACCTTCTGTGTATATAAAAATAAACAAATTTAAATATATATACGCTCTATATGCAGCGTGTGTACTAATGTCCAATTTCGCGTCCTGATACTTAAGAGAAAACTGCTTTGCATTCATTATAAAACAATGTGTCTGAAGCATCTTTTATCAACCCGTTGTGTCCACCGATGAATACTGTCGTGGTGACCCATAAATCTCATGGAAAGAATGACCAGTTTATGGCACTAATAAGCTGGGCCAGCGGGTCGTAGCGCGTAATCGCGCGCATGGCATCAGCTTTCCTGTCTGGATACTTCACATCACATAAAACCGAGAAATATTGCTGGAAATCACTGCTAGCAAACTAAGGTATATGGTTAACAAGTCTACCATAGATTATATTTTGACGAACACAAGATCCGGTGCTGTTGGCCTCTTGTTTGTTCTGAGGCAAGAAGACGACATGGCGTGGTTGTGCTGTGGAGCACATGTATTTAGTTCTTCACTTGTTCCCCTTTTTTACTGAGAACTCCTAACAGATGTATGCCAAAATCAAACATGCAGCGAAGGTGAGTTCAGTTGCCACTTAGATAAAGGCTTGGTATAGTAGCTAGATAGCATTGCATTTCAACCGTAAAGTTTGGCGGGGCGTAGCACTCCATGACTAGAAAGAAAATGCACATGGTTTTCGGTTGCAAACAGCAACAGTGCTAATCTAGAGTCGGTAAGTCTGAATAATCTATATCCTAGCTACATATTAGGTTGGTAATAACGTTGTTGCGCTTTTAAATCTTAAAATTGAAATTAACAAATCTTTATAACGAAATTAGAACATGGCCCACTCAGGACGCACATTTTTGGAAGGGAAATATAGGTACGTTATGTCAATGAGACCTTTATGCTTTGCGAATCTGAAAAGCATGCAGTACTGTTGCTGAGAGTCTTTAATGACGTACATGAGAATCTGAAATTCACCTGAGAACAAAAAAACGGGAACCGATTATCTTTCTTAGATGTAGAAGTCATCCGCAACTCGGACGGGTCATATAGCAGAAAGGTACACAGAAAGTATACGTGAACCCTACAGCGCAAGATGATTTTGACCCGATCTCTTATCCTCAGGGGCACAGTATTTACCCTCCGGATACCGTTAACGAAGAGCTACAAATAATCAGCGTAGCCTTTCGGGAAAATGGTTACCCCGATAAGTTTATCATGAAGCAGCTAAAGGAACAAAAGCTAAAGCCACTGAGGAGCATTGCTCGCAAGAAAGAGTAGTTCAGATCTTTACCATTTAAGGGCAATATTGCAGGTGAGAGCTTATATCGACCTCTGAAATATGCTGTTGTGAAAACTTATTTTGTAGCTCGTTTAAAAATTGTTTACCACAACAAGCCGTTGATTACAAAACCCTTATAAGACAAGCACCCCTCATTGACCCATTCAGTGCTCGTTTATCACTACTCTTGCTCCTGTGATGCACGATACGTGGGTCACAGAACGAGACGCTTGTTCCAGAGCATTCGCTAGCGCATCCCGGCGTGGTTTTACAAAGGCGAAGTGAGGTCCTCAGACAGCTCACTCATGTCGCACTTCCTCGAAGGTGGCCATACTGCATGTGAGAATGAATTTAAGGTCATCTACTCACTACCTGAATGCTTTTCGCAAGGATTCCGTAAGGTGATCTTGTCTATTACCGAGGCTACCTGCATCCACCATCTGAAGTCAGAATCAGGTGTACATAAACGAATCATACGGCCGATATCACTACAGTAGTCGACTGACATGGTTAGTTAGTTTTCTCTTTGCGACCTTTCCTATTTACTTTAAATTGCTGAAGCTTTTGTATGAATGTGCCTTTCGTGCACCTTTTGTTATCTGTAGCCGTCTTTAATCATCGATTTTGACCATTCAAACAGGTTAGAAATCAATTCTAACCCGTTTTGACGCTTACCCCACACAATCAGCTTTATGTAAACGTTTGATACTGACGAGAGTTTAAAGAAAAGAATTCTTAAACTTTAACTGATTTCTGGCCTTGATTCATGTGAATGCAGTGGAAATAGTTGCTTTGCTGAAGAACAGAATTGCTTGTGATTCGTTGAGAGACAAAGCGCTGTAACACCGATATTACGGTTTGGATACTGCGGTCTTTAAGTTCGGTTAGAGTATTTGCAATGCATCGAGCAGTGGTGTAAAGGCAAGTCAGCATTTTTGGTTTCGATGGACTCATGGTTGACTAAAGCATTTAGGTACGAGAGAGGACGAATTAGGGTGATACGCGCTTCTAGGATAATATGGTAGCATTTCGTCTACTGTTTGATTTAATCAAAAAGCTTCCCATTTCTCATCTGAACCTGCTTCGGACTAGAAAAATCTCTGCCAGTTAGATCACCTGCGTAAATACCGGTAGCATTGTTTGTTCAAGCCATCTCATTTCAGATCTCTGCAAAGTATATGCACCTATCAGCCAGAGCTCTTTTGAAAGGGTTTTACAATAGTTCAGTCAGCGTTCTAACCTTTTTTATTTTTTAAGTGAATTATCACATGACTACGACTGTGAGATGACTCAGTCATTTTGTGCAAGTCGGAGTTATAAAGGAGATTTCATTTTTTGTGATTTTTGCTTTGCTTTGAGCGAAAAGCGCGTTTCTTTATTTTTGGGGAACGTGTTATGTAATTAGAGGAAACATGTAACCTTACGTGTGATAACAACATCATCTAAGGACATCGTTTTGCGACAAATCATGACTATTCCTTTCGTGATTGTCCCATCTTGTTAAGGCTTGGGAGGGATGTATGTGTTTTGACAATCATGATACTTCGTCCTTCATTTTTGAATCTTTTCAAATCCCTCTAGCTCCAAAGCTACGTCGGTATACATGCGCAACCCATTGGATCAGAATTGCAGGGAGTCTGCCGAGAGAAAAATAGCGATGGAAGCTTCCAAACTCTATATGATATGTCATGCTTTAACAGAGTGAAACGAATTTGGGTGACAAATAATTCCTACCATATTTATTTGTGTTGCTTTAACGTTCAATAAGACTCTCAATGAGTATCACTGATTGGATTATTCAGATCTTATGTGCGTGCCCAAAAACTCTCATACTGATTGTGGTGAGTTGCTCTATTCAGAAATACTTCGTGAATTTGCATCCTCCAGATGATAATTTTTGATATCCTATGTAGTTTTCCGATTTCTGGTATCTATCAACTCATGAAAGTTCATTGCTTTTGACCCGTTTGCCCAACGATATGACTGCGGTGGATAGAGCCATCACTGGCATGTAATCGCTTATATGCAAACTTTTCTAAGGAAACCGGGTACAATTTGCGTCCTATTCTTTTGCTTGGTAGCCGCATGCATCGATTTACGAAAACCGAGAGATAAACAAGCCTGCGTTGCTTGCGTGTCTTTTCTTTGAGTGAGAGTACCTCCGTTGAGATATGAGCGTATCCTAAGGCAGGAACGGTCGACCGGCAACCAGCAATGGCATCACCGCAATTGTTTGCTCCCATGATAAGCAGCTCCGTGGGTGACCGCTAAAGTACGCCACCAACTCAAACTCTGATTCAGCTTGGCTGCGCAGCTTGTCCATACAAATGGTTTAGTATTTACTATGTGAATGTGATAAAGTTGGTCAGCAGTTTCCACCATAAATTGCAGAAAACTGCCATAAGCAATAGGCAATGCAGCAGAGAACTTGACATTGCTTTTCACCATTATATCAAGCAATTTCATATTTCGACTGCATATTTTCCTCAAATAGGAATGAGACCGGTTGACTGAGGCAATCCAACAATTTTTCGAAAATAATGAAAATCGCCTGGGATTGAGCATGACCACGTTACGGGTTTTTACAATCTCTGTCTTTAACCTTAAATTTCAATTGAAATGTTTTAACTGAGGATGGGTGTCTGTTCCGTCTAATTTCAAGCGAGCCTTCCTCTACTCATTTTACTGGATGATAGCACCTGCTACGCATATCCAGTATGCTTCAGGGAGTAGTAGATCCGAAAAACCAAATGATCATGCTGGGCAATGATCAGATGGTTTAGCAAGCCTTGTTGCAAACCAGGCAAAGATATGCTGCAGACAGATGTTATGCAAATCTACGTGTTTGATTCATTCGAAAACTGATGACTAAGGCGTAGATGCATTTTAAGTGGATGGAAGTGGAGATCATATATTCCAAACAGAACATTATAGAATTTTACCCATGTGTCTTTAGAATATCTGCATTTTACACATTTAACGTTTTGAGTTTGCACCAATGGTGTATCTTTGACTCTTTAATGTCAAAACAGTTCACATTTGAAAGATTTCTAATTGGAGAACTCTTACACTATAAAGGTTCAGCACATTGCTACACATCTTCCTTTCTCTAGCCTTTTTTATTCTATTACAAACGCACTCGTAATTTGTCTGCTGTCTTATTTTTGACTTATATATACCATGATGTTAGGAATTTTCATGTTATCGCTGTTACCATGAACTCGCAGTCTGGGTACAAGATTTCTGATCAAAGTAACTTAATATATAACCGCATCCAAATTTTTGAGTACGACTGAATTAAAGATTAAATCCAGAGAAAGGAGTGTCTCTGTGTGCAAGAATTGTGTAGTGATCTCCTAAACAACATTGTTCAGTACTGTGGTATCTTGCAAATAAGAATCCATCCATATTTTGAAAAATGTTAAACTCAGTTTGAGTCAGTTTGTTGGATTTGAAAGCATTACCTTTCAGAAAAGAAACCAGGTCATGAATGTACGGATACCACAGAAATGCACCAGCCTATAACGGCCTCATATTAGCACCAAACTGCTGTTTTGAAAGTATGCAAATTCATTATCACTGCTTTAAAATGACAACAGATGCGTTGCAAATGAAGTAGCTCTAGGAAAGCACGAACTTTGTACGGATGTTTGAGCTCTACAACGTAAAAAAATGCAGAAACCATGCAGCTTTGGCTTGCAACCAAACGATAATACAATTTTGCGGTTGCGGTTGCACAATCACAGAGATTTCCCTCACTTACCAAAGACTGATTCAATTTATACTCATCTGTAGTTCAATGTGAACTGTAAATCTATTTTGTAATACAACGGAACAGACAAGCTAATGAAATGTTCGGAATTTTCTAATGAACCCTCTCCATATTTTTACCGGTGCTTAAGTTACAAAAGTTTGCTACACTTATTATACTTTAAATACTGCTTAGCAAGGAAACTTTGTGCTATGCCAAAGTCCCTGGTACCTGCACTCAACGGCGATAGTGTATACTTATTCACCAACGTTGGATTATATATACAGGTGGCTAATTCCTTTATTTCTATTCCTTTATTCTATTCAGCAAGACTTGTTTGTCCAAGGGAAGATAGATCACTGGCTTTGCCTGGGGAATGGTATTTTCTAGGTAAACGCATATCGACATGCTGCGTCACTAACTTATAGTGATATGTCGCAAATTAACGTTAAAATGAAATGCTAGATTTCACAGAGATAGTCGCTTTGGTTTAAAATTATAGCTACGAGTTTTCACACGTCAAACGTGTGGGGATCGTCACAATTTAGAACAAACATACATTCTGGCATTTTTCCATATGCAGGTACAACATGTTCTATAAAATCGCTTACACAACTGCAAGTGAAAGCAACAGTTCAGCTCTTATATTTACTCTCAAACTCATGCAATTAAAGTATTTTTTTGGCCTATTTTCGAACTGTGGCTAAAACACTGTTAAGTTCCATATTACTTCTGCTTGAATCTGGTATTTGTACATTATATCACACAATGTACACCTAGCTGAACAGAACTGTTTTCCAGGATGCTTTGTTTCATCAATTAGATCATTTCATTCTGAAAAGCATGTAGATGTGTTTACGCCAAAGATGCCAACACACCTCCTATAGACACAAACTAACCTTCAAACAGAAGCTCAACTCATTGGGGAATAACTCGACCAGCTATTTCTTTAACCTTGCAAGCACTGAGTCACTAATACAAAGATTAAGTCACTTAGCTAAGCGGCAGCTGATAGTTCCTGATTCAGCAAGATATAAGTGAGCACTTAGTTGCTACATTATGGAAACTCCAGCTGGATCGATCTTTTCCAGGCAAATTCTTCATGATGATGTACATATAATAGATCTGCTCATAATTTGTATGTTTTTCTAATGGCTTGCACATTTACTTACTGTTAGCCCTATGTTTCCAACATTTGTTTTGCAGTCCCACAAAAGTTAAATCAAAAGAGTAGTATCGATTAAATATAGTTTTAATTCGATGGAATGTCAATTTATGCCATAAGTAAATTTGTATCGCCATTTTACCGCGACAAATATTCACTGGCTACTTTTGTCTGGATATCTACTTATGTTTATTGGCAGATGCTTGCCGTCCGCTCCCAAATGTTTGGACTAGGCTTTTCTTGGCTATAACATATAAATACTGGACTGCTCATAAAACCATTGAAATTGTAGTCAATTTGCTTGTATGGCGACGGATGGAGAGTCCGCCCCATCAAGTATCACCAACATACTGTTTGCCGTTAGCTTAAGAATCAATGTACGCTCAGTCCACTCACCTTTGTTCTGAAATAAATTATTGCTCTCGATGTGATGAACTGAGAGTTCGTTGCAACGCTTCCATATTTTAGATAGTCCTGCACATGCCCGGAAAAGTATTAGAATGCAGTTTTGAACTGTTGGGCGTTGGCACCAGTAAGCATCCATCGGATCTGTCATGATTCGAATCCATGACCACAACTGTATTTATACACCAGCAGATAGCTTATGCCAATGTGCCATGGGGGAACAGCGGCAGACCGACATGTTTTGCAAGCTGTCGATGATAAAGTGAGTCTTATCTGCAATTTCGTGCAAGTTTTAAACGTTGCAAAGTATATAGTCGGTCCAGAGATACACGACTTCCACGTACCACATGGCAGTTCGAAACTGTCAGGGTAAACATTTTAAGGTGTTCATGAATGGGTGTGTGATGTAAATAATAGAGGATGTTTCGCAGCAGCTGATAAAGCCCAAAGTTCGAAACGGCGGCCTAGTGATTTTCGCATATGTAATATACTAGCTGAAATTGAAAGTATTGCAATGAACTCTCAATTAATTACAAAGGATTGCGCTGTTTAGTGATACAGTCAGATTCCGCACTGCAAATTCAACTCCTGCGGTTAATGTCAATCCGCATGGGTAAAGCTTGATTGGATTCATGCGCTTTAGTGGTGCTTCAGTTTTGCTTTCTTAAGCTACATTCCAACGTCATAAAGTTACTTAGGATTTCAACGGGTTGTGTACTTTTATAGGCAGCTATGATGCCCTTACATGATGCAACCGTCGAATGATCGGTACACGCGTTTACTCGAGTGAAACCAGCCGGTACACTTAAACCGCATCTCCGCACAGTACCGATGAAAGTTCCGCACTTCTTGGAGCCTCATCAGCTTTTCTGAAATTTAAACAGTTACAAACACAGTGTAATTACAGCCTCATCTTTTTTAAGCACGAAAGCGGTACAAAGCACTGAGTGCGGTATTACTGTCCTATTAGCCACCCTGCATTTTCCAGATCCTGCGGAAGAATTATGCTTAAACCCGTGACCTGTTTTCTTCAAAACTTGAAACAATTTATTACCGAGAAACCAAAATTTGTGGATAACAGCCCATTTAACACTTGGCAAGTAGGTTTTCTTTATCCTGCCGCTTTGCTTGATGTTGCCAGAAACCCAGTATTAAAGATCCTCTTAGGTTTACGCAAACTTTTTGACTGTCAGGTATGAAGTTTCTAGTTAATCTGAACTATTTCGACGTGATGCCCCTTCTCAAATGGGCGCCCACAAACTGTCGTATTAGGTGTACTGTATTTGAATCTAACTGCATTAACACCTGGTGGTTTATAACTGGGTATACTAGGTCCGAAAGTGTATTTCAGCTATGCCATAGATGTAACAATGAAGACCAATAAGTAAAACTCTTTCTTTTTGCTGAGTTATTTAGTCTACGTTTTCACACTTTAAAAATTGAAGGCGATTGTGTTTACTATACAGAAGTGCTATGGGACACAACTCAAATATTAGCCACAGCAATAATTATTAAGGACACAATTGAGCAAACAGAACGACCCGATTTGCGCTGTAGTAAGGCACGAAGGCGAAGCGAACCAGCAGGAGCAAAGAGCAACGTAACGCGTGACTCACTGAGAAAACTCGAGTGCAGGAAAGTTCAACTAGTGAACTCGAAGTTAAAATAATCGTTGTTGCCAAATACTAAATTGGTGACTGTATCCCATCCGCTGAATTTCCTTTCCCTTGTGCTTTTGGATTTTAATAATCAAATTTTTCACCCTCGTATCAAACATCCGACGGTTATATATGTTGAAGCCACATATAGGGGTCAATTTAAACCAACAAACGCATTATTTACCTATTTCAAAACAAAGTCCATTTTATCAGTTTTCTAGTTTATGTCCATTGAGAGCTGTTGTAGTTAAGGCGCGCGTTATGCTTAGCTCTGTCGCCCTTGCACAAATTCAAGTCAATTCTTATCTTATTATTATTTGCCCAATTTTATAGTAATGTCAAATCAAGTATAGTCCTATGCACAAGAGCGCGTACTATCACTGAAACGTTTGCAGCTGTCATGCATTAAACGATTGTGAATCAATAAACAATAGCAACGTACTTGGCACAAATACGAAACTGATACGCTTAAGATGCCACAATTTAGGGCAACGGAAATCGTCGAGGGGAATGCTCCACCTCCCAGAACAACGCAGACTCTAAGTCTTAGGCTTGTACTGCAGTATATATCGGCCCCTGTATGACCTTATCATGGCGCACCAAATATTGACTTACCACAATCACGCTTGTCGCGACCTGTTGCAAGTCGGCCTAATTACCAATCTGTCCACGCAATACAGCCGACTTGATTGCCGACAAAACGTTTTCTCCTTTGGATATCCAGAACCTGAACACATTTCAAACTCGCTTTATTTTTGTCTCCAATTTAACCTTTCTAAACAATGACTTATACCGTAGAAACGACCATCGAACAAATGCGCTCAAAATTTCTGCTACCGTACTTAGTGCTATGGAAGCAACTTCTATACCCAGCAGGAGTAATAATTTCATTGATCAGTTTAGAACTTAGCCAAATCCATTCCCCTCTCTACAAATTCAACAAGCCTGTTTGGTCAAAGAGTCATATCTCTAAGTACCGGCAGTATTCAAATTAGAGTACATAACATACTTGCTTCGTCATACACATTGCCTATCTCGCCAAGTCCTCGAGTTGAAATACGCACTTGACATTCATGCATCACACAGGTGCATTTAAAGTCTAAAATCTCAGTCCTTTAGAAACCACTCTATACTTGATCCAAATAATTGTTAGCCCAGTCCTTACTTTTCTCCTAGTCTCCCCGTCGTCCTATTACATCCGCCCTTCATAACACTTACAAACAACTTGTGCCAGAATTGATGAATCGAAAGCTTTTAAACCAATGCCGGCACTTTCCCTACTTCTTGGAATTCCCTGTAGCCTAATTTAATCAGACCGCTTTATTCACCGTATTAGGGACTCTAACGCTGACACCCATACTACTGTTACTCGTTGGTTCGCCTTTGCTTTAAGGTGGCCACATTATTACCTACGCCTCTGATAAACTGAATAAACTGTAGGGTAACGAGGGTTTATTTTATGGTGGGCAATATAAGAAAAATAACTGATATCTCAAAAGCTTCAACAATGTATGCCACCCATGCCTACGGTCTTGAATTAGCGGCGTCTGTATCCGGATTTGCCTGTCAATGTGACCTCCATTGGGACAGCCAAATGACGCCTGCGCCTACAGAGGGACCATGGGTGTTGCACCACCCACAGTTCCACCCACACACCCCATATACAGTGTAAACCCGAAGGAATAAGACCGGGAGGCCTGGGGATTGGAGCCAAGTTTCATCAAAGCAGTTGGCCCACACTCCTTCAAGAAGCAGAACAGAAGCATTCCGGCTTAATTAGGAAATCATGCACACAAGTGGTACACATGGCGGTGACTGAACGGTAGCCCGTGCCACGCAGGATGGTAGCACATACGCCGCCTTATTGGCCTGTATTGCTACATCGAATGGGAGCGTAGCATGGTGCTTCTATTCTGCGTGCAACAATGCCTTCTCCTGCTTCTAAGCAACGCACTTTTTGAGCAGTCCACGGAATTCTTATCGATCAAATTTTCTTGGATAGACAGCACATGAAATCAACATGCGTTTGTCATAAACTCACCTTCTTCATGTTCTGGTAATGTTATGTTCGGTTCGCCCGAGTGCAGCTTCCCTGCACTAAGTTGGCCGTACAAAATCGGTATGAGTATCCTCGTTGAATTGATTCGGTATACATAAATACATGGATTGGCGTCATCCATGTCCAATGGCAGTTCGAATACAACATATGGACATGCGTTTATCCAAACTTAAGTGTGATATGTGAAAAACTGGATAGAGCCACACCAGAATCATGATCAATGGTACTACAAAACGTGTATGGGTTTCGTTTGGAGGTCAGGCTAACAGCTACTATCGCAAGCATGACAATAAGTACTCAATATGAACTGTTGATGTTTTCAACACTTCGAGGTGACAGTCTTAAATCTTAACATCCATATTTGAAGGAACCCGATATAGGAATAGTAAAGCAACTGTTAGGTGGAATGATAAATAAACAAGTGGTGCAGCAAAATAGTGTGCACATAGGTGTTTCTGTCCATATGGACAGTCTGGTTTGCGTAGCTGATGGGGCAGATCGCACAACATACGAATGCGATGGAGTGTCCACTTCTGGTTCTGTGTCGTCGAACGGTTCCGTCATCTGGGGCCCGAGATATGTGCACATACGCAAAGAAAAATTGATGCGTAACCTTTGATTTTGACAGGTGACATCAACTAAGTCCCGCTGCCCACTGTCAAACATGCGGCTTTCCAAACAGTGTTCGCAATGTTTTGCAAATGTCCAAGTACTCAACCTTTTGTACATAACGATATGCACTTGTCTGTGGTTATAAGCTATTTGATAATTATCTGTATCGTAGTTTTCGGGTGCGGCCATTCGGTGCTCATAAAACGATTGTCACCATGCATCGATTACTTTCCGATGTAATTTACTAAGACATTGAGGTACGATTCACGTTGGCTGAAACCTTTTACTTAGTTAATCCAAAAGATTGGTTTTGTATAATGCAACCTCTGGTAGGCGCCGCTGCGCCCTCGCCTTCCATCTGCTTACTAGGTGCGTTTTTATAAGCCGCTGTAAATTCAGTACGGCTGATGAACAACTGGAAATATAACTATGCTTACACTCATCACTAACCAGCTGAGCAAAACATGAACTGGCGACACCGTGCTAATCGATAATCGGGTAACTGTCGGGATTGTTTACTTGCTACAGAATTTCTATGAAAGTATCTCTGCCAGCCTGGTTACACAAGGGACAGTCGTTGAGCACCGTGTTTCAAATCTCAAACTTTAAACTTTATGCGTATGGTTAGCTGCCAAGCGCTGGTAAGCTTTTGATTCAAGCTTATCCATCGAACTGGAAACATACTTAATACTTCTTCACCATAGCACTGATCTGTATCAAGCCCACAATTCGCTCGAAAACTCCGCGGGCACCTCAAATACGAATGAGCTCATGGATGGTCTAAATCATTATCCTGCGATGCACCAGTTCTCTAAGCGTCGTGATAGTTAGCATAGGGCAGCTTGTGAAGCTCCGGTCATGCGATCTACAAATAGTTTTCAAGAAAGAATGTAGATAGCTTACTCTGGTGAGTAATACCATGGAGTTTCCATAGTGCTGTGAATCGCGGCCGATTAATAATTCGAAGAGGAAGACGCCGTAGCTCACCGTCTCGGTCTATCACCATACTAGACTCCACTTGAGATGGTTCTGATGAATACAACATTATAATAGGCGACGCGTAAAGTCATCGCGAAATATAACGGAGTTCAATAAGCCCACTAAAAGTAGGTTAGATGTGGCAGGTGCAATAAGGATACTACGTTACACGGAGTCATTAGTTAATCATTCTAGTATGGAACTGTGCCTAAGCGCGACTTAAATATGCAATAATGAATAAGGATGATACCAAAAAATGACGGAGATGGAATAAGCAATTTTTCAAGTCATCAGGGAATTGTGCGATTATGTCCACTGAAGGCTATCCATGTCGGAAAGTAAAACCAGAACCGGTTATGATCGTCCCTTGTCCGAGGTGAGTGAGAATTAACAGGGATGTAGAACCACCAGGCAATCCTTCAGGTACTGGTCATTCATTCTGACCGCTAGCATATCGCGACCAATTCATTAGTGCCTTGAATGCTACCTGTGCGTAAGCATTTTGATTCGGAT
>OX104071.1:34354152-34428193 GCA_944474145.2 Dicrocoelium dendriticum | reverse complement strand
TTTTATTAGTGACTCAGTGCTTGCAATGTTAAAGTAGTAGTTGGTCGAGTTATTCCCCAAAGAGTTGCGCCTCTGTTTGAATGTTAGTTTGTGGCTATAAGAGGTGTGTTGGAATCTTTGAAGTAAACACATCTACATGCTAGTCAGAATGATCTGATTTAACTGATGAAACGATGCATCCTGAAAAACAGCTCCATTCAGCCAGGTGTACATGGTGTGATATAATGTACAAATACTAGATTCAAGCAGAAGTAATATAGAACTTAACAGTGTTATAGTCACAGTTCGGAAATAGGCCAAAACAGTATTTAATTGCATAAGTTAGAGTAAAGGCTGAACTGTTGCTTTCACTTGCAGTTGAGTTAGCGATTTTATAGAACATGTTGTAGCTGCATATGGCAAAATGCCAGAATGTATGTTTGTTCTACATTGTGACGATCCCCATACGTTTGACGTGTGAAAACTCGTAGCTATAATTTGCTACTAAAAACGACTATCTCTGTGAAATCTAGCATCTCATTTTAACGGTAGCTAGCGACAGATCACTATTAGTTGAATACGGACGCAAAATGTTGATATCCGTTTACCTAGCAAATACCATTCCCTAGACACAGCTAATGATCTATATTCCCTTGGACAAACAAGTCTTGCTGAATAGATTTAAAGGAATCAGCCATCTGTACATATATTCCAACGTTGGTGAATGAGTATACACTATCGCCGTTGAGTGCTTGTATCAGGGACTTTGGCAAAGCACAAAGTTTCCTTGCTAAGCAGCATTTAAGGTTTAATAAATGAAGCAAACTTTTGTAACTTAAGCACCGGCAACAAAATGGAGAGGGTTCATTAGAAAATGTTGAACATTTCATTAGCTTGCCTGTTCGGTTGTGTTCCAAAAGTGCTTTTACAGTTCACATTGAACTACAGATGAGTATAAATTAAATCAGTCTTTGGAAAGTGAGGGAAATCTCTGTGATTGTGCAACCTCAAAAGTAACAGCCCAACCAAGTATATTATCGTTTGGTTGCAATCCAACGCCCCATGATCTCTGCATTTTTTGCCTTGTAGAGATAAAAATCCGGACAAAGTTCATGCTTCGCTCGAGCTACTTCATTTGCAACGCATCAGCTGTCATTGTAAAGCAGCGATAATGAATTTGCATACTTTCAAAACAGCAGTTTGGTGCTAATGTGAGGCCGTTATAGATTAGTGCATTTATGTGTTATCCATACATTCATGACCTGGTTTCTTTTCTGAAAGGCAATGGTTTTAAATCCAACAAACTGACTCAAACTGATTTTAAAATTTTGCAAAATGTGGATGAATTCTTATTTGCAAGATAACCCAGTACTGGACAAAGTTGTTTCCGAGATCACTACACAATTCTTGCGCACGGAGGCATTCCTTTCCCTTGATTTAATCTTCAATTCAGTCGTAGTCATAAATTTGGATACGGTCATATACTAAGTTACTTTGATCAAAAATCTTGTACCCAGACTGCGAGTTTATGGTGACAGAGATAACATGAAAATTCCTAACATCATGGTATATATAAGTCAAAGGTTGTTTATCTTGTTTATCTATCGGTTTCCGTAAATCGATGCATGCGGCTACCAAGCAAAGAATAGGACACAAATTGTGCATGGTTTCCTCAAAAAAGTTTGCATATAAGCGATTACATGCCGGTGATGGCTCTATCCACCGCAGTCATATCGCTGGGCAAACGACTCAAAAGCAATGAACTTTCATAAGTTGATAAATGCCAAAAATCGGAAAACTACATAGAATAGCAAAAGTTATCACCTGGAGGATGCAAATTCGCGAAGTATTTCTGAATAGAGCAACTCACCACAATCAGTATGAGAGATTTGGGCACGTACGTAATATCTGAATAATCCAATCAGTGATACTCATTGAGTGTCTTGAGAAACGTTAAACCAACACAAATAAATATAGTAGGAATTATTTGTCACCCAAACTCGTTTCACTATGGTAAAGCACGACATATCATATAGAGTTTGGAAGCTTCCATCGCTATTTTGCTCTCAACAAACTATCTGCAATTCTGATCCGATGGGTTGCACATGTAAATCGACGTAGCTTTGGAGTTTGGGGGTTTTGAAAAGAATAAAAATGAAAGACGCAGTATCATAATTGTCAAAACACATGCATCCTTCGCAAGCTTGAACACTATAGGACAATCACGGAAGGAATAGTCATGATTTGTCGCAAAACGATGTCCATGGATGATGTTGTTAGTTCACCCGAAAGGTTACTTGTTTCCTTCAATTATATAACACGCAACCCAAAAATAAAGAAACGCGCTTTTCACTCATAGCAAAACGAAAAGCGCAAAAAATGAAAGCTCCTTTATAATTCCTCCTTGCACGAAATGACTGAGTCATCTCACAGTTGTAGTCATCTGATTATTCACTTAAAAATCAAAAATGTTAGAACTCTGACTAAACTATTGTAAAACCCTTTCAAAAGAGCTCTGGATAATGGATGCGTATACCTTGCAGAGATCAGCAATGAGATGGCCTGAGCAAACAATGTTAACGGTGATTACCCAGGTGATCTAATTGGCAGAGATTTTTCTAGTCTTTAGCAGGTTCCGATGAGAAATGGGAAGCATTTTGATTAAATCAAACAATAGACGAAATGTCACCATCTTATCATAGAAGCGCGTCGTCGTTCTCTGTCGTACCTGAATGCTTTAGTCAACCATGAGGCCATTGAAACTAAAAATGCTGACTTGCCTTTACACCACTGCTCGGTGCATTGCAAATTTTCTAACCGAACTTATAGACCGCAGTATTCAAACCATAATATCGGTGTTACAGCGCTTTGTCTCTCAAGGAATCACAATCAATTCTGTTCTTCAGCAAAGCAACTATTCCCACTGCAATCACATGAATCAAGACCAGAAATCAGTTAAAGGTTGAGAATTCTTTTCGGTAAACTCTCGTCAGATCCAAACGTTTACATAAAGCTGGTTGTGTGGGGTAAGCGTCACATCGGGTTAGAATTGATTTCTAACCTGATTGAACGGTCAAAATCGGTGACCAAAGACGGCTACAGATAACAAAAAGTGCACGAAAGCCACATTAATACACAAGCTTCAGCAATCTAAAGTAAATAGAAAAGGTCACAAAGGGAAAACTAACTAACCATGTCAGTCGGCCACTGTAGTGGTATCGGCCGTATGGTTCGTTTATGTACACCTAATTCTGACTTCAGATGGTAGATGCAGGTAGCCTGGGCAATAGACAAGATCACCTTGCGGAATCCTTGCGAAAAGCGTTCAGGTAATGAGTAGATGACCTTAAAGTCATTCTCACATGCAGTATGGCCACTTTCGAGGAGGTGCGACATGATTGAACTGTCTGAGGACCTCATTTCGCCTTTGTAAAACCACGCCGGGATGTGCTCGCGAATGCTCTGGAACCAGCGTCTCGTTCTGCGACCCACGTATCGTGCATCACAGGAGCAAGAGTAGTGGTAAACGAGCACTGAACGGGTCAACGAGGGAAGTTTTTCTTTTAAGGGTTTTGTAATCAACGGCTTGTTGTGGTAAACAGATCTTAAACGAGCTGCAAAATAAGTTTTCACAACAGCATCTTTCAGAGGTCGATGTAAGCTATCATCTGCAATATTGCCCTTAAATATCAAAGCTCTGAACTACTCTTTCTTGCGAGCAATGCTCCTGAGTGGCTTTATCTTTCGTTCCTTTAGCTGCCTCATGATAAACTTATCGGGGTAACCATTTTCCCGAAGGGCGTCGCTGATTCTTTGTAGCTTCTCGTTAACGGTATCCGGAGGGCAAATACTGCGCCCCCTGAGGATAAGAGATCGGATCAAAATCCTCTTGTGCAGTATAGGCACTGCGCCGTGAAAGTTAGTGTGCTGTACGGTTCACTTATACTTTCTGTGTACCTTTCTGCTACATATGCCGTCCGAGTTGCGGATGACTTCTACATCCAAGAAAGGTAGTCGTTTCCCGTTTTCTTGTTCTCAGGTGAATCGCAGATTCTCATGTACCTCATTAAAGACTCTCAGCAATAGTTCTGCATGCTTTTCAGATTCGTAAAGCACGAAGGTCTCATTGACATACCGTACGCACATTTCCTTTCCAAAAATGTACGTCCTGAGTAGGCCATGTTCTAATTTCGTCATAAAGATTTGTGTATTTCAATTTTAAGATTAGAAAGCGATACGACATTATTACCAACCTAATATGTAGCTAGGATATAGAGTATTCAGATTTGCCGACTCTAGAGTAGCACTGTTGCTGTTTGCAACCGAAAAGCATGTACATTTTCTTTCTAATCATGGAGTGCTACGTCTCCAAACTCTACGGTTGAAATGCAGTGCTACCCAACTACTATACCAAGACGTCATCTAAGTGGCAAATGAACTCACATTCGCTGCATGTTTGATTTTAGCGTACATCATTTAGGAGTCCTCAGCAACAACGGGGAACAACTGAAGAGCTAAATATATGTGCGCCACAGCACAACCACGCCATGTCGTCTTCTTGGCTCAGAACAAACAAGCGGCCAACAGCATCGGATCTTGTGTTCATCACAATATAATCTAGGGTAGATCTGTTAACCATATACCTTAATTTGGTAGCAGTGATTTCCAGCAATATTTCTATGTTTTAAGTGATGTGAAGTATCCAGACAGGAAAGCTGAGGCCATGCACGCAATTACGCGCTACGACCCGTTGGCCCAGCTTATTAGTGCCATAAAGTGGTCATTCTTCCCATGAGATTTCTGGGTCACCACGATGGAATTCATCGGTGGACACAACGGGCTGATGAAAGATGATTCAGACACATTGTTTTATAATGAATGCAAAGCAGTTTTCTGTTAAGTATCAGGACGCAAAATCGGACATTAGTACACACGCTGCATTTGGAGAGTATAGATATTTAAATACGTTTATCTTTATATAAACAGAAATATTCGTAACGCAATTTGACCACTGCACTCAATTGCTTTAAGAAGGCACGGTAACATACCAAGCAAATGTAGCGGTATAACTATTGCCAGCTACAAAATGCTGCATAAATACGCCCGTGGCCCTAAAACATGAGGTAAGCATTGTTTCCTTCCAGATGGCTGACGGTCAGAAAAGAAGTACTGCAGGCAAGTCAAACGTAGTGAGGACGCCATATGTCTTAATTTAAACGTGTTTGCTATTGGGCAATGTTTCAGATCTTGTTGCGCCGCCGTTAAGTTGCTGCTAATTTTTCTTTACCCTAAAGTTCTACTGTAGAACCTGAGTTTCTTGAGCAACCGTGGATAGCATGGAGTCCACATTAATCGCTCAAATGTACTAAATACAGCAGCAAAGAAAGTGATGGAGCCGTTGACGCAGCACTGTAATGTAAAGATACAAATTAGGTTCATAGCCTAAGGAAGCTAATCGTCATTACTCCAATCCACAAAGAGATAAGCATGACTGAATCTAAAAACACTGGCATTTCTTCTTTCTACCGCTTCTCTCCAACATCATGGGGTCCATTGCCGATAATCTGGTGACTTATCCATGAAATCGAGAAATTACTGCATTTTAGTAGCATGGAACCTGTTGACGGAGACGGTGCACCACTGTGGTGGATTAAAGGTAGATACTACTGCGCCGTGTATAAGTAGTGTGGTGGTGCAAGATGACACACCAACAGCGAGCCCTGCCGACTTCCCCAAAGTTGAAGATGACATCAGATTTACAGTTCCATGTGCACGAAAAGTGAACACAGAGGCAAGCACCAGTTGGGGAACACTCCATGGAAATCACGCAGATGAGCGGACGCCTCCAAAGTATGAACGAACACACCTAGTGTAAGCCACTTTAGCAATAACCAGATTACCGTCTGCCCCTTGGTTTCTAACACCACGAGTTTTCTAATGGCCCTGAGCTGCATGCCCCAGTCAATCGACGTTGATGTGATTTAACCAGATTTCCCGAAGTCACTTTCTCGTTTAGATCACGTGCTTCTCCTATTTAAGCCTTAATATTGCGACCTATGTGGCGTTCTCTTAAAATGGAAGGATAAATTCCTTCCATTGTTATTTAACAACCAGCGTTCAGACATGTCTGTCCGACCCCGTATAAGTCTAGTGTGGTCGGCTCAGGGCAAAGTTTACCGTGATCCTGCACTATCTCACACGGATTATCGATACTCACTACTTGCTGTTGCTAACGTTATTAAGACAGGAAAAAGATTCAGTCGAAGCCCGATCAACGTTTACTCCATTAGTAGCTAAAAAAGTACGTCAGTGGGCGAAGAGAATTATGATGGAGTTCAGCATGTGTCAATATCTGGTTTGCGCAATACAGCACCAGAGCACCCAGTAGTACAGGCACGGAATGCATGTGCTGCAGCGCGCTTCCATCAAAAGTGACCAAGGCGCAATGGTACCATTGGAATTAGTTGGTTTCAGAGAATTAAAATAGGCGTAAAATCCTGATAACTAACACTTCGTACTGTTAAGACGGGCTTTCTAACGCACAGACATTAGTGCTTTTGTCAAACTTTAAGCGCTCAGGCTGGTTCTCAATGCTTAAGCTTTGCGGTCATATGTAAGAACGATCTCACAGTACTGGAGAAATAGCTAACTTTGACTTCTAAATACACATTTGTATCGCGTGATTTTTCTTACTAGCATGGGCTCATTCTTTTATGTATTTACTGAACAGTAACGTCTATTACGGGCGCACCAACAGTTGACAATATGATTATGCCACATCCGCAACTCGTGTGCAACTACTTAGTGCAACACCGTATTAGCACAAAAATGTGGGTTTACTCCTTGAAACTGGTCTAATAATGAAGCCTCTTGAAAGGCTGCAGAAAACTGCCACCGCTAATGTATGTAGACCAAGGAACGTACTCCCCGAATCGGTCATTTCCTTCCTGACACAAACCGTATTTAAATGCCGTAGGATGCTCACTCATTTAAATGCATTTTGGCAACTAACATTATCCCTGATAAGAAATCAAATACAATGAATACTTAAGATAAAATTAAAAATAAAAGATAAAAAGGAAATAAATAAAATCGCTTTATCTTCTAACGTTCAGCTAACTCCATGGGACCACCTAATGGTTGTCGTAGAGCAGGGCCTGCTTATCCTTTGGTGAATGTTCACTGTCCAAGTACCCACAATGGTCATTTATCCTAGTGCTGCTGCTTACCAACCCAACAAAACTGTTCCTTTTCGTTTCTGTTTCTTTCTTGCAACGCAATCATCATCGAAGTGGCTAGACTTTATAGTCCGGGTCCCAGCTTTTTGAACGGTTACACACATCTATTCCCTGCGGATTTGGCATACAAACTTTAGTTTCGTTATTGACCTAAGCCCATTTTACCTTTTCTGTTATTTCACTCGGACATATAAGAGCATAGGTTACCACAAGAAAAACCCACGCAACATACAAAACAATGTGACCCAAGAAAGCAACTGAGGTAAAACTATGCACAGGAGCTCCGCTGGCTCAGAGTACTAAACTGCTTGCTACCCAGGATGCTCTTACCCAATCTAAGATCAAAATTTTCTCAATCGATAACTCTATCTCAGTTTGCAACGCACTAGAGCGTGTAAGTACCCTACTGGAAATTATGACGAGCCCTCAAGTCTAGCACTTGTTACTGGCATGTGCGCTTATCGACTAGACCGCCGCAGAATAAGTCAACAGAAAGCGTCGCTCTAACAACACAGTGACCTTTAATCCCTCGGATTGTATCCCGCCCGATGTCTTACGGAATATCTTATTTAAGGCTGACGATATGGTAGGCACAAGGTGCATTTGCAAAAGGCTTAATAAGAAAGTTCAACATCACTCGTGTCGAATCCTATTGATATTCCACATTTCATTAACAGCCAGCGAGTGCATAAACGAACGGGACCAAATTATTGACAGTGCTTTCAAAACACTGAGGTTAATTGCTGATAGAAGGCCTTTACAAAGGATACTTTTGCATTAACAGTACGAATGTATTCAAAAAGTCGACCCACTGCCAATTAGTTTTTTCACATCTACAGCATCCACTGGACTCGTCTCCAGCTGCATAGTCGACACACCTACCTGTGATAGAAGCCACCAAAAACCAATCCACCAGCAAAATAAACCTTTCTGTTTCCCCGACAATGATGATGGACGCGGCAATTATCCCACGAGTTCCGCACTCACCGCCATAAATCCAAGAACTTACTATCGCGAAAAAGTTACGTAAAGCAGGTTCAGAATACCGGGAGTCATTATGTTGGTCTAGAGTTAAACTCCAAATCATTCTCCATGCAGATGGGCATTCAGGGGAACAAACGAACCCATAAAACTAATGTGCAGTTTCAGTTCAATGGAATAACCATGATAGGAGCACGAAAGCGCGGTGTATCCGGTTGTCGCAACTGACACTGCAAGAACCAAAATAAATAACAACCGTAGAACAGTGGTTTTCAGGGATAATAGAACATGTAGAAAACAGGAACAATAAAGAAATGCTTTTGACTGATCAGAATGGAAACCTAATTAAGGAGCTGAAACAAATCGAATTCTGGAACCCCACTGAGTTCGTGACAGCGTCTTGTTTGGCACGGCCTCTCTAGTCTCCCATCCACGATTACGACATGCACCTGCCTGACCAAGTTTCTCAGTCAATATCTTCATGGCTGGATGCCATACCATGGACAGGCCACCACGAGGCTCTGCCCAAATTGGTGCAGCCACGGCGTATAATGTAAGCCGAAGAAGCTGATGGACGATCATACGGAGGACATGGCGTAGCGAAAGTAAGCGACTAAATTTTGGCAAACCCTCTAGTGGGACAACAGAAGGCATTTTAATAAAAAAAGAACTTGCTGACCTCAGCATTGCTCACCCGGTGTTCCCAACAGATGTGGATAATACTCCGCAAGCACTGGTGGTCAAACACCGCCAAGCGTTTAATATCCTCGTGGAGAACTGGCCTGGTCTCGGATCCACAGAGTAAAACCGGTCTTACCGCAGCGTTATACACCCTATCTTTCATTGACAAACTGATATTCCGCCGTCTCCATAGATGGTTATGTCTTTGAAAATCCCCACGGGCGAAGTAACTTTCTCAGTGAAGTGACCACCGGAGGTACAGAGCTACAAAGGTAAGTGAACCGATTCACCACTTCAAGTTGCTGTCCGGAAATAGCTAAAACCGGAGGTGTGTCGACCCACTTTTGCAACGGCACTCTGCACTCTGAAGGTGCAAACCACATGCCGAAGCGGGCAGCGTTAAGCACAATTCGGTTAGGTTCTGTTTTCATAGCCAATGCATCAGACCCAAGGAGAACAACGTTGTCCACATACCCAAGGTTTGTCAGTTGGTCACCTGGAGGAATTGCCACTGCAGTGGAGTCTGAAAGAACCGCGGAATTCATGATAATTTCGATACAACTGTTGGAGAGGAGAGGAAATATAGGACAAGTTTGTCGTTTTGCACTTGTCGTGGAGAACTCTGGAGAGAGTTTCCCGTAGACCCTACATGGAGTCGGGAAGTACGGTAGACTAAATTCAGAATGGAAAAAGTTTAGCTGGCACGCCGTTCGTGGATGGGCAGTGCCCCAAGCTGTCACCACCAACCGAGTCGAAGGTAGCTTTCAACTTAAGAGAAGCCATCATAGTCGGTTGTATTTATGTATCTGCTCTAACACTTGGCGAAGTGTAAATATGTGGACACTGCAACCACGACCACAGCGGAATGCAGCTTGGTAGTCCGTGATTCGGTTCTCACTGGCAGCAGTAATTCGTCCAAGAAAGATACCCATGGGAAGCCATACGGAACCTAAATAAGACTAAGGCTCCGATGGTTTTTGCACAAAGCACGCTGTCCCTTCTTGAAGATGGCATGACAGTTGATAGTCGTCAGTCTGAAGACACTTCTTTAGTGCCCCAAATGGTGTTAAAAGAGAAGCAAGTCCTGTCAGCAAAAAGGCACCACCATCTTTCAACAAAAATGGGGGTAGGTCGTCGGCTCCAGGAGCTTTGTAGCTTTTCAACACAGAAAGCTCATGTCGAATCTCTTATGAAGTGGTAGGTGTGACATCAACTTCCCACGTACGCTAAAGTGATTCGGCAAGCGGCAGACCTGCTGTATTGATCCTAAAAGTCATCCGGCCAAAGTGGGCTTGTCAACGACAATTAGAATGGTTCAACTGTCAATTTGCTTAGCCATTATCTCCCTAACTGATGGCTTTCTCAGACATGGGTTTTGTATGAGCTGGAATAGCACTCAGTTGCTTCCGATGGCACTGGCTTTCTCTATCACACGGATCTCTTCAATCTATCAACATTCCCGGTTAACTCGATGACTTTGTCAGATGTCGTTTCAGGTACTTACGGATATGACAGTTGAAATGTTCGCTGAGCTGGGCAATTTGGTTGAAAACATTTCGTCACCAATCGAGGTGACATCATCAGTGCGTAGTTGAGTGGCGTGCAGTAGCGTAGAATAGCGTAGAGGAGCCTCGGTGAGAGTGCGAATATACTGAAACTCGTAACATCGGAACCCGTTTACGTGCCTCTATCAAACTGATCGACGCTTCAGACATTCATTCACAGTTGCGACGTTATATGTTGGGTGTACTGCAAGCGTCAAAGACATTCTCTATACACACTTGAGATTATCCTAGACAGTGTATGGTTCACTAACCTCATTCCTCGCTTACAATTGGTGGACCAGGTAGTAGTGATGTTGCTGAACCGCAGCCTGCGATTTCAAGTTATAAGTAAGCATATTAGGAGATGGGTGCTTCTTTGAAATAGGAAGCATAAGGGACAAGCGTGTGTGCACTAGAAGATGGTCGTAATCCAACAATCTTAGACCGATATGCCCCAACTGTAGCCAATGGCAATGTGATCATTTTGGGTCTAGGTCATTAAGAAATTCAGTGGTCGCCAGATGACTCGGTGTGAACATTTGTATTGGAAAGCCGTGCTGCTAACCTAAAGAATGCGGTCAGCGCACAGTTGCAGGTAGCGATTGACATTGTCTTTTCGGTGTGCATCTACTCCTAAGCGTCCTCCCAAGTTTTGTTCATAATCTGATACTAGTAGAAATCATTTTGGTGCCCTCCGAACTGCAGTCAGTAGGAGCATAAACGAGGAGATGTAAAGACATCTTGTCGTTAGACGCTGCTTATTAACCCCAATAATGGTTGGTACTCGACCAGCCCATATGCGGTTGTTGACTGGTATCCAGTCGAGTAAAATACCTTCAGCACCTTTGTGAGCACGAAACCAATACCCTAAATACCATTGACTCGGTATCATCAGAGACGCAAACAGTGTAGTCCTCGTCGTCAGATTCAGAACCAAGGAGTCGAAGATTCGTCAGGACGCTGTCATCTTGAGTGCGTGTTTCGGAGACACAGTACACAATACCAAGTGAGTGAAGAGTAAGAGTCAGGCTGCTTGTTGGCCGACCTGACCTTAAGTGCGGACCTTAAAAGAACCAGTGTGGGATAGGACTTGTGGTTTGATGAACGAGTAACGAGTATCGATGGCAACAGCCGTGAGATCGGTGGCAAATTGGTGCTAAATAGACAAGGAAGAAAAGGGTTGAGAGGGGCGAGAAAAATTAAAAGAAGAATCAGTGGAAGTATTGTTGACATGTTTGAGTGGGCAGATGATAGGTTCCGTCTGCCCATTCCAATAGAGGGATTACTTTCGAGGTACCCTATCTCTATCTTTTGCCTCAACAGTCTGACCCAGAAGGCAGTGGGGTATTTCTAGATTACCTTGAGGAACTCCACCGGGAGCCTTCGGCTCAATATCCTGACCCGCAAGACAGTGGGGCTCACAAACCGGCCATTAACTAGGGCCCCTGACCGGGGCCCAATACTTCACCTCACTATTGAACACAACCCACGTAAACCGGGATCATCAGATTCTTGAAAATGTATACTCCACACAAACTTATAGCTAGCCCTTGAGGTCTAGGTACCACTACTTAGGGCCAACCCAAGCGAAATCGCCTAAGCATTTGTCGCGAGATCACCCTGTTCTTGTTTTCAGTGTCCCTGACCCCGCTGATCGTCAAGATACTGTAAATACTTTCCTTGGAGCAACCAATATCAAACCACATATGTTTAAAGCATTAGATTACCTAAAAGTTTGAGTGCGTACTCCGCATTAGCTTGATTAATTGCCACGGATCAATACCCATTAGAAACGCTAACCCTCACTTATCTATGCTATACTTCATACTATGTTTCCATCCATCCGAAGACATCTACTATGTTCATTATGGGTATCATCTTTAAACCTACCTATTCCCTCCGGAATATCCCTCCTACACACAAACTCGAAAGACAAAATGACCTGTAATTTTAGGTCTGGCGAGGCGAAACAATGTTGTACCTCCCTATTAAGTATTCAGTCTTTTCTTGTAGATTTTCATAGCAATTCAAACTTGAATTTTCTCCCGAGTCTTTACTACTAAATACACATGGATGGTGCCGATTATTGTCCTATAGTGTGCCCAAAGCCATCTATTTGTTCGAATGATCTTTGCCCGTCTCCACTAACTTCACACCAGCCCATAATATTCCAAGTCCCCTATCGTCTTGCAGTCCCCTGCTAACAGTCGACGAGCACTTACTCTATTGAAAACCGGTTTGGAAACCTAAAGAAATATACTTCACAGATGCTCGATTTGTTCATCATTTGTCCTACATTAGCAACCATTCCCAAACTTACCCCCAGTCCTTGCCATTCAAATCTTAATTCCTCATTGCCAGCAATTCAGCCCAACGTATTCAAGCAGTTGGTGCGCATACCTAGACAAATACAATACCTCAAATCACTCTTCTTTTATGCCCGTTCACTTCGCAATAAGATGCACACTCTTCGCTCCATAGCATCACTCTTTGAATCGGACTTCATCTAAATGACAGAGATATGGTTTATAAGCGGTACTCTTCAAGCTTGCTTCCATATGGAGCAATATAAAGGGTTTCTTGACTTTGGAATCTCAGTAGCGGACGGTGGTTGCATTATCTATTAATCCGACAACTACTATCACTGGTAAGCACCCCCTTAAAGACAGTAACATTGATACAATAGTAATAATTATTGCAGCAGGCAGTATTTCGATAAGTTTGGGCTGCATGTACTCCTCTCCGAATCCCATTGCGGATGATCTAAAAATGCTGGAGCACTTATTTTGCTACTTAGCAGAACTACCGGCTAATTATAAAGTACTTGGGGGGACTTTAATATACCCGATGTTGCATGGACATCCTACACCGCGCCTGGTAAATATTAGGGACCGTTGTCTTCATTATGTTTACACAGATGGACACAATATGTGGATTCCCCCACCAGGGGTTGCCACATCCTTGATATATTCATCACATTAGCTTTATTCATAGTCTGTGCGATTGTCTTAGACAAAATCCCTGGCAGCGATCACAATGTGCAACACTCTTTCGACAGACCATACTCTGGTCCCGCCACAACTCAATATGCGTCTTTACATAAACTATACAACCTTTTACGCTTAGAATCGTTTTCGGCCCTCTTGAGTTCTTTGCTTTGGGACACTCTCTTTCTGACGAATGACGCACAAGTGGCTGCTGAATGTTACATTAACACTGTTAGTAATCTTAATACCCTCGTCCCATTGAATTGTCGGCGCTTTCCCGGTAAAGCTAAATCCATATTCACTCCCAATAAATTTGCCAATAAACTCAAGAAGCTTTTCAATCGTTATTTGAAAACGCGACTTCTCCCTAGTGTCGCAGCAACATCTTATTGCTTAACTCGAACAATGAAGGCAAAAGAGGCGTATGACTGGAAAATTTATGAGCACAGCAGCAACAAGAAAAACAACAAGCTTATTAAGTTGTTGGAAAACAGAAAGAAAACCAAAATCCCCCCTAAATTTCGATTTGTGCAACCGAATAATCTAGGATCCAACTCACAAAATCAAAGCTTGTAACAACTACTTCATGTCCAACTTTAAGACCACTAGCGAGTTTCCTGCCTGCATTTACCCCAAGGTTACTGATGAAAAGCCATGCGCTGTATCCACTAAACCATCTTGGTATGAGGCCTGTAGCCAATGTCCCAGTGTTAGAAGGCTCCGATGGACAGCCCCTAAACTCGAGCACAGATCGTGCGTCCGCATTGTCGGCGCACTTCGCCTCCGTATTTGCAAGTGACCAGGTGTCTGAAATGAGTTCGACTTATAGTACCGCTCCAGCCGAACTTAACAGCCTGGACTGCAATATTGAGGATGTGCGCAAGCTTCTAGCAAATCTTGACGAGAAAAACCTGCTGGGCCAAATGGTATACACCCACTGATCCTCAAGTCCCTTTCGGCCATCATCGCGCCTTCTATAATTGAACTGTTTAACAGGTCACTATCTACTGGAATGTTACCAGACGACTGGAAATGCTCAGTCGTAAAGCCTATACCGAAAGGTGGTAACCCAAGTAAAGTAGATAACTACTGGCCGATTTGCCTGGCTGCTGTTTTGGCAAAGACGCTCGAGAAGATCGTGAAGAAGAACCTTCTGCAGCTTCTCGAGTCAAAAAACCTGTTGATCTCCGCACAGCAGAGTTTCATGAAGGGTCGCTCGTGCATCACCAACCTACTGTTGACAAGGCACGAGTGGTTACAAGTGATGAACCAAGGCCATTCAGTCGATGTCATTTACACTGACTTCAGTAAGGCTTTGACAAGGTTAACCATGCAGTGCACCTTGACAGGCTGAGGATGTACGGTGTTGGTGGTTCGCTACACAAATGGATCAGAGATTTCCTTGTGGATCGGAAGTGGAAAGTCCAGGTGGACAACCATCTAACGGACTGGTATCCATCGAGCAGCGGCGTACCTTAATGCACTGTACTGGGGCCGATATTGTTTCTGATCCATGTAAACGATGTACCTAAGCTACCCCAATCACCATGTGCGTTGTTCACAGATGACTTGAAGATGTGGAGGGTAATCCGCACACTCAATAATTGTGATTTACTTCAGCAGGATCTCGACAGCCTCACAACATGGTCTGCAGAGGTTAACCTTCCGAGCAGCCCTGCTAAGTCGCAATTCATGAGGTTGGGTAAATGCGAGCACAGCCAAACGTAAACTGTGGCTGGTCAACCGCTGCATCCTGCTTCTTTAGTGCGCGACCTCGGTGTGCTCTCACGCTGCGGCCTAAAGTCCATTGACAACACGAATAGGCTGTACCGAAACAGTCTTCGGATGCTTTGGGCGCTCAGGCGCAGCTTCAGCACTTGGTCCGAAGAGATTGCCACTCGCCTCTTCGTCTCGATAATACGACAAATGCTAGAATACGGCTCTCCCGCGTATTGTCCCATCACGCTGGGCGAGGCAGAAAAGCTTGAGCGAGTGCAACATGTAGCCACTAGGCCGATTCCCAACTTACGAGGTATGCCATATGAAGACCTATGTAAGAAACTAGGGCTGTACACCCTAGCATATCGTCGGCTGACAGTTGACCTAATCATGACGCACCGGATATTACATCTGAGTGATTACCCCATGTTGCGACAACTGCTTCATCTGCGCACACCAAGCAGCACGAGAAGACACCGGTACAAACTTATCGTACCGCAGTTGAAGCGGGTGGCTCACCAACTCTGTTTCGAACTTAGATTGGTGAATACCTGTAACAACCTGCCGCAGCCGGTAATAGAGGCAAATTCAGTGGCCGAATTTAAGAAGCTTCTAGACAAACACTTTGCAGAAGGATAATATAAAGAGCGGAACAATAAGTAATGCCTTAATGTCCAAGAGCGACAACTGATGCAGCTACACAGAGAAAGCTCTACTCGCTGCTTCTAATCAGTATCAGTATCAGTTAGATTTGACAACTTAACATCAACCTTAATAGGAACAGAGAGGACCTGATGTGCCCATCATATTTTTGAACATTTTAATCTCTCTGTGAAAGCCGGTATCCTGTCCGCAAATTGGAAGAATGCCGTAGTTGTCCCCGGTTACGAATCAGGCTCCGGGCAATGTACAAGGAACTACTGTCGCATAAGCCATACTTCCATCCTCTCCAACATTATGGAATATCCCATAAAGTCCAAAACTGTTGATTGTTGACGACGCGGAATCTTACCCACACCTCGAAATACGGCTTCCCGACCCCACCGTTATGCATAACATGCCAGCTTAACTTTCTCATTCAACTGATTAGTTTGCTTTTCCAGCAGTACATCAGCTATAGTCGTTTACCTTGACGTAGAAAAGGCATTTGATCGTGTTCCGCATGCTTTGCTGTTATCCACATTGACTGTACATGGGATAGGCAACCCTTTGTTGTAGTGGTTTGTTTTGTATCTCACGAATGGAACCCAGGTCGTCTAGTTACAAAGTGTAAGAAACCTGCCTAAGCCAGTCACTGGTGGCGTGATAAAAGATAGTGTGCTGGGCCATTTGTTATTCCTACCATATTTGAATGAAATTTGTGACGTCTTTATCTTTGCTGGACCTTTTCTGTCTGGCGATGATATAAAGGATGTGCACACGTTTAACCCCACTGATGTCAATGATAATTTAAGTGCAATTTAACATGAATCAAATATACTTGATCAATGTGTTCTAAATGGAAAATGTCACTTTCTGTTGACAAATGTCTCTTAGTAACCTACGGATGGAAAATCCCACCGAGTTCGCTTACTATTTACGGCAAGCCACTGTCTCAGTGCCATACAATCTATGATCTAGGGATACATTACTCCAATTTCATAAACTTCGCTGAACACGCCGGAAGTACTGCAGCTCATGCTCGTCGGAGCATCGGGATTCTGTGCAAAAGATTCACACTAAATGCAGCAATTAGGACCCTTTGGGAAATACATACCCGGCCGTTAGGAAATTAAGAATCTTTGATATATTGCAACGCCAGAGTGAGTGATGGTATAAGTTAGAGGGAGTGCAACGGTCATTTACTAAACGTCTCAAGGGCTCTTGATCCATTATGTTTGCCCCAGACACTTAACGTTTTCCTCATTTTTGTAACCCTAACCAGAAAAATACCTACGTCAAAACCGGTGCTGCAACTAAAAGAACCGGTAATGCATCTCACGGGAAACAAAAACGGTCACAAATTATTAGTGAAATGATCAAAAACTAGGCAATCGGACAACTTTTATTTAACCAGAACTCCGTATAATGGAACAGGCTTCCTTGTAAATAATATGAGCTTTAGTCAAGGATAAAATTTTGAAAGCATTACATGCATATTCCAGCGATGAAACAGGTACTAGATTGCTGAGATCAAATATGGTAAATGTATGTCCTTATGAACCTAGAGCGAGATGGATACTTTTTAAATGTCCTGTTTCTTATGTTTCACTTGACAATGAATTTCGCCGCAAGCAAATTCCTGAATCTCTGGTCACCGCAGAGGATAATCAACGGTACCCTATCTGCTGCATCCAGCATGGTGGATAGGGGTTAAGATGCTACTGCTCAAATCTTCCCGTCTTCCTATTCCCCTTCTTACGCTTTTCACACTTATCATCCCGTTCCAGCTTCACTGTTACCTCATAGTTTTCAACCCGATTCTTCACCCCCAAAATGTCTTGCCAGGCGTTTATTTTCTATTTTCAACTCACATGCAAACACGAAGCGTTACTGCTGTCCTGTCGACAAACGCATGTCTAACCAAGCGGTCCACCCCAGTTCATCGGCTTCCATTTCGAGCCTTCCATCCTGCTTCAGATTAGCATTCCTCAATGTACGCACATTACTTCAGATCGGTCAACAGGCAGCACTTGTTCGAACATTAGAGACCCACTCCATTGATATCTGCTGCTTATCGGAGTCCCGTCTGCAAGACTGGAGCCATGTGCTCACTCTTCCATCCCCTTCGGGTGGCACCATTAGTATTTTCTCATTGCGCCTATCTGGTGACGATGCAGCTTCGAGCACCGGCCAAACTGGTGTTACCATTGCCCTGAATCCCCGGGCTGAAGCAGCCCTGGTTGATTGGGTCCCAATTAGTAGTCGGATGTGTGCGGTCCGATTGGCTGGCTCGTTTAAAGCTTCGAAGTCGCGCGGGACTAATAGGTGTCTAGTCATCATCGCCGCCTACGCGCCCACAAGCTGTAGCGATGATTCGGTAAAGAACGACTTCTACCGCCAACTGAATCAGCTCCTTCGCCACAGACGGACACTGTTGTGATGGCGGGGATCTGAAAAACAAGTTGGAAAGTTGTCCACTGATGAAATGCGTCTGGGCCGTCAGCAAGGTGTAGGATCCCGTAATGATAACGGTGACCGGTTATCTCATTTGTTTGAGGATGACTGCTTATGTCTTGCGAGCACTGACTTCCGACACAGCACTCACCGGAGGGTGACTCGGCACCCACCAGCCTAGAACCAGCCTTGGACGCAAATCGATCACATTGCCATCAGTTACCGCTGAAGAGGCTGAATCCAGAATTGTCGCTCGATTTGGAGCACATGTGTGGACACCGATCATGCACTTGTATGTGCTGACATGCGGATGCGCTTTGGCGGACGCCCACGACGACGCTGTGAGCGCATTGACACCAGCCAACTGACAAAGCCAGCTGTTCTGAATGCGTATCAAAGTACGCTGACATGCGAGTTGAGTAATGGCTAACTGGAGACAATTGATGGTCACTGGTCACATGTTCGCCAGACCGTACTAGCAGCAGGCAAATCCTCATGTGGTGAACATTTTGTCTCTTCGCTGTCTCTGGAACTTACCAATGCTCGCCGGCATATTTCGGCTGGAATCGAACACAATGAAAGTCGCAAAGAGCACCGGACAAAACTCCGTGCTAGCCTGAAGAGAGACCGCGAATCCTGGTGATCTCTTCGTGCGTCAGAGATGGAAGCGGTCGCTGCCCTTGGTAACTATCGTAAGTTATTCCGTCTGATACGGGAAACGGGGAACAGGAGACGTGGTGTTAATGAAACCATACGTGACGAGAGTGGACAGCCTATCCACAATTTGTCAAAACGTTTGGAGCGTTGGGCTGAGCATTTTGAAAAGCAATTTAATCGGTCGGAATTGTTAGATTTCTCGCCGACCAGTGATCGCCCTGCTCCGTGGGCTGTTCCTTTGGATCCAACCTCTCGCTCAGAAGTCAAACATGAGATCGAACCGTTGAAGTTAAACAAAGCCGCGGGACCAGCTGATTGGCATCCAGCCCTCTTCAAATTCGGGAGCTCTGCTCTTGTGGATGATTTACATGAATTACTAGTGAAACTGTGGGAGCAGGAAACTGTCCCAATCGACTGGAGCCGCTCCGTTATTGTTCTCATATTCAAAGGAGGCTCACGATCGGAATGCGGCAGCCATAGAGAAATCAGTCTTATCCCCATCGCCTCCAAATTACTTGCCTCAGTAATTTTTCAAAACTGACTGGCGCTCGTGAAAGCCAGATTCGTGAAGAGCAAGCTGGGTTTCGTCGAGGTCGTGGCTGCATCGACCACATCTTCACCTTGCGTCAGTTGTTGGAGCACCGTCACACATATTGGAGGCCCACCGTAGTCGTGTTCCTCGACATCAAAGGTGCATTCGATTCGGTTGATCGATGTGCCCTTTGGAACTGTCTACTCAGGAAAGGTGTGCCCGAGAAATATGTAAATATTATCCAAGCATTATACGCGCGTAGCACGGGCAGAGTGAGGGCTTACGGCAAGCTGTCGCCGCCCTTCAATATCTCCAGCGGTGTGAGACAAGGATGCCCGTTGTCACCTTTCCTCTTCAACTTCGCTATTGACGAAGTCATGGAGATTGCATTACAGGACACGACTTAGAAGGTGTGGAGCTACTCCCAGGAGAATGACTTCTTGACTTGGAGTATGCAGACGACATTGCGCTCATCTGTGACAGCTCCCAGACGTGCCAAGCTGCACTGGACAGATTAGCGCTGACTGTCAGCCACTTCGGACATGGCTTCGCACCATCATAGTGCAAAGCTTTCCTCCAAGATGGACATCGATCGCCTCCTGCACTGTGCCTTGGTGGGGATCAGCTAGAAGTCCTTCAGAAATTCAACTACCTGGGAAGTTGTATCAGCGCCCGTGGGATTGAAGATGAGATCCGGAACCGTATGGCAAAGCTCGAAGTGATTTTGCTAGTCTTCGCCACCTATGGCGGCGGCGTTTGAAGTGAGATTCATTGTATTGCGTAGGCAGGATACTATCAGGTTGCCAAGGCCTAGACAGGAGAAAGATTAGGGTTCTCAACTAAGCCTTTAATTCAAAAACCTGTCCGCAAGGCAGCAGGTTTGGTATTGGGCTACAACGAGTCGTTTTTAAGGAATAAGTTGCCGCCCTCATTCCAACCCCCAACCGGGAGGACCAGGAGGCTGAGTTTGTCTGGCCACTAACCATTGATCAATCTGTTATGAGTGACTCTGATGGTGCAAAAATGCACCACCCATTGTAGCTCAATGGATCACTGAGGCACACAAACCATCGCACCACGGTAAGGTCCAGCCACATTGCGATGGGACTCCACTAAAATCAAAGGCTAGACAGCTGAACTCGTACAGCGCAAAATTTCCGTGAAATCGATAGTCAAGGACTAGGTCACACATTGACAGGAGTTGATTGAGCGCCTCAACACAAAACGCAGACTCTCATACAGGTATGCTAATGGTCTTTGGATAGTGTCTGGAGGAATTCTAGCACTGGTCACGTCTGACGGGTGCAGTCGATCTCCTACGCTTCCATTGCTCACGAAGGCTCCAGTAAGTAACGGACCCAAAGATTATCCCCATATCTGTTGTACTGCGGTCCGATTTATCAAATATCAGTTTTATTGACAAAGCTGTGTTAATGAAGTTGTTGTTCCTGCTTATCCATATCTCACGGTATATATAAAATTGCACTGAAGACGAACCAAGCAGCAGCTAGTGATCTAGCGGACACCGTTTATTAGCTATCAACGTTTTCTAGATGAGAGTTAAATTCCAACAACATGGAAGTATGCGGTTAACACTCCAGTTCATATGGGATTTTTCCGCACTGACACAAACAATTACCGTCCAATAACGCTGTTTCCTGTGTTTTCCAAAATTATTAGTCTAGGATGGCTAGCCGAACAACCTCCTCGTGGTGCCAGCTGGGTGGTTCGGGTAAATCCCGTTCCAGCAAATGGTTCGGCGGCAGTGTTCCAGGATGTGGTGGGATTTCGCCTGGCAAGCGTTCTCCCTATAAAAAGCCACAAGTATCCGTTTAACAACACTGTGACGTGGCGGATGTGACTCGCCACTAAATAAAGTCACTGCCTCTTCCCTTTTCCGGAGGATCATTCACACATCACGAACGTCATCCGATTCAAAGCGTTCCATTGATTCCCCTCTTTGATGGCGAACACAACGAACAAAAGCACACACAGTCACATTCACCTACTCACACAACATGTCCCCTCCCAAATACACAGTTAAACATAGTTTTACATCTCAACACACAAAATTCCTATACTATTGGTCAAAATGTACTAATTTGTGTAACTGCCGTTCATACATATCTGTAATACCATGATCACGCCCTTGATGGTGTGCCTCGCAATGACGAGAATAAACTATTTATTTATTTATCATAGCTGATGCATTTATGCCGTAGCGGGAAATCCTCAGTATTATAGCTCTAGAACAATATAGCTTCCAACAAAGCCACCCATGCAATTCGGACTTGTTAATTGTACGTAATAGCTAGACCGAAGCAGCTGATAGTAGAGCTGGAATCGAGTAAAAAGCGTTTGATTGATTATAACACCGCATTCTACTCCATAAAATTCTGGTTTATGGAATTAGTGACCCAATGCTGCTTTGGATAGTCAATTTTTCATACGAACGATTGAATGTCAGAGTCCAGGAATCCCTGTTCGCCGCAATTGAGCTGGAGTGGGTGTGACCCAAGGCTCCGTGATAAGTCGTCGTCTATTCTTGGTTTTCATGCATGATCTATTGAGATAAATTACCGACTTCTTCGCAGGTGATATCAAGGTATGACGAATTAGCAGGTACCCGTAAAACCACGAGGATATACAGGGTGACGTCTGCAAGAGTTCGAACTGGTCAGTTCTAAATGCCATACAATGCAATGTGGAATACTGTCGCGCTTTTCAAATTCGCCATAGGCATGAGTACCTAATTTACTTGGGTCTAACATATTGCTAACCACTTTCTATGAATGCGACCTTGGTACGCGTTTTCGTAGTTACTTTAACTGTTCAAAATTGCGAGAGTGAAGAGAAGCAATCAGCACGTCGGTCTGCAATGGAAGGCATCCGGGGTTCTTACCTCTCCTTCCTCTCGATGATGCTCAACTCTAACCTGTGCCCTCACGTTGAATACTTCATCCATGCTCGGCAACCTAGGTTGAAGAGCTATCTAGTGGATATAGAGACACCATAGCGCAGGGCTTTGAAGAACGTCAGTAGTCTATGAGACCTCTCTTAACAGCAAATCCTGAAGTCACTGGGTTTGCAGTGGATGTTAACGAATTCTAAGCGGCGATCTCATAGTAGCGACACCAAATATGGTGTTACCCTAATCTCGTAAGCCTACACTTACTGAAACTCAGCTATTGCAGCAATTTCAGAAGTAAATCTCTGAAACTAAGCAAACAGTATGACAATCTAGACTGGCGGCGGAATTATTCTTACCGTATTTGTCATTCCTGGAATTATATTCCAATGTTCGTTGTGACCTTCCATACCTTGGTTATTTTCACTTCGCTGCTTAAGCAGTGCTACTTTGGGGAATGCTAATCATGCCTTCAAGTCAGATTTATATGTCACCTAGACATAAGGAAGCTGTATCTGAGTGAGCATTCGTGTTTATAATTTTCTCCCGGAGAACTTCCGTTTTAACTGCCCTCATGTGGTTTTGTTGTCTGCATTCAGATCTTATCTAAACTACTGCTATTCAGCGCCGCGTCTGTTTGTTAGGTACTCAAACAGGCAACTCATGTATCTTTTGATATTTTAGTTTTACCCTTGCCATCCTTTGGAACTTTCAAATAACTCTATTTTTGCCCGAGATAAATAAAGATTCATTGTTTATATTACTTAGCTTTTCAAATAGCTATGGGTTTTATATTTTTATAACACGTAATTAATCTAACTCGAGATTTGCACCGTCTATTAGGCGTAAGGTGTCTGCGTAATGTCTGCGTAACTTGAAAGTGAATAAACTGTAATTAAAATAGGACGCCGTATAGAATTTCGTAGAATGTAAAATGCGCACGATATGAATTTGGGTAGCGAAACGAATAGGAACGTTTGAGCAATCGTAAGCACTCAATCGAATACTAGTTTTCTCCTCCTAGGCGGTGATTTTAATTTTTTGCGTGCGGTCCCTTTGAGATTTTATCTAGTGGGGTGAATACACCTAGTCAAAGTGATTCTTTTAATGACAGTAGCGTTGTCCTCTGTAACCTTGGTGAATCTACGGTAGCTATTATAATGAACGCCCGCTTGATGGACTCCAGTGGCTCAAACTTTGCGTCAACATGATGCTTCCACCTGATTGTCCTCATGTCACTATCAGAAAGCTGATCAGACTAGATACCTGCCGGTCACTGTGCCAAATCCAAGACCTCGACTACTTCGTGTGGTCCTCTCGACTTACGAGGAACGCAAAACGTTACTGGCAGACAGAGTGAAGTTAAAGTAAGCCATCAAAGATCTCAAGATAAGGCGGCCGACTGGTTAGCCGGGGGCTAATTGCTGCCATAGCAGAACTTATTCTGATAACGCTCAAAGCATGGTTTTTTTGTGCCGGGTTCCTTCAGGTAATACTCAGCAGTGTGCGTAGCCTGAAATACTAGATACGCGAGGTGGGTCTGCTTGTAGACGAATATCATTCAGATGTAATGGCGTTCACTGAAACTGCCTCCGGATATCACGAGCAACAAAATATGTTTATCTGTCTATGCGCTGCGTAGATTTGATCGCTCCGTTGGCTGTCAAGGTGTAGGTATCACCATTTTGGGATATGAAAAGTGGATGCGTTGAGAACCGTTGTGTTTCAGTCGCGGGATCATATTGTTGATACCATTTTGACTGTGCTGTACAATTCCACTGCCCAGTCTACAATTGTAGTGGTATATCGAAGTCCTGCAATTACCTTCAGAGTATATTCCTACTAAGGCTGCTAATATATGTTTAGTACTAGGGACTAAAAACCCTGATGTATGTTGGGCTGATCAACCTTGCAGTTTGGAGATGACCACCTTCAGTTTGGATCTCCTCGAGCCAAAGATTCAAAGGCTGATAGAACAGGGGCTTTGGTGCATCGTCTTACCAATCCTTGTATAGCATTATATGCGTTAAAAAGATGATGTTTCTACTAACCTCCCCACCAGTGCGTTAGCCGCACGATGTTCAAGCGACCAGAAGTAAACACCTTGGTGGGAACAGCCGGTAAAAACTGACCTCGTCTTGGTACAGTGTCTCAAGCATTGCGCAAGGCTGAGGCAAAGGAGGCATGTAAGCTAACGTGGTGTATCTAAGATACAAACAGAATTTGGTACCAAAATGAAATTGGCAATTGTATTGGTGATATTCTTGCTCTTCGTAAGAAACACATGCATGTTCTTCCTTTCGGTCTTGTCAGATATGTTCTTTCGCGTGCTGACAGAATCTGGAGAACAACAGGGGAAAGAAAACTGGCAGTATGTAGTGCAGCCAAGTGATCAGCACAAAGAGAGATTACTGTCAAGATGCATAATACACTGAGTGGTCTGGAAAATAGACTTGCCCTTCTGTGTCTGCTGTGTATAAATCTCCTCTTCTGGCATAACGTTAAATGTTAACAGTAAAGAATCACTTTCAACGAGCTTTGATGATTGATGAGTACTTAAATCAATTTGCAGACCAATGGACTCTTGATCGAAAGGTTGTTCGATGTACAACGTCTTAATACGGTCTACAGAAATCACTTCGATTTTGACATATATATTGATCTTACAGTATTTCTCGGCGCTTGAGGCCAACTCATATGGCACTTAGTTAGATGGTTTTAGTGGCCTTCGGACTGCATCGTTTCCTAACTACACGTAAGTTATCAGGTATTTCGGTACGTGAACCCTGTTAGTTTTGAGCGTGTGGCAGTAAAATGCAGTTCATGCATAGATGAACGTAGGCCATGTACACATTTTCCTGGATCTGGAGCGTTTGTGTCGATGAGATGAAGGGGGTCAACCGGAAGCTTTTAACAACGTACCGTATACCAGCTCCGCGGCAGAGCAATCTAAATCAGCTTCAGGTGTCGTTCGAACACCTAAGAGATCCAGCTGTAATGTTTCGGTCCAACGAGTTGTGTCAGAACATACCAGCGAGTAAGTTTTGAAATGGCGATGGAAAATTTCGGCTCGCACGTTCGACGTTGTGTGATACGCAGTTGTTCTTACTAGCTGGCTCCGAGCGTATTGGTAAACCCTCGAAAGATCGCTGATTGGAATTACTTTCCGTGATCAGTTGATGTGGTAGATGACACACCAGAGTATGCAATAAAGTAAGACGCAAAGTTGTGTACTACAGTTTCTGCAAAAATAAGGAATGCTAAGGGCCAAAGATTGTACCCATTCACACATGTCGTTGTATATTTATACCCAAGCAACCTCGATAGCAAATCGAGGGTGTTGATGTGAAAGGAGCACTAGAAAGGATGAAATCTCCAGGTGGTGCCTGTGTGTGGTGCTGCAGTTTGAAACGTTGAGAGCTGAGACAAGTTCTCACCATACTCTGCACACCATTGTTTAGTGCTGGCCACACAACTCCATCGGAAATGAGTTTGCTAGCTTTACGGATTCCTGGATGAGCTGGAGAATATAATGGAGCAAAAAGGACTCGTCGATAGGTCGATGGAACTAGAGGTTGTGGCTATCCTATAGAGACGTCACACGTAAGAACATCCGGAATATCAGGCAGCGGAATAGATTTCATCTGCAAGTTAGTACCTTAGAGCTGTTGAAGGAATTGTTTATCCATTCGCTGAGTTGTGTTTAATTCCTGGAGATCAACAGGGGAGTGCTCAAGCAAGATATCGATTTCCGCCCATAACACGGCATCTGCTACAACCTTATTCGCACCGGACAAATGCTGCATTTCGTTGTAAACTGGGAAATGTCATTCAACTATTTAGATTCTCACGTAAAGGACGATCAGTAGCGAAACGCAGTACATACGTCAAGGGCTTAGGATCGGCGAATATCTATCATTGTAACTCTCTGTGCAGTGTGTCAAACTTTCAAATGATTGGTTTAGATTTATTGATATTTGACTTAGCTCCGTTGGTAACTCGTATAAATATTCGATAAGTACATTATCACCAGTTTTCAGATATCACCATGTAGCAAGAAGTGGGGAGAGTCACATTAACGCACAATAAGGTAAACTCAATATTCTCGATTTGGTAAATTATAATTGCCGTATAATATGCATAATATATGTATGAGTATTTAACTTGCTGTAATTACACTAGCCGTTAGTCAGCCGAAATCTCTTGTTACCGACCTCTGCACCAACGGAAATGCCAACGTCATATCCCTCCTGAACGCCGTGCTATCCTCACTCACAACAGGGATTCGCTTCCAATCTGCGCAACGTGCTAAGTGGAAGTTTGTTCTAACTGCTGCGCAAATTGGCAGATTAGAACAGACAGAATGAAGGTCCAAGTTTCTATTTAAAACCAGAAGCAAAAAATAGAGACCGAGGTCTCAAGTTGGCTAAAATGCTGTACATAAGAGGCATATGTTAGGGATGGAAGATTTAAATTTACGTTCGATTGATCTTTAAAGCGGTGCGGACCATGTAGTGTGTGTTAAGCAGTCAGTGTTTTTTAATGACAGGAAAATAAACTGTTTCATTTTATACGTGTGTTGTATTTACGAAACATATCAGCAATCCAGAAACCACGGGCTACACTAAAATCTGTTTACCTATTACTGCTATGCCAACCGTACATTGACAGAATATCACACGTTGGTCGCTGGTGACTAATGAAGAGCCTGTGCTGTAATGTTCCTGCAGTTACTGAGTAGACCAATTCTACCGATTTTTCCAGTGTCCAATAACTATTGGCGTGAATGGCAAATGGCAGAGCGTCTTTTAGTGAGTAATTACACCGACCAGCTTAAAACAAAATGTTAGCTGATACTAAGTGCCTACCCATACAGTGGAAAAAATATGTAAGTAGTTCAGCTGCCTAATCCGACAGAACAGTTTGTCAACAAAAATGGCAATGTTAAATCTGCAGAAATGGCAATATTGGATGAAGAATAATACTTTTTCTTAAGATTAAGCTGCGTAATTGAATATTCAGCTTAACCCTTTTGCAGATTGATTTCAATGCGAGCAATAAATATGTTGCAAAAAACCATTTCGACTCTAGTTACTGAACTACTTATTGGAAGACTTCATGATTGCTTCGTCACACTTCATTTTATAAGGCGTATTTCAGCCAAGACACGATTTGTCAGTCAATCGGTTTGCTCCTATAAACGGTCAATCGAAGATAATTTGGTATTTGTGTTTTTAATTGATCTCATATGTCACAGGGGCTCTCGCATTTAATGACTCACAGCTGCAGGTGTTCTTCGCAGTATTTTGTTTTTAATCTGTCAGATGCCACTATCCAGCACAATTATCAGCTATCTGAGAACGCAAGTTCTAACCACCAAACTGTCATTACTAATTCACATTACCAACTTGAATTAAAGTATGTCATAAATTACAAGGCTAAGATAGTTCACTGATGGAGTGCCTTCCAGTTAACGAACAAAACTGCGAACGCCCGCATTCGCATATCCTCGTACAGTGAGTGTTTCACAAATACTCGACTATGTGAATATAAAGCCGTTGTAAGAAAATTAGGAGATTCTCTACCTCATTTCTGGCACAAGAGATAAAACCCCATGGAAACAGTAAAGTGTAGGAGGTAATCTATCATTTAGTAAGGAAATATCAACTCTGGGTTATATAGCGTAAACTTCGGCGGGCCTTGAGTTAACAGTGTAGGAAACATAATCCTCCGTAGTCTAAGTTTTGAGAGTTTAATATTATGCTTGTTGCGAATACTTACGAGAAGTGAATATTTTGATACACGATTCACTAAACATCAAAACAAGCGGTTGTTCATACATTAATACGCATCTAATCGATACCTCGAGATGCAGTTATCGTAAACTGATCACAGTAAGAATGGCTGGGCCGAAAGTGGCTCATAGTAAGTAGAACAAATGTTTTTAGAGAGCAGAAATATGTACTGTTTTAACGTCGTAGGCTACAAACCGCACAGTTTTGTTACTATCTGGTAGGAACACTGCGTATGCAATTAGCATGTTCGAAGCATTGGCCATGGTACAGCATGAAGAATTGAAACATTGAGCACCATCATCTCACGCACCAGACTGCGATGACAGGGCCACATGGTGCGCATGCCAGCACACCGCGACATGCATTGGCGCACCGAGGCTGTGGATGATAGAAGAGGAGGCCAAGTGATGACTTGATCAAAAGGGATGAAGTCCCTTAATTCGAATTTCTAGTTAGGGTCCGAAAGAGGTTGATTTTGTTTGCCTGGATACACTTGCTGCAATAGCTTAAAGCCGACCTCCATAGCGTTTGCGCTGTGAGTTTCTTTGTCCCTCCCCACCTGCTTAGCCTCTCCCTTCAAACACAAGCTCTCTATCTATGCATAAAATAGTTACTTTTTGGTCCAATAGAAGGCTGCTAGCTCTCCGTGACGAGATTCTACTGTTAGTTGTGGCTTAGCTGGAGTACCACTAGTGTTTTTCTCTTCCCGTGGAATGCAATACAATAGCTAATATGTTTTCCACCAGTAGCTGAAGTCTGTTGATGAGGAGTCAGGTTAAAAGCGAAGTATCACCGCAGCTACCTACAGACGTTTGCGCGTGTTGTCAAATAAGTGATGTTGTAGTTTCCTATGGCAGGGCGCTTTCCCCCTGGTTCCGTCCTGGTCGACGGAAATACAGGTATATCTTGCTATGCACGTTCCTATTCTGGAACCCACTTCAATCCCTCCGCCTTTGAAATGAGCTGGCACAGCACAAATGTCGATCCACGCAATTTAACTTTCTCAAGTTTTCTCGCAGTAATTCTTTTTGCAGATGGTTAGAGAAACTTATAGGGACTTATGAGAATGGTGCACCGAACGAGTTAATGCATTTATAAAGTACCAGCAAAAATCAACACATCTTCGACAAAGACTGTCTTGGACAATCATGCAGTGAGCAGCGAGAATTTATAGATTATGTTGCCGGAGATATTAAATCCAAAAGACAAAGGTTCCTACCTAATTGGCCAAACATGCATCAAACCCTATCCTAACGAGTAATTCGTCGTCCAGAGCTGCATTTTCAAATGCTGTGCAGTGATTAATCCTTTTGAAAATTCTAGACAAACTCAGCGCTAATATGATGTCGCATACCGTCGGGAAAATATAGTGTTTTCGCAAATGCACCACCGATGATCTTTGTCCTAAACGAAATCTCATCTTACCGGATTTCTTACGGCTAATCTACACTTGACTGTCCTGCTCCGCTGGAAAATCTGTCTGGGGCGCTTAATAGCCGCTGGATTCAGTGCTAATGCCCCGTGGTTATTGGGCGCGATAACGAAGTAAATAAATGAATTCCCATTGATATAGTTTACACTTATACAGATAAAAACGAAGAAAAAGAGGGAACCTGCGTTGACGTGCCTTGATGTAATTATTCAAAGTTGGTTTCCATTGAATATTAACTGTAAATTTTGGATGATACTAATTACGGCTGAGAGAACAGGTGACTTGGTGCATCGTCTTACCAGTCCTTGTGTAGCATAATATGCGGCAAAATGATGATGTTACTACTAACCTCCCCATCAGTGCGTTAGCCGCACGATGTTCAAGCGACCAGGAGTAAACACCTTGGTTTGTACAGCCGGTCAAATCTGACCTCAACCTGTTACTGTGTCTCAAGCATTGCGCAAGGCTGAGTCAAAGGAGGCATGTAAGCTAACGTAGTGTATCTAAGATACAAACAAAATTGCAGTACCAAAATGAAATTGGCAATTGTATTGGTGATATTCTTGCTCTTCGTAAGTAGCACACGCATGTTCTAACTCTCAGGCTTCTCAGATATGTTCTTTCGCGTCCTGACAGATTCTGGAGAACAACAACAGCAAAAATACTGGCAGTACGTAGTGCAGTCAAGTGATCAGCACAAATATAGATTACTGTCATGATGAGTGGTCTGGAAGATGGACTTGCCCTTCTGTATCTGCTGTGTATAAATGTCCTCTTCTGGCAGAACGTTAGATGTTAACAGTAAAGAATCACTTTCAACGAGCTTTGATGCTTGCTGAGTACTAATTTCACTTTGCAGACCAATGGACTCCTGTTCGCAAGTTTATTCGATATATACCGTCTTAAGACGGTCTACAGAAATCACTTCGATTTTGACATTTTTATTGATCTTACAGTATTTCTCGGCGCTTGAGGCCAACTCATATGGCACTTAGTTCGATAACTGTAGTGGCACTCGGACTGCATCGTTTCCTAACTACACGTAAGTTATCAGGTATTTCGGTACGTGAACCCTGTTAATTTTTGAGAGTGTGGCAGTAAAATGCAGTTCACGCATAGATGAACGTAGGCCATGTACACATTTTCCTGGATTTGGAGCGTTTGTGTCGATGAGAGGAAGGGGGTCAACCGGAAGCTTTAACGTCGTACCGTATACCAGCTCCGCGACAGAGCAATCTAAATCAGCTTCAGGTGTCGTTCGAACACCTAAGAGATCCAGCTGTAAAGTTTCGGTCCAACGAGTTGTGTCAGAACATACCAGCGAGTAAGTTTTAAAATGGCAATGGAAAATTTCGGCTCACACGTTCGATGTTGTGTGCTACGCAGTCGTTCTTACACGCTGGCTCCGAGCGTATTAGTAAACTCTCGAAAGGTTGCTGATTGGAATTACGTTCCGTGATCAGTTGTTATGGTTGATGACACACCATAGTATGCAATCCAATAAGACGCAAAGTTATGTGCTACAGTTTCCGCAAAAATGAGGACTGCTAAGGGCCAAAGATTGTACCCATTCACACATGTCGTTGTATATTTATACACAATCAACCTCGATAGCAAATCGACGGTGTTGATGTGAAAGGAGCACTAGAAAGGATGAAATCTCCAAGTGGTGCCTGTGTGTGGTGCTGCAGTTTGAAACGTTGAGAGCTGAGACAAGTTCTCACCATACTCTGCAAACCATTGTTTAGTGCTGGCCACACAACTCGATCTGATATGAGTTTGCTAGCTTTACGGAAACGTGGATGAGCTGGAGAATATAATGGAGCAAAAAGGACCCGTCGATAGGTCGACGGAAGTTAAGGTTTTGGCTTTCCTGTGGAGACGTCACACGTCAGAACATCTGGAAAATCAGGCAGCGGAATAGGTTTCATCTGCAAGTTAGTACCTTAGAGCTGTTGAAGGAATTGTTTATCCAATCGCTGAGTTGTGTTTAATTTCTGGAGATCAACAGGTGAGTGCTCAAGCAAGATATCGATTTCCGCCCATAACACGGCATCTGCTACAACCTTATTCGCACCGGACAAATGCCGCATTTCGTTGGTAAACTGGGAAATGTAATTCAACTATTTAGATTCTCACGTAAAAGACGATCAGGAGCGAAACGCAGTACATACGTCAACGGCTTAGGATCGGCGAATATCGTTAATGTACGTCCCACCAAGTAATGTGGGAAATGACACGCACATTGACATAAATAGCTAGTTCTCTGCTTAACCTGCCATAGCGTCGTTCTGCATACTGCATATTTTTGGAGATAAATGCACTCGGATATAATTTATCACCATGTAGCTAATGTAGCACACCACCGACCGCTGCATCTGAGGGGTCCAGCCATAACCGTAACGGGGCCTTACGGTCTAGATGCATGAAAATCTTCGCTGTTGCCGCCTGATTGTTTAGCTCATTGGATGCCTGCTTAGCTGATTCCGTAAAGCTGGGTGATTTAGCATCAACCTTGAACTGCTCGGTAAGGGGCTGGGCTGATTCGTAGCAGTGCGGAATGTATCGTTCGAAGAAGCTAACAACGACTAAAACAGGCGTAACTAGTTGAAGGAATCAGGAATGGGATACTCAACGTTGGCTGTCACTCTGTTAGGTAGGGGTGTAATTCCGGTAAGTGAAACACAGTGACGAAGTCAGTCTACGAGATCGACACCAAGTTGACGCTTGGCGGTCTGAATAACTACTACATAATGCGAAACTCGTTTAAAAATTTGTCGCAGGCGACGTATGCGTTCGTCATGGTCACGACTTGCGACCAAGACGCAGTCGATATAGACAAGCACGAAATCTAGCCAGCGAACGACCTGGTTCATAAGCCTTGGAAACGTTTTAGCTACAAACCGAAGGCGAACTGGCGCTTATTAAAACTCCAATAAGTCAAATGTTGGTGTGATGCTAGTTTGAAGAACACGCATCTATTTTCATTGATATATTTTGATGCTCCCACAAATTAATGACGGAAGAAAAGGAGGGAAGCTGCGAAGAGAGGCTGTGCAGTGTTGATGTGTCTTGTGCCCCAATTTTTCAAATTTTTATTCTAATCTTTGCCATCGGTACTTTTAAATGATGGTCATTACGAATGTTAAACCTGTCAGGTGATGTATTTTATCTTCCCACCACTACTTGAGTGGTTAATATATGTAGTAAAATGATAAAATTTCTGAACCTCAACACTAATTTTAGTGATTAATGAAGGCGCACAATTTCTAACCGAATTCATTCTCGATGAGTTGATTAAAATGTTCTTAGCGGTAAACCAAAAAGTTAGGTACATTTAATAATATACAAATGCGCGTGCACCTAATACGTCTCGCTACTCACTTACATACGCTATGAGCGAAGTCGAAAAGATTTGTTTTGCTTGACGCTAGTAAATAAAGCGTACACGGTTTAACGAAACCACGCTACATGCCAAAGAGGCTCAAACCCTGGGGTGATGAAAAGCTGTACAGAAACATCTGCAAACGTAAGCTGATACCTTATTCTATCAATAGTTCAATGGAACAAGTCAATAATGTGAATAAAAATTAAAACGACTTAAATACGTGCTGAACTTGTTTGCAATAAACCTAACCGTATTTCTATATTTCTCTTACAAATTTAGTTTTGATATACGTGGAAAGCAACTTATCCCAAGGTTGTTGTGTTTGAGAAGATTTAAAGTATTTGAGTGCATCTCCGTATATTAAAGCACAAACCGGGCGTTATAGCCATATGGACTTCGCCCACAAACGAAAGAACAACAATTTTGTTATATTGCGGTCTGTAGTGACGGTTGCAGTGTCGTAAAATAATCATCCGTTTCTGCTTCAGAATGAGACCAAAGTATTCTCTAAAAGCACAGGAGTGTTGTGATTATACACGCAGAACTAGAAAAAGAATGTGCCAAAACTGAGAACGGGAGTAAACAGTCGGATCCACACAAGTTAGTTGCAAACGATTGTAAGCACTATGTATCGCTCTTCGAACAGGTTCGAATAAACATATGCACACGAATGTGAGTGGATACTTGAAATGGCCACAGCTGGTGAAGCGAGAGCCAAGATACGTTGCGGCCGAAATTAGAGTGAGCAATATGATTCGAATACAGCTTCCCTCAGTAACCGGCGTGTCATCTCACATGAGCGCTTTTGCAGAAAGGCTGCGATGTAGATGCCACTGGTGCAAATAACAAATAGCTGCCAACATGCTACGCATCAAATCTGGAAAGGGGTGTAGGATTATCTTCTGTTGATGGTTGGTCATAGTTTAATATTCATAACCCAGTGGTGCTCACCTACACAGTTTCCGTCATTTAATTTTGAGGAGACAAATAAGTGGTTATTCTGGTTGCAATCTTGAACATGTGGAGCAAATCGATAAAAAACGTTCTTAACTTCAGTCAATACTGTTTCAATCATATGCAACTCCTGATATGTTTAACAAAATTGCTGTTAACTGAGAAAATAATCCCTGAGATGACATCAGAATCAAAAGAGTGTTAGGCGAACAAGCTTGTTTTCGGTGGATCGTTTCAGGCCAACACACCACAGATGATAGGAATAACTTCATTCACAGTGTATTTAAATACGATGAATCAATGAAGTGAATTGACCGGTTAATGCGATCAAGTAACCACACTGGCTTGGAAATCATTAGTGGAAGGGTCAAGCATGGTGTCGTAACATGGGGAAGCTTGAGGCCATGGCAGCTGTAGAGCCTGTACAAACTTCTTTTGGGCATATAATTCGAGATTATGGAGCCGAATAGCGATTGCTTCCGCTGTCGCCAATAGGCGACATCGGAGGGCTCGCGTGTGGCGTCCAGATATCTTGTAGATCGGCTGGAAGGCCTCTCGCATATTCATGAGTAAGTTGGAGAACACTCAGCTAAACGAATGTATCAACAACTTGGTTTACTACGGTCGATACGTAGATGACATATTTTGTGTTGCTGATGGTAGAGTATGCATCGAAGATATGTTGGCCCACTTCAACGCTGCACATAAAAATATAGTGTTTACCATAGGACTTGAAAGTAACAACTCGTTGTCATTCCTAGATGTCCACATCACCAGAACATCAGATGGGATAGTACAAAGGAGAGTACATAGAAAGACAACCTGGACCGGCCAGTATACCCATTTCGCCAGTTTTGTTCCAATGAGTCAAAAACGCAACCTTGTCCGTTGTCTAACGGAAGAGCGAGAAAAATATGCACGGAAGATACGCTGTCAGATGAACTGAGTTTTATTCGAAGAGTTCTCGAACAAAATGGTTATCCGGACAAATTCGTCCGGAGACACATGGAGCCACGAGCACCTAAAGTCCAACCAATCACCGCTGAAAAGCGCTTAATCTACTTATCAATGCCTTTCAAAGGTGATATGATAGCAGAACGAACTACTCGAAAGCTCTGCAATGCAACAGCGAGAACCTACTTTGCAGCTGACCTCCGCGTCAGATTCACTTCTACGCCAGTCGTGAGCCAGCATCTCAAGGACAGATTGCCGAGGTCGAATATATCCTTCTGTGTGTATCATTTTTCCTGCTCGTGTCGAGCAAGTTATATTGGAAAGACGACCAGGAGACTGCCTGAGAGAGTACGAGAACATTGCCCGGCGTGGCTCTACACTGGTGTCAGAAAGACAGTAGTCACAGACTGTAGTAGTAGTAGTAATAGTAGTAGTAGTAGTGGCCGACACAAATCACCAAGTGAATGTGCGAGAGGCCTTCCGGCCTCTGGTGAAAAATAATGGTCAAGACTTCAAAAACTTTGACCCGGTTGAGTGCTTTATCTGTATTTTTGTTTAGGCTTTGCTTCCGTTAAATTTAACTAAGTTCTGAAAAAGTACTTGGTTATATCATTTTTTATTGTTGTACAGAGTATTCATATTAGGATTTTCTACAATAGTGCCTTTAACTTGTATTTATATAATTCCTGCATGGATTTTAACGATCGACTATAAAAACCTCAATGATGTGACTGTCCATTCGGAATAAACTTTTCTTTGGCTAAATAAAATTGCGACCCAAACATTGTTCATACAGAACTATGTTGATAAATAAAGGTTTAAATAAAGTTTAGCTAGAAACACACTTAAATTAAAGCGATTTTCCTGGCTACCCCAAATACAGCTTCGCTGAATTGTGTCAACAGCACAAGTCATGACGTTTTCTCTAAACCAAGTGTTAAAACCTACTGCAAAATTATAATCTGATAAGGCTTTGCATCCCTTCAGTTCACAAGCTACATAGCAGAGCCTAGTCCGGAAAACCGCCAGACGCTTTTCGCCCTATTGGGCTCGTCAGTGGCGCGCATTCCCTCGGTCCTCTAAGGAGGATCGAACCCATGACCGCTAGTGGCAGATGCCAACTAGCCAGCAGCTTAAGCCGCTGAGCCATGGGGGACGTTGGCTAAGCTACATAATTTGCAAACTATGTACTATGTAGATGAAACTCCATTGGCTTTCGAAGTTGCCACATTTGGTTCGCACACTATATGTGCTGTCAATGCATTCCGGTTTGAGAGGTTATAATAGTAAAAATACTCTACAATCCAAGTGAGAGTCCTTCGTTACTGGCGTCAGGTGGTGGCCCCGGCATAGTTCGTAAGGAGCCAGAGTCAGCAATGAATTACATGGATGGTCGCTCTTAGTTAGTATCCATACGTTAGCATGCGGCATCCACGAAGCAGTCGGTATTCTGAGGTGAACACACGGTAAACAAAGGTGCATTTCGTAACTGAGACCGGATTTTCTATATGGTGCCTTTTTTCCCTGTTTTGGATTTTGCTCTAAAGGACCAATGTCTCATTGTAACCATGAACGCTGGGCTTTATCTTATATGCAAAGTGAGAACGAAGCTAGGCGTTAATCAGCAGTGGTATTGACCATCGCTCAAAACTGCCAAAAGATAGCCTCAAAATCTCGAGTAAAATTTCCTCATTTGCAGCTTTTGTACACTGGGGTGCTTTGCTAAGGCTTCATTTTACGATGATTCCTACGTCCCGTTCAATACTCACATGTTGCAGAACGTGCTGTCCTATAAGTTAGGTGTTCATGAAGCTGATACGCACTGTCATTAAGTGACAATCCACGGGGTTAAGTGGGACCTGCTTAATTTCTGCCCATTCATTAATGCGGTCCGGATGGTTGTGGAGATAAATACAGTCGGATGCTTAACGGATTGCTCTCCATATTTTAGTCTCATCTGCAAATATTTACATCGGATATAGAATGTTTGCTGCTAGGTCATTGATGTAATGAAAAAACAGCCGCGGAAGGGTGCTTACGTTATAATACTGGAGACACACATGTTTTAAGAGTGGATGTCGGCGATTATTACTTTAAATGTTCTGTTGTGTAGTTAATCTTCCAAACATGTGAAACGGGGAGCCGTTTATAACATAGGCAGCAAGCTTTTAAAGGAGAACGAAGTGATTGGCTATCGAATGCCTTTTGAGTTTTGTTGCAACTCTGGTCTTCTCTCCTTTTGGGATACAAACCTAGTAGAGGGTAAATTGCTACTTACTCCGACATCAAGTGTTTAATGTTCAGGATTAAAAATGAAGTGGTAATTTGTGCAAACTGCGGGATCTGCTTGTTTTACGCACGTGATTATATAAAACGGCCATACCTGTTCTGATTTGAACCATAGTTCAGTGGGTGACACTGATTCGATTAGAGATGCGTTGAAGTCGCCCAACAAAATGTATTACTATTACTTGTTAGAAATATCAAAGTGAAGGGTGTCTAATAGAATACCAACACTGTCAGCTAAAGATTTTGTGTGGTTAACGACAGCTGCTAAGAATCAAGTAGTGTACGTTTTCTCCTGAGGTCCGCCACATTGACCAGCTACTAGCAGTGGACAAAATAATGCGCCGGAAATAACATGGGAATGTTTAGTAATAACCTATCGTTGTATTTAATCTCGGTAGTAGTCAGTAACAGCAACGGCACGAGACAGGCGATCGTCCCGAATGATTAGCATTTTATCGATTTCCAAATCTAGCATATTGTCTGAGGTCTAAGGTTCAGGCACTGCTATGCCGTTCCAAGTTGTTTCTTCTGTCCATAACGCAGTTCCGTAAGCATAGAATGTAGCTTTGAGTGCTAGTGTAGCATTAATGTATTTGTTGACGCAGTAGAAGCTGGGTTTGTTGCGTTTGACCAGCGCAAATAGTGTCGGTCCGCTGAAGAGTTTGAATACCGGTATTTGTACGGTTAGTTGATTTTAGGTAGGAACAACCGAGTCCGGTTCATCAGTACCTTATTTCTCTTTGCACATATTGTCTTCGCCCTACTCCTAGTTGCCCACGTTTACTGTTGTAATGCCACGCTGGTCATTCTTAGGCCAAATACTCCTTTTTCGAGACATTTACACAATATTTGCCAACATTGTCATACAAATGGAAAAACCTTCCCATCCAAATCCATGCACATACACCATGTGATTGAATTAAAAGAATAGTCACCGTCATTCACCAGCGGGTACTCAGACCACAAAAATCCGATCGTCTTCATTGTCTCGAACAGATACCTACTAACCTTTGTGAAGCGCAAACTACTTAAGACTTGTACACTAAAGCAGACTAACTGTGGAGTAATATGACCCTACAAGAAGTCTCAGATGCATAGCTGTCCGCTAAGGTATAAATTTCACAGTCCATCTGATAAAACTAAATGTATTCGAAGCGGAACAATGTTTTCATCGCCCAAGGAATTTAATCTTACGCCCCTAGGATTACACGTTTTGCGCACTGAAAGTGGACATCCTGGCGAATCATTGATGGTCGCATAACTAAACTCCAACCAAGTGCAATCGAACGCAAGCCACATATGTTTTCTGTTACCATGCCTACTTTGGATCGCACCTGATGACAGGTCGGACGTAGTCAAGGAATATTTCGGCATCTTTGACCAGCTACCATAGTAGTTTAGGGAGGTAAATAGACGGGCAAAATTGAAGATTACAGCATTTAACATGTGATAAATCTATGCAATGTACCTTCATTATTCAACTTCATGTATTGTCGTACAGTTTTGTCGTCAGCCCTCACTTCTGGTACACCGTGAACTCGCACCACTACTTGCATCAAATTTTTACAAGATGCGATAGATTTTGAATTTCGCTTCTGTCTTTCTGCCCATGACTTCTTCAGAAAAATGCGAACAACGACAGAAGATTTCACTGGAATATGGCCTACTAAGGGAACAACTTCCAGGTCCCTTGTGCTGCCACATGTTACCCGCAGTAACCGAGGTTTCCTGACGTGCGGAGACGATGGGTTTTGTGAAGAGCGTGTAAGAATAGTTGGGAAAATTTAGTCTTAGTCCAGCCGTTTTACTTATTACCTTGTCAAGTTTTTAATGATTCGAAAGCGATTTCTGTTACCTTTGAACGTATCATGACCATCGCCTTTCGGTCGCCTGGCGATTGCGTATTCTGCAGTTTGTTATGAGCAGAGAAATGTCGTGCGGTTGTGTTTGTCTTACGTTGCATGTAATCGAAGCTAAGTTACAGCAAGACTGCTTTGCGCAATGTCGTAAATCGTAATGTCTGTAGGGGTCAAGTGTTGTTGTGCAGCCAAAAACGTAATGTAATCGCGCGATTTGTGCATAACTTTCCATGGATTTTGACCCTGCAAGGATGCATAGAATACCGCACAACCGGCCTGCTATCACTGCGGCTTTCACCTATGTTGCTGGCTTTTTGCGAAATGTGTAGCATGTTTGCGAGGGATAGAAGTCCACATTAAATTAGGGCTTGCAGTTAGGCCTCGTAATTGCAACGGAACTGTACACAAAAGGAAAACGTGTATCGAAAATGTTGCTAATTTTCCCTTATTAATGTGTTCGTTCATGCGAGCACAACCTGGTTTAGGTCGAAAGCAATCGTTATGCAGTAGCTGTAACATCATTCATATTTGTTTGTTGACCGACAGAGGTATATAACAATACTACATTAATCATCACGAAAGCAAAAGTGACGGACCTCCTCAAGAAACAGGTAAGTTTGCATAAATTGAACTTTACCAAACCAATGAAGGTCTTTCAAATTCCTTAACGAATATAAGTACATACTTTTTTGCAAAATCGATCTATGTCACGCATTCAGAGCTGTGACATTACACGTTCCCTAGTAGCGAGCCAGTTTAATATAAAAACAGGTTAATGTATGAAATCACTTTGCAATTGTAAGGTCGCACAAAGAGATTTGCATGCGAACATTCCAAGCAAAATTAATAATCACCCGAAATATGTAATGACAGAGAAAAACATATTTCAAAAATAAACCGGAAAAACATTAAGCAACTTGGATCGCCTCTTAAAATATATTTGCCAATAGATTGCTTGATTTCTTTACGCAGCTATATTTGTTTAAAATTGGCAATCAGTTAGAGCGTCTGGTGTAAGGTTTCCATAGATACAATTTTGAGTGTTTATACGAAGATTCTTTAAGGTAGCATTAAAATTATTCATAACAATTAACTACAGAACGCCGTAACTATTTCCAGAATGGCCTGTAACAACAACGAACCATATACATTTTGCGGACGCGCTAATATGCTGATGCGGTATGGGGATAATTGTCATTATTTTCTAGATTTTACCGTTCTCCTCGAAGGATGTGCGAGAAATACATGACGTCAAAAATATATTATAGAATTAGTTTGCATATTGTTGGGTTTGTAAACATTTAAATCTATGATAGCTGAGTTAATTACTTTGAGCGCGAAAATAATACATCGTTTAGTATTAAATGGTAAAGCGTTACGAGTCATTTTTATGATAAACTGAGCATAAAAATCGCGTCTTGGAAGTTTTGTTGCTTCTGCACAGCAATGCAAACAGCAGAAGCTCTCGAGTTTTGGTTGCATCACAACTTAATACATTATATTCTGTTTTGTTTCGGATGCTGACGAAAACTAACTCAGCAAAATGTGACATTTTTAGCACCAATGATAATTAGTTTTTGCAAAGCCAAACCAATCGTTAAAAGTAAGCTATTGCGAAATCTGATCCCGGTTTCGATTACTTTGACGATTCTGACCTACTTCTTTGGACAACGGCTCCACTTAGAATTTTGCCTAGCTGGTACACTGGTATAATTGGTCGGAGCGATAGCGTCAGCAGGGCTTCGTTTGAAAACAAACAACCAATTACCCAGTTTGGCTTGCCGTGACTCTGACAATTTATTTACCTGGAATTTGCAAGCAATGAATACTACGGTTACTATGGGTATTAACTGGCAGGGGTGTAAGTGGTTACAGCACGGATTGTCGGATATTTAATAGTTGGTCTAGTTCGTTACACTTCAAAGCTTTGTTTCGAATACTACATAATTGCTTGATTGATTTAAGCCAAGTTTATGATCGATTCGGCGAAGGTGATTGCCGGAGACATCACTTAAGGTTATCTAAATGGTAGCACGCTTTATCAACGCCATATTCCCATGGTCCTTTGGAGTCTCAATGGTATTTCATATATTTTGATGAGAGCTCCCGGTATCCACGAATTGATTTGAAGCAGAGCATGTTGAAAAGTATAACAAATGCCGCTTTCCAAGACAGAAACGCGATATCCTTATTCTGAAGACTATGCAAACTACAGTAGCTAGCAATGCAAGAGGCCATTTTGAAATTCGACGCCAAATTTTTATAGCATACGTAGAATTTCAAGGTAAAAGATATACACGCTTGTACGGCGGTCTAATAGTTGTACACGTAATCTTGATTGTACAACTCTGGCTTGCTCCCATAAGTTAAATAGCATTCATTAGGCAAACTTTATAAGTCATCTGTCGGAAGTTTGACGGAATATTTCCTCTCTAGGAGATTTTCGGGCGGGTGGCGTTCTTTAAAGACCCGTTAATCCAAGCTCCTTCTCAACACTGCTCAAATGTAGCTAAATAAAACACAAGCACATATATGTTATTTGACACCACTTGTAGACGTCTAACAGAAAAATCAACGTGGTAATATTAGGTATATGTCCGGTGGTATGGTTTAATAAAGCGTTAGTGTGGGTAAGCCTCCATAAATCATTCTTTAATGATCGTGTTGATGTCCACTACGATGCACTGACACACCTGTACGAAAAGGCCGGGGAGGAAGGGACTTTTCCAGATAATTTGAGCTAAGCACTGCAGTAATACAAACGAGATGCAGTTTCACAGAATGTGTAAACCCATTGGTTCATAGTAATGCTTGTTGTGAGAAAATCACTGGCCTCAATACTTGTCAGTCGACTAACTTGTGTCGGGAATCACGGAATAGGGAAAGCAACCCACATTATGCCAAGAACTGGGCTGTATAGAGTAATACTTTCCTGACATTTTTGAATAAATATCACTGCAATACCGCTGCCGGTGAACTAATATTTTCCATATTATTCGTCTGCAGAAATAGTAATTATAATCACTGTAATTACAATGAATAGGACGTCAGCGTTAGACCCTTGGATAATGCAGTAATAATAACAGAATTGCTGGAAAACAAAATGAGGTGTGTAAATAGGCGAAGCGACTAACATTCATAAGCTGGATTTGGTAAAAACGTAATCAAGATAAAGCTAAAAATCAAATAAAATGGCGAAACAAAGGTGGAACAAAATAGGCACGGCGAAACATATTATTTCGTTTATTATCTTTACCTAAGGCTGAGACCAAACATGACCAAATCAAACAAGAACACAGCGCTTAGCTTTATCAGTTGCTCCTTTTCGGTCACTCCTATTGCGGAGATAAAAGGTCGACGAAACCGAGTATACTGGGCTTTGCGCAGATGGGTCGTGAAAGGGGCAGTCAAATTCCCATAAATCCTTAACAGCGATAAGGGAGATAACAGAGAAAGGAGGTCAAGCTAGCATATTTAGGATGGATTATTGGGGTGTTTATGAATGAAATCAGTGTCAGGATGGTCGGAAATCGGAACGAATGCGATTTGAGGATGGACATTAAAAATTAAGCAAATGTAAACTTTAAAAAGTTTTAACCTCACAAAAGCTGGTTAAGAGTCTTCCACGTACTTACAGTTAGCTTCGCATTCAATTAAGCTAGATTTTTGAAAAATAGAAGACCAGTTTGCATGGCTTGAAGTATCAATCTGTTCATTTTACCACAGTTTGAATAGCAATATTATATAGCTTATCTTCACTCTTTGGCCAGTGCTCAAGCGTTGCCACATAATAACCATTGAATTTATACTGCTTTACAAGTCCCGATGTGTTGCAGGGTTGGAAAAATGAAAAATAGAACACAAAGTGGGCTGTGATATTTTAACCTTCCGATTGTTATCCTACTAGTATCATCCAAAAATGTTAACAGAGCGAAAACAACGAAGGTTTCTGTAGAATAATCTGAATTCACTATATTTTGTGTATGCTTTTCAACCGCTTACCTACGATGGGTGAAAAATTCAAACGATTTGAAGTAATGGGTCAATACCAGAAATCGGTGGCTATTTGCACTGGCTAGCCTTTCTCGCCTCACCGAGGCAAAGCAAGATTGGCCACAAACTCAAATTGTTTACGTAGCTTGGGCTGCAAACGCGTAATGGCGGAAGCCTCGGCAAAACGCAACAAGTTGGGGTTGCTCTGTCTACTTATGACTAATGTTTCGTGGGGATTCTGGCATATCGAGCAGTAGAATCAGTGCCGCGCAACGGAGCTGGCAGGTAATGTTTCGCCACGGAGAGCAAGGTTCCGCGTGACCAGTTCTGAAATCAGAGTGGACAGCCTCCTCTCTGGTCGGCCAATGTACTTGCTACCTCAAGTACAGCTAAACTGGTAAACACAAGAGGCGTTGACAGTAGAGAGGCTTAGCCAAATCGGATTCATGTAGTAACATTTTGGTTCTGTGGAGCAACACAACCTCAGCTGTATAGTAACATCTGTTTATGGAATGACATATCGGTTCAGAGGAAATGATTTAGGAAGACCTACATGTTACCGCATCCACCCTACTTGAAAATGAGTACCCTGGCTAGTTCCTTTCAAGGTATGGGGAGAAAACCAGGCTGCACGAAGAACGAACTAAAGCTTTAGAGAAGAAGGTGTTCGTTGCACTGCTTTACAAAGGGAAAGAAAATGACACGTTTCTGGTGTGGATTACCGCAACCGCTTTGCTCAGCCACACTTTGAGCCAATCGCCGGTCGGGCCTGCCTATAGTGACGTCAAGGCAACTACAGGTGACCCGGTAAATAACCTGAGATGCCAAGCGGAGCGACGAAATATCCGGATGTTAGTTGACCTCCAGTCCCCGTATGGTGTGGCAGACATCGACACCACCTGGTATATGTGGGCGTTGCAGTCGAACTAAGTTTGCGACCAATTTCATATGAAACACTGTCCCCTCTGAACGGTAGGAATAAACAAGTTTCAGCTTTCTCAACCGTTTTACAAAACAATAGACGGTACTACAACGGGCACATTAGCTACCGTTATTGCTGCTCAACTTCACGCGACTTCATCATACGCCAATTGTTTGTTTGCCAACAATCCTTACTTTCCCTTACCGGATTCATGTGTTCAACAATCTGGCTGCGATTCCGGTTGCGCCGCGAACCACGGAGTTAAACCTTTGGCTCTACTTCGTCTGCGATCCTCGTTCCGTTTAGTGTGCTTCAACGTTCGGACATGCATGCAGACTGGACAGCAAGCCGGTCTAGCGAGAACGCTAGAGTCCCTCGACATTGATACAGGCTGTCTACCAGAAACCCGATTGCAAAATCCCAGCACTCTGCTTACATTTACATCTCCCAGTGACCACGAAGACAGATATCACCTGAGTCTTTCTGGAGATCCGGAAGTAGCCTCGGCGGATTTCGCTGGCTTAGGTATGCCACTACGTGACAAGGCCGAGGCGGCACTACTGGACTGCATCCCAATTAACCGCCCACTGCGTGTAGTTTGGCATCGGGGTTCGTGTAGAATCAACAAACGCCGCGAGGAGAAATACAACTTGTTTGTGATCTCCATGTACGCTCCAAATGACTGCAGTGGGGGCTCGGTCAAGGACGAATTCTACTGGGATTTACATCAGCCCGTGAAAAATGCTAAAATGGAGGATGTCGTTATTCTTGTTGGGGATTTTAATGCAAGGCTTGGCCGCCTGTTACCATACGAACGCCACCTTGGTGGTCATCACGCACTCGATGGGAACCGCTCTGACAACAGAGAGAGGCTTCACACATTTTGCGAAGACAACAATCTGTTTCTCTTGAGCACTAACTTCAATCGTACGAAGAAGCATTCCGCAACGTGGCGAACCCCTTCTTCAACACAACCATGGTCTCAAACTGAACACATTGCAAGTAGCTTCAGATATCGTGGCAGCGTACTGGACTGCAGGTCTTTTGGTCGACCTTCGTTGACTCAGCTAATGCACTGGTCTGCGCGAACATCTGCATGTGTATTGGGGGAGGGCCGAAACACGAAACACCGCATGACTGACGTAAACAGGTTAACTGATTCTTCTGTTCAGGCATGCTATCCGTCTTTATTGGCAAAGGCACGCAGGTGCAGTTCACTGCAAGACGTGGAGCGACACTGGACTTGGACACAGAAAGCGACTGCCATTTCCGAACAGTCAAACTGCGGCCCAGCTCGACTTCCCTTGAGGGCTTGGATCACTGCTCATTCTCTGGAGCTGTTTGAACGCCGCAAAGATATCCCCGCGGAATCAGATTGCAATGAGCGGTGCCGTCCTGTTAACCGGTTGCTCGAGCAAAGCCTACGCAAGAATCGCGAGGAATGGTGGTCTGAGTGCGCTTTAGAGATAGAGATCGCTGTTCTCCCTGGCAACACACGCAGGCTTTTCCAACTCATTCAGTCCACTGGCCTGAGGAAGCCTGGTGTCAATGAGGTCATTTGTGAGATGGATGAGTCTCCGATCACCATTCAACAGATTCATATGGACGGCTAGGCCGAGCACTTTCACTCGCAGTTCAACTGACCTCAACCATCCATCAGTACATGCTGTACACCTTATTGTTCATCCTGGCTCGTCCCACTGAATCTACCCAGCGAAGTGAAACCATGCCTCTAGTTTCGACACTTGAAGTAGTTCAAGGCTGCCGGCTCAGGTGGACTTCCTCCGGAGTTGTTCAAGTACCTTGGTTTGGCGACAATTAACCAACTGACCTCTTTGTTCACAGAAAATCTGGCACAAAGCCGGCCACTCACTGGTTGGTCGCCTGTCACTGACTGGTCGGAGAAACGTCACGTATGAGTTGTACAACTTATGAAACATTGCCTAAATCTAGAAACTCTAATGTATGTACACTAACGCCCAAGGGCTCTTCAGTAAACTGACCGAACTTCGACTACGTCAAGTTGCAAATGCTTGGGACCTAATTTCTATTACCGAAACTTGGTTACACCAAGAGGTGACTGATGCTGAGGTTGAGATAGCCGGGATGTCACTCATCCGGAACGACCGCCCCAGCAGAGGAGGTGGGGTTCTACTCTACTACCGCAGCGATCTACAATGTATAATAGTAAATGATCTGAAAACACACGTTACCGACTCACTCTGGTGCCGTCTGCGACTAAGACGCAACGACACATGTCTCATAGCTATCGTTTACCACCCCCAACGTCCACTCCGGAAATGGATTCCTGCTTGATCCGTGGCGTGAACAGATTAACACGCACTAGGTACAGCCACATTCTCATCTCCGGGGACTTCAAACTACACGATCTGGTGGTTTCGGCATCGCCCAGCGAGCAGTTCAAAGCAGACTTGCAGGAACTGATCGCTAATATTCCTTTGTACAATCATGTCAACACGCCCACTAGATTTAGGCCAGCAAACAAACCGTCCATATCGGACCTTGCAATCCCGAATGAAGAGCTCATGGTTGACAAGTTATTGATGGATAGTCCATTAGGTCTCAGTGACCACGTAGTAATAACTTTTGACTATGTGTGTTATGCAGATTCTCCATCTTAACACTCGGAACTAACTCATACAATCACACGTTACCACGTATTGAAAGAACTCGCCGACGCAGCTGCTTGGGAATTCTCGAACAAAAGTCCAATTGACGGCGTTGGGGCAGAGTTCGTTAACAGACTCAGCGACATCGTAAACAAAGTATCAGAGACCAAACCCCGTCGTCCCGCGAAAATGCCTTCAATTATAAGGAGTAGGACTCGCGAATGCCAGGCGATAAGGGATGCAGCATGGCGTGCCACCAAGATTAACCCCGACTCAGAGACTTTGGGAATTTTCCTGATCCATCGCAACAATTGCACTGCACTTGTCCGTGAAGACAAAGTAACTTATCAACAGTGCCTAGCCACATAGTTCATGGCAAACAACAAACTGCTATATAGGCATGTCAATAAGCTTCGTAAAGTGAAGCATGGAATCCCTCCACCTTTTACGACAGGCGGTAAAGTACAAAGGGCCAAAGAAGCAGCTAAGGCCTTGCGGCTACAATACGCCCCAATTTTAAACTCGCAACCTCTACCTGTCCCATAATATCAAGCACATTACCGATACCATTGTTTACAAATGTAACTTTCAACCCATCAATTGTGCTAAGGAAGTTACTCTCACTGCGTGAGCATAGTTCTCCGGGAGCAGACAACATCCGCCTGAAGGCACTGAAGGCTACGGCCAACAAGCTAGCTGAACCACTGTCGCAGTTCTTCCAAAGGTGCTTTTATGAACAACAAGTCCCCACTATGTGGAAGTGTGGCATTATCACCCCAATTTTTAAAGGCGGTAGCCGTTCAGATCCTGCAAACTATCGTCCAGTGACTCTCCTCCCTGTGCTCGCGAAGGTGATGGAAGCAGTCGTCGCTGAGGCTTTAATGGACTACCTGTAAAAATGCAACATCTTGGTACTGGAACAGCATGGCTTCCGTCAACACCGGTCATGTACCACCAACCTACTGATTGCACGAGGTAGTTGGACCGAAGTGGCCGATGACGGGGTCGGAGTCGACGTCATCTATCTGGACTTTCCAAAGCTTTCGACCGCCTTGATCACCGCAACCTACTTCAACGGCTTCAGAGTAACGGAACCGGAGCTCCTGTACTTGGTTGGATTGGCAGCTTCATTTACCAACGGAAGCTTCAAGTACGTGTCAGGGGATCACTCTCTAACTCAATTGAGGTGGAATGTGGTGTTCCACAAGGCTCAGTGCTGGGACGGCGCTTATTCCTGGTGTTTATCAACGACCTGGCATCAGTTTTCTCCTCAAATGTCCTGCTTTTCGCCGATGAGGTCAAGATATGGCAGGAGATTAGTAACAATCAGGATCAGGATCTGCTCCAACATGACTTAGATTGCATTTACGAATGGTCAAAGAGGAACAAGCTTCAATTGAGCATAGCTAAGTGCAAAGTGATACATCTGCGTCACCCGCCGGTGAGCGCTTACAAGATTGGAGACCACACCTTGGCGAAGGTTTCTCAGGAGCTTGACCTGGGTGTATTGGCACAGGAAGATCTCGGGTGTTCAAAACAAGCAGAGAAGGCGACGAGAACCGGAAATCAACACTTCGGCCTTCTTCAAAGAGCCTTCCGTCGGTTTGAACCCTCAATATTTCCCCAAATGCCTAACGTCTACGTGCCAGCTCACGTGGAATATGCTATTCAGGCATGGCAGCCGTGTGGCAGCCGTGATCTCGTTGCTCTCGAGAATCATCAACGAAGGACAACCAAGAACGTCAGAGGCCTCTTTCATCTACCCTATCAGCTTAGACTGAAATCTCTAAGAATGTACAGCAGTCGATATCGGCTTTTGCGGGGGGATCTCATAATGGTTTACCAGATTCTGAAGAACCCAAACCACATTTGCCGTCCGCTGCTGGAATTGAACCAAAACACTAAACTAACAGGTCACCCTCTGAAACTGACAATTCAGTATAGCCGGCTTGAATGCCGTAGAAATTTCTTTTCTCTCCGCGTGTGCCAGCCTTGGAACGCCCTCCATATTTATGTCGTATCGGCTCCTAATCTGGCGATATTTAAAAAACGTGTTGACGATGCATTGTCTCACTTACATTTCATTTTATGTCATGTTAGCCAGGGGCTACGAAAGGCAATCAGACTGTGTCTTGCCAAACGCCTAACCAATGGATTTATGGATTTATACGTTTAATACGCGAACATCTCCGCTATTCCACATAAGTCTATGGTGAGTCCACCACAACGCTTTTTACTTTATTATGCAATTGATTTTCGCAATAATTTCCATCCCACGGGACTTGTTAAGCAATGCTTTTTTACCCGTAATAAACCATTGTTCCATTGTTCCATGACCTTCCTCTTGGGGCGGATCATTATTGTCCCAATATTCAAGAAAGACACTCGCACTTCATGTGTAAATCATCGCTGGATCAGCCCTATTTCGGTTGCCTCTAGGCTTTGGCATCCATTCTGCTTCGCTGACTATCCCCAGTACGTGAATCATACTACCGTGATGAACTAGCTGGTTTCCGTCCTGGCCGCGGATGTGTGGATCAAATCTTCACGTTCCGCCAGCTCCTCGAACATCTCCACATTTATAACATGCTCACTATCGTTGCATTCCTTTACATACGTGCCACTTATTACTCCGTTGATCGACCTGCTTTACGGCCTTGCTTTGTAAAGAATGGGGTTCCAGAGAAATATACCGCCACTTTACGAGCACTTTACCTTCATACTTACGGCAGAGTGAGGGTCTACAGCAAGCTTTCATCACAATTCGTTGTAAATAGCGATTTGCAACAGGGTTGCCCTATGTTCGCTTTCTACTTCAAATTCGCAATCGCAGATGTTTGGTCGAGTGCTCTAGAAGGTTTCCAACATTTTGGCCTGGAGCTTTTACCGGGTAAATGTGCGACCGACTTAGATTATGCTGATGATATCTTCTTAATTGTTAACGATCCTAATGGTATGTAACTCACTCTGGATCGTTTAATGGTTGAAGCATCTAAGTATGGCATGAGCTTCGCCACATCGAAGTGTAACGTACTGCTCAAGGATTGGCTTTCACCTGCTCCCGTGCTCACTCTTGAAGGTGCACAACTTAAACAGGTAGGTAGTTTCGTCTACTTTGGGGGCTGTGTTTCTGCTGACGGCACTATCAACAAAAAGGTTTCTCTTCGTATCGCTAAGGCTCGATCAACATTTGCCAATCTGAGGCACTTGTGGTGTGGTTGCGACGTCCCACTCTCACTAAAGGGCCGCATTCACAGCGCATCAGTTCGCTCAGTATTGTGGTATGTGTGCGAGTGCTGGCCGATTCACGTGGAAGACATGCGTCCTCTTTCTGCCTTCAATACCGGTTGCATAAGGAGGATGGCTCATGTTGGGTGGCAACATCCAGTTAATAGTAATGACGTTCGACGGCGCATCTTGGAGAAAGCGAGTATTCCCTTCAACAAACTCGTTTGGTTGCGCCAGTTAAGATGGCTCGGTCACGTCCTACGCATGGCACCTGAGCGTCTACCGCGTCGCGCTCTATTCGCTCGTCAAGGACCTGGGTGGAGGTGACCGCGTGGCGGTCTGCCTTCTACTTGGCGATAGCACATGAAATCGCTGACGTCGTGTCTAGCCGCTGTTGGAACCGTATGTCTTTCAGGATGAGGACCAAAGATGAGGAGTGCCAATGGCTTAACACTCTTGAAAACATGGCCCGCAACCGGAATCAGTGGAAGAAGTGTGTACAGAATTGTATTGATGCACATGTTTAATACTTCAAGCATTTCAAATGACAACAGAAAAATCGGCGTATGCGAAACAAACTAAAAATGGTTTCTTCCACTTGTTAGCAAAATGTTCCTTTCTTCCTGCGGCATAGTAGCTGATGCGTGTTGCTCACCTTCAATTAGCAGGCTACGATAAAAATGACGTAGTGACTTCGGCTTATATGCTGAGTTCATGGTTTCCTTGGCTCTATGTCTAGTTGCTTGACTGTTAAGAGTACGTAATGCATACATACATTTACTTGTAGATTCACTTTTGTGGGTCTACTGTGTAGGTGACTAAATTTCTCCGGATACCCGTTTAACAAAAGAGTCGTTGGTAGGAACCCTTTTTCAGTCTGCAACATCTCAAGACTGCAACTACGCTTGGTTCTTTAGAAACGGGTTCATAGGGGAGCGCATATGTACGCAACCGCCGCGAAGCAGGTGAACTGCAATTATTGCCCACTTCAGGTTGCTTTACATGAAACATTGAGTTAAAGTGTACTGCCTGCTCGCCATTTGATGAGTGTCTAAAATCGGCAGGCTCCACTTCTGTTTCCTCTCACTTGACACGTACAGATTAAGGTGAATCGAAATCAACAGGATGAAGATTCCGTTAACATGATGCTCGCTTGTGAATATTAAGTTGCTGCTTATGTTGTGTTTATACAAACTAGCTTTAATAATGATGTTAGCGGTCTTTATTTTGATCGGTCCCAAAAATATATTCACCAGAACCGGGCTCGTAAGGCTTTCCAACGCAACATCATCGACGACTTAGCGTTTTCTTACGCTGTATTCTTACGATCCGCACAAGTTCACCACAGTCACAATTCTCAGCACTAAATTAAAGCTTCATTACCAGAGTACAATGCACGCATAGTGCTAAGCAAGAAAGTGTGTGTGAGTGATCCATCCATCCTTCTTTTAAATACTTTTATTTCCGCTGAAGTGGCATCCGTTACAATGGGAGCATAACACTTGTGATATACATGAATGCAGCAAACCAGATGGCCATAATATTCTGCGTGTTTCAATGAGTAACCCATCATATTTGTAATGGTACTGTGTTTCAGTAAGGCGCGGCGCACTTGACCTAAATCGTGCAGCAACAAGTCGGCAATTAGCAGAGTGCCTCGTAATCTGCTATGACGTTCTCTGAACAAACCCAATGGCTACAGCCTCCGCTAATGTGAGCACTTGCGCATTCCAATGACGTATTGGGATGCCCGACTTTGAGGCTGCTAACTATGAGCAAGGTCGTGTTTCAGCAATGGATACTAGGCTTGATTTGGGTATACTACATAGGGACAAATATATGCACTGAGTATCTATCGAAAAATAGTGATGCCTGTTTCTACGAATTCCCGTGGCAACAGCCCGACGTATTTGGTATCAGATTTTAAGACCATTACGGATCACCAGGAAAAACCTATGACATCTTGAATTAGCACACCCCGATTACGCTCGACGGTAGATTGCTTAAGTATATGCATTCCGAGCTTATATGAGAAGTTGATCTAGTGTCTTATGGAAAGCATTTTGAATTTACTCACGTTTCCAGGTCACACTGAAGCAGATGCTTGTTAGCATTTACAAGAATCCTGAGCCAACTCTTGATGTCGTCGAAAAGCGGTTGGAAGTTCGAAGCGACTGCCTTGCGAGGTAATAATAAATACCAAAAGCAGACGTCGACCTAGAACTGAGTCATGCAGCACACCACAGTCGACTTGTATGGGGTCAGGTAAAGAGCTCCGAACTCTGACTACTAATTGGCGTTGAAGAAGAATGTTGGCGGTATTGCTGAAGACAGGGTCACCAATCTCGTAATACTGGAGCTTAGATAAGAGTACGAATAAACTAAATTAGCTAAAGATTTGACAAATGCAGGCATGTTACATCAGCTTCGTCTGCAACGTCAGCTGACTCCGTCCAAGTGCTCCGTGGAATCAGCAAATTTGATCTGCGCAATCGTTGTCTACGGAATCCTTAATGCTTGGGAGTAATATTTCGCGGTTTCCCAGAAAGCACACTAATACATCGGCAACGATGCATTCCATGATCTTGGACAGTAAAGCGGGAATAGACGCTAGGCGGTAGTTTGAAGACTCGGCCCTGCTTCCGCTTATGTGAATCGGAGTTAATATTCCAAACTTCCATGCACAGGAACTTGGTTCTGTTCTAAGCAGCGCTAGAAGGACTGAGCCAAAGGTTCTGCTAGTTGACATGCAGCTGCTTCCAGTGCATCTGTACGACTGGCGTCGATATACGAGGAGCTGTGGTTGCATAGAAATGTCAGCTTATGCCACAGTTTTATCAATAAATTACATGTTGGTGAGCGCTGGCACTGGGCTGACAAAGGCTGAAATATTACTTGATGGCCAAACCATTTGGGACGTGGGAGCTTATTGCATCCGCAGTGCGTCCGCTGCTTTTGTAGCCGCTCTTTTTGAGCCTTCAGCCACCTTGCGAAGGGCGAATGCTTACCACACCTTAGAAGTGCCGTTTACAAGCTTATACAGCAGTTTGTGGTTAGAGCTGAAAATAGGTACCATGTCCATTTCGTATGCAAATTTAACTTCTCTGAACATTTACGTGCTGTGGTTTTGTTGGACTACGCATTTGTCCCCGTTTCCTGGCATTGTAGCTATTCTATACACCCGAAATTCTGCATTGCGTATAAAGACCAATTTTTGAGTTTTGCTTCTAAAGAAGTTTACCTTTTAGACCTATTGCAAACTTGCCTTTGTAGCACCTGTAACCGTCCGAAGGAATTTGCTCTCGAACCCGAGCCAGGGGACTCAGGGGGGTTTTTCGGCAAGTAACAACCAGGTTGCAGCGATGAAAACTGGGCTAATCCATCGAAGTGTACGATGAATTGCACCGCCTCATATTCCTCATGCCAGTATTCCGCATAGCAGAGTAAATCGAAACTAATGACTACATGAACAGTGCTACCCGTCGGGCAGTCTATAACCAACCGGTCAACCATATGCTCATCGTAGGATAGTACGAGATTCAGCACTGATGGCATATTACTTGTTCTGAATCAAGAGTTCAAAGTGACGTGATTGTAAAGCAGAGCAGTTCTTACGAGCTCCTGCAGATCAGTTTTGAATAGTTCTGAGAACATTTTAGGGGTATCTAAAATATATAAGTTAAAACACATATGTTAAGGATCATTGTGCTTTCCTTTTAGATTTCAACCTACCCCTTTCGCAAAGTGGCATTCCTTTTCTGGTGTAGATGTTGGACAAGTTACACCAAAGCTATGAGGCAAGTGTTTCTCTACCGTTTATCTGCAGGCGGCACCAAAGAGAATCGTTGTACTGCGTGTATGATTCCGCCATGGCCTCACATTGTAATTCGCTTCGGTAAAACAGAATTATCCCTCCTCCCTTTGTGAGTAACTCGTTCTGGATAGGCAACATGTCCGGTAGCGAAAGTTTGGTGTCCGCCAATCCAGTGCGTAACCCCGTCGCAGTTATGCCGGTAATATCATATGCGTCGGAATGTCGGCAATATTTCAGTTCTGTAAGCTTATTTTAAATGATACTGAACATAAACTACAAGCAACCTGGTTTCTCGGACTGTCGAAACACACAGAAGATGCGATTGGTCAACTGTGGGATAAATGCGACAGATATCAAGTCCGCCTTCACTCGTCTTTTGATGGACAACAGATACCTCCTTTGTAACTTAAAACGGCCAAGGCGCGTTTCAATCATTTTTTGTCCTACGTCAGAGTCGAGTAAGGAGCATTAAGGTGAAGCTCCTGTGTGGTCTCCCGTACATTTGCTCTTTCAAATGTATTCAGATGTGAACTTCGCCAAGCTACTGCTGTTAATCTTTGGTTTGACTGAACCACGAACTTTAAGATTACTAGGCCCTAGCCACTTTGAATTGTGAGTGGGGTAGCGTCTTTAGCGGTCGCGCCACAACATAATCCAAGGAAATTCTTTCAAATACCACTGAAGTATCGGTGTCTTCACAGCAAAATAATGTTTGTCCCCACTCTCGAAAATTTTTCACCCTCACTCAGAAGGTTCCAAATGGAAGATGACATTCTATGTTGACAAATGCCAAGTAGGATCCTACAGAGGTGACATCATCCCATTTTCCATTACTACTGATGGTTGACCATTGTATCATTACAACACTATCCGGGACCTAGGCATCCACTATTCAAGCACCTATAACTTTGCTGAACAAGCCGAACATACTGCAACTAAAGCCCGTCAAACTATTGGACTTCTGCTCAAAACATTCTAATTGCAAGAAACAATTAACACCACGTTGTTAATAAAAACACGTATATTGCTCTGTTATGGCTCCATCAACTACTGTAATACTAGAGTAAGTAATTATAGAGTAAGTGATCGTATGGCACTGAAAGTTGTACAAGGATAGGTTACTCAACATCTACAAGGCTATTCCACCATAATATCGTACATGGATCACTACATTGACTTAAAACATAATCCACTGTGCCTGCAATGAACAAAAATTAACTTTTCCGTTTTCTGTGATACAATTAATCAAAAATTACATTCTTCACACTCATGGGTACAACGAGCAGGATTGTTAAAATATCGCACGCGAAATAACAAAAACGACAAAGTGCTAGTAAAAAGAGCACGACAATTACTGTTCGATAATGTTTTTCTTAACCGATTCTCCGTATTATTGAATAGATTGCCATATAAGATAGGTGAATTCTACTCAGGGATAAAGTTTCGAGACGTTACACATTTGTTTCCAAAAGTTGCAACAGCAATTAGTATAATAAGACCAAACGTGACAAAACAATCACCGTAGGAAAAAGGCGCAAGATGAATATAATCTCAACAGCTGAGAACATTTCCTTTCTCTTGTCAGATCTTGCTGCCTTCCCCATGTCCATCAGTAGGTACAACCTCTTCAATAAAGACAAGCATATTCTTAGTGTCATGAACTTTACGCTTACCAAACTGGAAATATGTTCCTCGCTCGCAAACCGCTTCACATACTTTTTGAAATAATAATCAATTTCCACATTTTACTGAAGTCCTTCCCTTAGTCACATGCTGCATTTCTGCGTACTCCGCAAAATCAATATAGATATTATCTATGTATATTTACTGGATTAAGCTGCAGGCAATATCTGAAAACCTTACAGGATCATCAGTGCTTACAATCACTCTGAACGCTTACCATTCTCACAATCAACTCTTACCGAATACAGTAAAACTGCTGGAAGAACAGTAAACTTGCTTCACACTGCATAGAGTTTTCTCTGCCTCCATGGAGACAACATCTTGCGTAACTACAACATTTCTCAGGGCTATACAAATTTATTTCACATTACCAATCTTCAATTGTGATCAGCTACAACTCTTGGAGCCATCCCAATTATTTCCTCTGTAAAGTGTTTTTAGGAAGTCATGTGCATTGCTGAGGGTATTTGTTTCCAGTGAGTATTCGTACAATCTAAATCGGACAACATCGGACAAAAGCCCATAATTTCCTGTCACTGTTCCGTTATCCTTTTTTATTTGTTTATTTCTCTACTACCACTGTTTTCCTCGACTGCCGATCTCCCGAGGTGATGGACAAAGATCTCCAAAAATGTAATACACTCACGAAATGCGAGTTGTCACGAACTCATTGACAAATATTAAAAATGCTGGACTCGGATTAGCTAAATGATGGCTGTAAATTGGTGAGAGCTTAAAACATAATACATGCTCCCACATAAATATAAACATATATATGTATAATGCTTCAGCATGTTGACGGCAAAGTTGCATATGACAAAAAGACAGAAGAAAAAAGAGACAAATATAATTGCCTACTTGCTTTAAGCCAAAACAGCACATGGCCAAATGAAATGTGTGGAAGCAGGTCTCCCGGAGAAGGTTTAATGAATGGTCGTACTACTTTATTTGAATTGACGGCTGTATCTATTTTACTTCTGCTCGCAACTTCTCCGTATTTTACTACCTTTAAAATTATTGCGCTCTTTAAACACTCCATTGGGAATGCACCAGATCTTGAAAATTCTCTTTCCACTATCTTACTTTGTTATACCAATTAATCGGGCCCGTATCCTGCCTGTATCTTGCACGTCGAGAGATATACCGATTATTTATTTATTTATTTCTCAGGTTTAGTGAGGTTTGAATTACAAACTTTACGGTTTTGCCTGAAACTCGTTGTCATGATTTCTGTCTGACTGTAGTAGCCACGGTCAACTTTATACCGGCGTTCTGCTAAAGATGAAGGATAAGACTGCGATAGGCATCATGCTGTTTGTGTTTCATGGGAATCAAAGTTTGCAGCATTCCTTGATTTCAAGGCAAGTGCGCTTCCCTGCTGTGACTCGCTCCCAATGTATTCATTCTATCGTGCATCCTCTACTCGGCTTCTGCTACCAAACGGCAGCACATTTGGACTAGGATAAGCACGCATACGAATGGGAATGTTGAACGCGCAGTACATAACCAGAGACTGTCTTGGGTGCTACTTCATTCTCACATCCGCTGGGTAAATTCGCAAACTTCGAATAACCCCACTTAGAACAATGCTACCGGGCTATTCCTAATAAAACCAATTGTTTTCATTCGCCCAAACTGCATATACTCTTCATCTTGGGCATTTTTATAATGGCATTTGCTTAATTTCTATCATTCGGTGTGATATGATTATCTAACCCAGCGAGTTGCCTGATGTTCTGTACTTTTCCGGCTTTGACAGTACTCCACATCGGTTAAGCTAGCCTTGTGGTTACAAAGTTCTACTTAGCTATCGGCGTGGCTGCGCGCTCCGTGTAATAGGTTATGCAGGCACACTGGTTGTCGACATCACAAAGAATTGCGAGCGATTGCGATGTCATTTAATTTCGATTGAATGCTAAGCGAGCAACTACGTACAGCAAAATGCGATACAGTGATACACATGGGGTTTGAGAAGCGAGCTATCCAAGTACCTCAAATTCTTTCAGTAATTGCTTTCCAAATAGTGTAAATAGGATTAATTTTTACTTGGAAGCTGAGATGTATCTCGTGTAAATATCTGCGACAAATTAGTCATAAAGGCCGAGGTAAATTGTACCTTGAGTCGATGACTAATTCATAATGAACTGCCAACGTTGTGTTGATGATAAATATAAGCCATATGAACGTAAGCATAATAGTGTGCAGCAAATTTGTAATGCGTAACCAAGAAAATGCAAGTGTGGCTGATCTGTACGTCCCTCTTTGTTACATGACCAATTGGCCTTCTAATGCTGCAGTCCAACAATAGATGTGCACCTCTTCTTATGAGAGCTTTCGACACCGTCCATCAATCGTTTATGCTCGAAATACTTGGTCGGAGATGTTTCGCATTAAATATGTGACCATTTTACTTCCTTTTTTTACAATAATCACAAAGCAAGTCACGAACAGGACGAGCTCGATGCAGTCAAGCCCGTACCAAAGCTGGCAGTAATGACAGATTGACTGAAATAGATAGAGCGTCATAAGGAGTCAGACGCGACGTGTGTGGCGTTTTGCAACGTGAGTTTGTGAGGATGGCCAGATACCAAGTATACATTCCCGAAGGAATTAACGCCGGTCTGCAAATTTCAGGATAAACTCACGGTGTTTGACGGTTTGCTATTTAAAGGAAATCGCATTTCTATCTTTCCGCCACTTCGCAAGAATTGCTAGAACACTCCTCGAACCCATTTGGTTGTCAACTACGGTATTATTAGACCACACGAACGGATGTTGTAGCCCGGGATAACAAATGAATTCGAGACAATGTGTCAGGCTGTTTAGCCTGCTGGTCCTGAGAGGTGCACCAAGTCAGGGAACCAATGATGTTGCCTGAGATTCCAAATTAACCATGGCAGAAATTAGCCATGGACATGTTCTGTGACAACGAGAAAGACTATTAACTTACTGTGAACTATTATAGTGATCATTTGGAGATCTGTTCACTCACCACAACCACCACAGAAGCAGTCATCAAAAAGCTTAGATGTCAGTTCGTCAGACACGGAATACCGGTGGAACTGATCGTCGACAATGGCTTGCCATTTACAAGTGCTGTGTTCCAGACCTTCTCGAACAAATGAGAATTTTCGCATCGGCAGTCAAGCCCATAGCACAGTCAGTCTAACGGAAAAGCAGAGGTAGCGGTCAAACAAGCCAAGTGGTTGTTGTCGAAAGCCAGAGCCAATAATGCGGACCCGTAAGTAACGTTGATGTAGAGCCACAATACACCTTTACCGAGCGTCGGTCTCAGTCCATTGCAAGGTTTGTAAAACAGAAGAAAAAGAACCCTAATGTCTGCACCTGCTGAACACTTACACCGGTCTTGAAATCGTATGAGCAACTGCAAAGTGCCTTATAAAAACGGATGACAGATCAGAAACGGTATTATGACAGCTGGACCCGGGCGCTACCGGAGCTGACAGTAAATGCTTAAGTGTAGATCCAACCAATACCGGGTGTCAGCGAATGATGAAAGAAAGGTTTGGTGACCGACAAGTTTGGAGAAAGATCCTATGAAGTCAGTACCGGAGGGGAAGTAATCAGAAGAAACCGAATGCAGCTGAGGCGACACCGGGAAGGAAAATGTGAACCTGTAGCAAAACACTTGCTGCCTTACGGAGAGGTCTCAAGGACAGAAGCAGCAACTAGCACGCCGAGCAGAAGAGCGTACAGAGTTTGCTGCGACGCCGATGCGGATGATCCCGAAAGTGGGGAGGATGAGCCAGGATGGTGCAAGCAAGCGGCTAGCGTGCAGCAAGCGCAAAGTGTATTTCATTGGAGAGCTACGCATATTTTAATTGCACTCCGGGTGGTTCGCTGGAGCAGGTTTGTTTAACTGATTCAAAGAAAGCATCTCATGAGGCAGCAACATCGTTAGTTATGGAAATGACTTAGTTATGTATACTGAACTTCTTAACTTTTCATCAGGCTGTCAATTTTACTAACCTCGCTGTGCAAAATAAATTGTTTGCACCTGAATGATCGAGTTCCTTGACGACCACGATGATAATTTATCGGATGTCTTTCGACTCCAAATGACGTTTATCAGGATTGATTATTTACTCATTTTGTTCAATGCCTTCGTAGGCTCCGTCAGTGTGTTTCCTTGTGGTACCTTACAATACAGGCTGGCGGGCGACCAGTGAAGTCAGCTTATGTACTAGGAACAATAAAACAACCACCCTGAACCTGCGAAATATATCCCGTTAAAAGGGTACGTAATGTTATATTGATTTTGGTTCTCCCACGTGGTGCGGAAATTTCGCTACTTCGGTCTGAGTTTCTGAGCCGATTCACGTATTTGCGCATTACTGCCCACGGTGCATTATTGGTGTTCGATAACAACAGCTTATTTGCGCGTGTCTGCGTGGCTTAGTTTTGGTTAACTGGTTAGTTCCTTAGAATAACAAATAGCATTGAATACATTGCCTGGCTCCGGCACATACTACATACCCTAGGTAACCACTTAAAGAGAATACAGTCGCCGCTTTAAAGAGAATAGCCTTAGATTTTTTGTCGAATGCAAACTCCCAGATTCCTCTAGCCAGAAGATGTTCAAACCTCCTGGTTGCCGAGTTTGTAGGAGTGCACCAACTTGTTTCGCAGCTGCAGCAATTTACATCTGTAAACGTGGAATCGAAGTAGATTCTGCCTCTACCACGCTACTTCCTATCCACCTCAGCTTGAAGCACAGTGATTTCGTCTGATGTATTTATCGTCTCCACACGTTGATGTCACTGGCATAAAGCAGGCCGTTCAAGCTTATGATCCTTGTGATAATATTACTATACGTCAACATTAATCACAGTGTGGCACACCGTAATCAACTCAGATGGGATCTGCCAGCGATACGCGCACTCTTATTTCCACGCGCCGGTGCAGTAGAAAACTTCTGATCCATCCTGGGAGAGAAACACCAGAAACAAAGGTCTGCAGTTTGAAGAGCATAATGTTTTGGTCTAACCAGACAAAGTCCTATGAGAAGTCGAGAAAGAATTCACAAACTCCTGTGCCAGAGTCTGCTACTTCAACCCAGCTGGATCTCGCTAGTAGTAGATTTGTAGTGCAGATCGATATCGTTGGAAGCTATGCGGTTTTGGTGCGAGGTAACTGAGTTCTTCCAAGTTGGCCTTTAGCGCATCAGAAATGATGCTTTCCATGACCTTTGGGAAAACCGGGACAGTATTTGGCTGGATCGGAACGAATACCACCCTTTTGAATAGGAGTAATTATCCCGAGTTTCCTCATGTCGGACACGTACTTTTCGTCAAAACAGTTTTGAAAGAATTGCGCCAAAAGCTCAGGTAAACTCTCTCCTACTGCCGCTGGCGATTTCTTGTGGATAATATTATCAATTCCAGGAGAGCTTTACTTACGCATACTCAATAGATTGCCTAGTACAGCTTCTGCTAGGAAAAATATGTGATGCATATTGGGGATAAAGCTACCATCGTCATATAGTTAGGTGTCCAGTGATCGCACTGAATTATTGCAGCATATGGTAGGCGCAGTGTATTCCCGCCTCCTTTGGTGTCCATTCGAGTTTGTCCGCAGTTTGAAGAAGAAGAATTCCCCGCCTCACCTTACATAGACTGTTGAAGTGTTAATACAGAAGCTTGTGGTCTGAGAAAATACGCACTGCCAACTTCTGCTGCTACACCATTCTGTCCTCAGGAACAAGCAGAATACAGTGCTTACGTTGGGTCGCATATGCCATCCAGTTCTCGGTGCTCGGGGAGAGATTTTTTATATGCCAGGCTGAGGTTCGCACCGCTATACACTTGCGTGTCCTGCTTCGTAGAAAGGACACAACGTTTCTAGGGCGGAAGCTCTTAATCGCTGACACTTCGACAACCAGAGAGTTCAACTGGATGGCAAAATGTTCTCATGCACTAGCTGGTGCCTCGACTGCCACAAATGTCCGGTTGGGTGTCTTACCTAGACGAGCTAATATGTCGTAACGCATATGTGTTCTCGTTGCGTCAGCAATTTCCACGGGATATTCAGCATAGCAAATGTGTTCCAAGGGTAGTGCTGCTTGATCGCTGAGGCACAATGGGATGTCGACGATTACCCTCTCGACCATTCGTTCTTCCTAGGTGAATATCCAATCTAGTATCGAAGGCTTTCCATTTTCTCGGAATCGGGTGGGAGTGTTGATGTGGTTATACAGCGGGTAAATGGAGCTGAACTCTACTAGACCGGCATTAAACGGTATTTCGGGAGCTTCTTGATATTCCAGAGTGTGGATATTGAAATTGCTAGTAATGAGAATGTGAGTGTAACTTGTGTTTTTCACCCTCCTTATTGCGGATGCTAGATAGAATTCCATCTCTGGTGTAGAGGAAGGAAGACAGTAAATGATCGCCACTAAACAAATGTCGTCGCCTTTTAAACGTAGACGGCACCAAAGCGAATCTTGAACCGTGCTGACCGGGCCTTCAGTGAGCTTACATTGGAGGTTACTGCTGAAGTACACAGCCACTGCTCCACCATTGATGGGTCGGTCGTGCTGAACAACGGACCTGCATGACAATGTGATTTCCATGTCATTATGTCAGGTTGTACCCATGCCTCCGTTACAGCGATGAGGTCGCAGGCTTTTTATCCTTGACGCAGCCGCATTTTGCAATGGTCAGTCAGTAAGTATTGAGTGTAGGTTTGCATACAGGAAATCTTTTCAGATTTCAAAACCTGCTGACTAGGAGTACATGTGGATTTGTGTCGACCGAAAAGAGTTAGGCACCTAGTTGTTTTTTGGGTGAATTGCCAACTCTAGATAGAAATGTACTCAGTTTTTGTTCTGACTTGTACCACCTGTATATAGTCCATCGACAGCCTTCTCGATAGCTACCGGTCTTAACGCATAGGTTTCCGAATGGCTGTTGTGGTTACATTTATTAGCGGATGGTGTCGTTTCCGGGAGAACGGCGATTGGCTGCGGCTAACTACTGTCTTCAGTCGTATTTCAAAAGGGAATGTGTTACGTAGTAACTGCCAGCAAGGTATTTAATTCAAGGCCATCTGTAGTGATTACACCGTTAGTTTCAGTATCCTCGGGACACTGCATCTGTAGTTTGGCGACACGGGTAACTGTGTCATCAAGTGAATTATGACGTCGCCCGCACAGAGAGCTTCACGTATGTAACGCCATTCTTCCAGGTCATGAGGGTGAGGCTTTTCGTTGCTGGTTATCGGTAGCTCGGGCATGCCGATAACGAAACTAATTCTTTCGCTACTCTCCTGTGGCGGTCGTCTGAATTATTTTTGTCCCACTGCCGTTCGCTCCATGGAACACCCGGAAATATGCACGTTCCGCTGTTTTCTGTCCGCGAGTTGCATGTTGACGAAAGCACCGTCTCGACATCATCTATTAATGCAAATGTTACTCGTATTAGCCGTGTCTTTCCATAAGGATTAAAGGTTGGATATCTAGTGATACGCAGTATGTTAGTCGGACTGGCATGAAATTCGAGTATTTCACCAAAGAAGTTCCGTCTCTTTACATAATCTAGCTATTTACCCCTTAAGGATTTCGCTTTAGGCTCAGGAACGTTGGTCCATAAGTGTCAAGGCAGTGTAGTTCCGCCTGGTCTTAGGTGATGTGGGAAGCACACTTATCCAGGGATTTAGTGACGTCTGTACAGGTTGTACCTGATGCTTGACTCGTTTTACTGCTGTTTTGGGTAGGGTTACTGAGGTCGTGCCTTGATTATAGGGAGCAGTAATGCTTGAATTGCGGGATCGACCTTTAGAGCGCTTTGGATTTCGGTGATCAATCGGAATGGTGGGTGCTACCTATGTTGCATCAGTCAAAATATTGGATAAGTGGATGTGGGCGGTGTGGCAGGCATGCTTCTATCAGTCACAATGACGACTTCGTTCGTGGTTTCTAAGGTTTCTAGTACTACGTGACCGTTTGAATCCCAGGCCCTTTTTATTGGTTTCGAGGCAATAATTGAGGGGAACGGATGAGGTACCAGATGCGCTACTGGCATTTGATCAAAGCAATTTTTGCGTTAAAACTCTGTTCAGTTTCTACGACCAGGCTGTCATACTTTTGTGGTAGCGCTAATACGCATTTTGCTATTGGAATGGTTGTGCATTTCGGACAGAACTAAAGTGGGTTCGGCTTATTGTATTTCTTTATGTCGTTTCTACAGACGTTGACGCATTTCGAATGTAGTGGTCTTGACAAATGGTAAAATTCAACCCTCCTTTTAACACTTTAACACAAGTTTGATTATAACAAAATACTTCGTTTCGCGTTACCGGTGTGTTGATCATGATGGCCGCGTACCGTAGAACAAACGTAAGACGGCGGATACAGACGGCAGTTGGACCAATCAATGCGAACTCCGGAATCGGCGAGAGAATATCCATTGAATTTGCACATATTGAAGAATACACCAAAAATATTGGTGTACATTTCACACAGGAAAACCAAGTATAACAGAATAATCCGAAAGAAATTGTGGCATCCAACACAGTAATCCAAAAATCCGTGGCGTCCGTTGTGAATAACTATATATCATATTTGGCATACATTATGAGGAGCGCGTAATCCGGAACCACAATGATGATAAAGTATGTGAACATTTATAAGTTCTACTTGTTATTGCTCCCAGAGGTACCGCTGGCTTCTACGATAAAAGAGTAAGCTTCCGATTTAAACTCACTTAACTCCATTTGTTTAGATTGGGCATGTCTGTTTTCGATTGCTCCAAGAAAATATTACAGTTTCTGTTGAACTTATGCGGGGTCCAAATAGCTTGGGGTATATGTAGTGCATATTTTGCCGTAACTCAGTTTATACAAGGGATTGTATGCGGAAGGGGTCTTGTTCGATTTTCTGCTTTAGCGAGAGGAGTTGTGCCACTAGTCAACACTGATTTTCTTCGTTGTTTTATCCTTAGCTTCTCGCAAATGTGTATTCGAGTCGAACATTTAAGCTTGCTCATGTTATACTAGCTCGTTCCTGATCGGCGAACCTCAAAAAGGTTTAGTAACTTTCGCGTTTTGCTATTTTAGCTGCTCTGATGCCTCTTCTTATATGCCGCCTGAAATTCGCAGTGACGCCTAATCACAATTAGACAGCCCCATTACCTCTCCACAGTAGGTGAAAGCAATTAGCTATAAATGAGGAAAAATTAATTTAGCAGGTTTTAGTAAAGCCGAATTCTTCACGGATAATGCGTTCACCACAACCAACATGTAAGAAAACCAGGATAAGAAACTTAAAATAGTGAACCAATTAGTGCATACACATGGTTGAACTCATTCTGCTTCATCAAGCCTAAAAACGGTTAAAACGTTTTGACAAAATGTCCAAGCAAACTAAAGCTTATTTATACTTATCACGGTCGACCGGTCGTCTCTGATGTTCACACCATTGAAATGTATTTGCATTCACTACCAAACCCTCGCAACGGATCCACTTGCGCTTTATACTTGAAAACGAAGGAATAGTTGCGTCCAATATCGTAAGAAAAAACAAAATTCTAATGGTTTTAACTGTAACTAATATAGAAGGTGCACTTTCCGAACTAACAGAAGACTAGCAGCGAGCATTGAAGATCACATCACGCGCACCATCATTGCCAATGGTCCAAAGCTACCCACTAGCTCGATCGCCCGTCATTTACCTGTGTGCCAAAACCAGCGTGGAGGATGTAAATTAATCACTAAACAAACCTGTCCACCTTAAGTTTGCTGAAACCCGAGCGATTCGGTAATAGAAACCAAGATTTTGCAAAAAAATGAATTCCGTGTCCAGCCTTGCGCTACACTAGTGGGACTAGCGATCATTTTTTCCTCTGACCAATTTCAAGTGTACTCAATGGCTTTCGACCCCTTACATTTTACAAGTAACATCCTACGTTGATTTTCATCTATAGATACAACCTGTTCATTACACACATTGTGTATAAAAATCTCAGGAGAATGCACCAAATACTGAATTTAATAGGTTCCATTAAATATTGCTTTCTTCTTGCTCTATTGAAAATTAGGAAACGAATGGCTTTCACGGATATCATACCGTCTATCTGAAAGTGAGCAATGCTACCAGGTTTACTCTAGGCTCAACTCTTCCTGGCCTGCACTGATTGGTCATACCTATCAGATAAGTACAGTTATGTTCTAGACAGGATGCGGCAAGCGTAACTGTAGTTGGAAATTAGATATTCACTTCCCTGGCGCTCACACCCAATTCCTAAACAATACAAAGCAGGATGTTCATGCATTGTTAAGTCAGCGCTTGGATCTGTTATCATGCTTTCGATGCAAAACTGTGTCAGTGTCCCCATTTTTCCGGACAAACCACATGCGAAAAGACAGAAGCGGACAGTGGTGCTGATAAATGGTGTGCCATGATTGAAGCATGACGAAAACAGTAAACGACCGAAGCATGACATTGAGGTCTAGAGGTACTTCACAATGCTAAATAACGTGCGAACCTTCGTGGCTTTTGACTCCACTCATCTAGTTGCCTACCCAAATCACCGCGGCCGTGAGACAGACAGTTTACCTGTTACCTTGGCTACGCCTAAGATGATAGCGATGACGACCCATGCATGGTATGTCAACAGAAAAGGTGAGTCACCAGAAGTACGGATGGGACCATTTCTTCAAGTAATACAGACCGTGAGTACTGATGAGCAATTGGCGGCTGTTCATACCTCAGACCGGTAACTGTGCAAACATGCATTACGAAAAGCTTCAACAGACTAGAACTATTTATGAGTGCCAAACGCAGTTCTCAATACGTCTAGAAATGTAATGATGCTATTCAGATCCTCAACGTCTGTATTATATGCACCCGGAACTGCGCCACTGACATATAAAGACAACGGGACATCACAACAGTGACTAAAATGACAGTGACAAATGACATACTAGATACATAATTTAAACTCAGTAAAATATCCGTTATACTGAATTAGCATACATCGCGCGCTGACTTTGTTGCTACGTATTATAATAGTAATAAGCTTAGGGCAGCTTCTAAGCTTAAATTTTAAAAGTACATATCTTGGCTTAGACGTAACGTTTTTACTCGAAATAAACACCATGTGCATTGACAATTTTGCCAAAGGGAACCAAGTTTATTAGTCCCGGTTGAATAAAATTCCAGAGTTCTGGTGGCGATAAAAGTTTCAAAGGCTGTTTCAGCATCTCCTTGGGTTTTAAAGCATTTCTTCTGGAGAAAGTTATCCAAGTGATTGAAAAAGTAGTAATCGGTGAGCGAAAGGTCTTGTGACTACGTTGGGTGGAGCAAAATGTAGTAGCGCAGCTCGTGCAGCTTACGCAGACTTGTTTGTGTGACTTGCAACCGAGGGATGTCATGGAGAAGAATTGGCCACTCTCCGTTGATCGATACAAGGTACCTGCTGACTTTTTAGTACATTTTGACATGTTTAAAATACTTCTCTGCCTAAATGATTTCCCTTAAATTTAGAAAGCGGTAATGCTACAAATAAGCCGCAGACAACCAAACATTCACCATGACCTGTCTTTTGGGCAATTTCGGCTTAGAGAATTGTGGTGGAGCTGGTTCGTGGTCTAACCATTGAGTTTTTTGGGCAATTCTCGCAAAGGATACACATTTAATCGTATGTCCCAATCCGAGCTGGAAAAAAGTCGTTTTGTTGCGCAGCAGAAGGGCACACGATAACTGAAAAAGATGCTTTCTTTAGGTTTTAATTCAATTTGTGTATCACCCACTTATCGAGCCTTATGGCGTTCCAATCTCCCTATAATGATCTAAACATGTCACATGCGGTCCTGCTAATTCAGCAGGAAAATCAAGAATAGTTTTACACTAATCCGCTTGAAATCTAAAGTCCTTAACTGATGGTTGTTTACTACCACTGGTCATCCAGACCGCTCTTCATCTTTACGAATATCGTGACATTTTTGAAACTTTTGAAACCACTATTGTGCAGCTTACAGGTCGAGGTAGTGGACCTCCGAATGCGCAGTGTGACGCTAGCCTCTTAGCATTTGTCTGTAAGCCCATTACTGCCTCTACCGACAGCAATGGAACTGTTAAACTTTGTCCACTGTGCTTCTTCAATTAAGTACTCACAATACCTCATAACTGACAACTTTCATATACCTTCTATAATATCAGCATCTTCCAGTAGACTATCATGTAAATCATAACTTTTTAAATTCATAGATATGATAGTTTTACGTAACCCTGTGTATTGACCAACCAGATACCGCGGTTAAAATACCATCACAGCTGAAGTTGATGGGTGAGTCGGTCGCATAATATCCTCCACTAGTAGTGGCAACTAATTAGTCCCTGCGTTTGGACATGTGTTTTTGTGAATATGCTGATAAATAACCAGAAAATCAAAGCACTATCGCCGACCATAGCAAGCTTCACAACCTAGCGACAACCGCTGACTAGAATTTCTAGCAGCATCGATAGCCGAAAGACTCGTGGTAAAACATATACGGTAAAGTGTATGGGGTCATAAAGGCTGGCTCAAAAGCTGCACCATTATGAGTATCGCATCGGGCCAACACTGGGTACAAAGCGGAACACCTAAATGGATAAACAAGAGACACGAGAATTTGAGATAAGATACGCCAATGTGATGTGACATCACGTATTTGAATTCCAAAAGCATCAGAAAATAGTGCACGTCACTCATTAGAGCCAACAAGGACGTATGACAGGGGGATATAATAGTCAAGTTTGCGGGTAGTAGCACGTTTTCTTTACGAGTATGATAATGGCAAATAGTCTTAAGCCTGGTAAACACGCATACCAGAATACTGGTGGAGCAACGAATAGATTTAGTATCACAAACACACTACTACAGCAGTTTGGCGCAGAGACGACTCGTACCATGGAGTCTTTGCCATATCACTTACCGGCAAATTTCATGGGCCCATTTAGTTTCACATTTACCCTGGCAGTTTTAAACCACTTGTGGTCTCTCTAAACATTCAGCGCTCCAGGAAACGACAAGATGCGCCTTAAGGTTCTCAAGACCCTTCTCACCATAGCAGTACAACTTGCAACCTATTACAAGTATCTTAATACTTCCCGTGCACTCCCACCCTCATCATTCTGATATATAAAGGAGAAAAGCAATCGTATTTTGCGAGCTACAGACCTATTCCATTCCTTTCTTTTTCATAAGAAGTGATAGTGTTGACAATCGCAAATAAACTGATGCGATATTTTGAGCTAGTGTAAATAATTTTCAATCTCTGGTATGGTTTCAGACGTAAACGATATTGTCTCACCATTATTTTAATTGCTCGGTACACATGGACCAGGGCGACTGACGCAAAGAACCACCCAAATCTGATTTGCTTAGAATATTCCAAGTATTGCGACAGAGTGAATCACATGTTCCTCCTCCGAAAGCCTGTTGCCTACGATATCAGCAGTTCCATGCTCACCTGGTTAGAAGGTTACAACACGGTAAGAATAGCCGATATGCAATCGGAAAGACAATGTGTCTCCAGTGGTTTACCGTAAGGATTAGTCCTCGGCCCGCTACTGTTTTTCCACATCATGGACGTCTCAGCAAAATTGTATCGCTGTTGCATATATTCACAGATGCTGCTAAGATATGGATAGCAATTATCTTAACATCCAATGAAGCCTATCTCCGGAACCATCTGGAACCATCTGGCAGAAATAAATCAGCTCCCAACGGACCCTTAGAGTTCCACCTGCTGACGATGCGTAGCACCTTCATTAACACCTATCTTCTAGAACAACAAGTTCTGAGACATATGGCTAGTAAACTGGACTGTAGTATCATAGCACAACAAAGTCTTTGCAGTTTACACCAATATTCGAAAGCAGCAATGTGGCGAACTTAAACATGAGGCCTTTTGGGCGAAATTTCATTGACTTGGAGCAATGGCTAGTATTCTTGCTAGTTAACTCCTATATTTGTTCCAATATTTTATATGCGGGGCAAGGTCAGCGTCCATAAGCAAAGCGATGCATTACTCACTTGGGGCCACTAAGGCAAAAGGTGGACTATCCTGCCTCAGTTACAGTAGGCGCCTTTGTTCACAGGAATCTGTTTTTAACATACCGGATACTAACTGACAACTATTACTCATGCAAATCAGTGCTTATCTTAACCTCTACAAACATTGCACTATTTCCGTTTTGATTACAGGGAGCCTTTTACTCACTTAAAATTTCTTCCCAATGGAATGTACTAGAAACGCATGTGGTGAAAACGTCAGATAGAGATATTTGAAATAATATAAAAGGTACCTCTAAGTATTAAGCACTAAACATGGGTATGATAAGGTGATATTGTAAGTTCCATGCGAGAACTTAACTTCTTTCTTTTGCTTTCGCCAACCTATGGGTCGTAGAAAGTTTTGTTTTTTCCTATCTTACACTAACGAACTAATGAACGGAGCAAATAAAACATTAAATATTCCAATTTACGAAATGTGAAATAGAAACCTGCTAAAACAGAAAAATATTTAATACGACAATAAGGGCGTGATGTAACAGATGTATAAAGCAAGCCGTACCCGGTACGTTGACATTCTAACAATTTTACGTATGACATTTACAATGTGCACCTATGATAGCAGCTAAAATATAGAGGACAGTGGTGTAGTCTAGAATGCGTACAATGAACACGTTTGAGGTCATTTGCCATTGGAAATTTCAATCCCGCAACGCTTTCATTTCCTAATTGCAGATAAGTTATATCTTAACTGCACAGTTTTCCGTAGTGATTGAAGTGTACTGGTAACATTCATCCAATTATGCTTGGAAATACATGACTTGTCTCACTGAGTCACTGAGGTCACAAAACACCCTGTCCTCTATTGGACAGTATAAATTGCACATAACCTGATGCATTGTATATACCGGCAATATCGTTAGTTTGCTTTGGTGGTATTACGGATTGGAACACTTATTTGCCATCATATTGCCATGCGTACTTCCTCAGAAGCAAAAATGCCACATGAGCGTGCCATATAAAGTCAAAGTAAGCTTCCGGAGATGTATAGTAGCAAACATTCTTATCGAATACCGTGCGAACACATACTAATTTGAATTCTTGCTGGTAGTCGAACAGCACGCTACCGAGCCACATATATCTTGCTCAGGAAACGGCTCGCTTGAAACTAACCTCACCTTATATGCACCTGCGCAATGCTGTTGGATGCATTCCAACCGAGCCACAGGTAATATGCGGTAAATATAAATGGTATACAATCCACAACGTAAGCATACTTGAAAGTTCTTTCGGCCAGTAAATATTAAATGAATAATTAGCTCCTGGACAGTTTTGGTTATTATGTTGCATTAACACCGTCTTAACATACGTATACACAATTTCCATTAGAAGAACGGCTTAGGTCTTGTCGCCACTACTCTAATATTCAGTATTCCTCATGTAACAGAAAAGAATCTAGTTCACACAGCAGAACGTTACTATTCGATGACGTCTTATTTCTTGTTAAATTTCGCTATATTTTTAAGGTAGAACTGGTGTATCCATCCCTCAGAGAAAAGACGCTGTTATGTATCCGACTAGGTTTCGAAAAACTGCGTGTAACAGTTTTATGCTTAGTCCCTGTAGGCATTCATCTTACTCTAGGTGAAGGATGGTCGAAATGTGTTCCGGCGTTGAACATTATCTGAAGTAGTCAATGTTTTCTGCGTACGTTGGTTCGCAGTCTACGAATCTACGGTTATTTGGCCAAGCAATGATTTATAAAGGATAATCCTTTGTTATATCCATTCAGCACACACATGTTTTGGCTTTGTGAGGATTTAGGAATTCTTAACCGAATTCAGTTGTTGTGCAGAGACATGTGTTACAATGCCGCGCATGCAAAAAATGCTACTTGAATGGTAACTGTGGACTGTATATTCTTATTTTGTTTTAATTTACCTAGTTAGATAGGAGTTTCCCTCCATCATGCTTTTCGACTTGTGACATGGAACTGAGTACTCAATTTTCCTAATGTCAATCCGACGCCACATTTTAAGTAAATGGTTGTATATGGTACAACCACATGAATAAATACCTGATAAGCATATCTCGTATATCTGAATTGCAGTGACTCTGATCATAGTAGCTAGCGTCCCACAGAATATTAGATTATGGAAAAGAGATGAAACAGGGTCCTTTTGAAAGCATTATATAAAGCCAGTGATCCCATGTTGTCACGCCACAAGTTACTTGTGTATACCAACATTCTATCGTGCGGTGAAGAATGAAGGTAGCTAGTGAACCAGTACCATCATAATAGCATAGTGCAAACGGTTTTAACCATAGTTTTGCATATCGATCTGTTCTAGCTGACAGATGTACAAACGGCAATTTAAGTTTTCAGATTCGGCATTGATTACCCTGATGAAAGGTTTGACTGTATAAACCGAGAAGACCTGATTTTAGAAAGATAATATAAAATATCGGAGTACGGGATATATGAAAAGCAGGATAAGAAGATGAAAGCTGTTAGATGCGTGCATTTCGTATTTTCTCCTCAGTACCGATAACAAAAACCGCAATGCAAATATATACTTAACTATGGGTGCGACCGTGCCCCATGCTGAGGTTGATGTTGCATTATTGATGCTTCTTCACCGCAGTTGGGCTAAACCAACTTACACTTAAACTAGGTCTTTTTAAGCTGGCTAAATTTCATTTCGCTTTATTTGGTTTGTTCTGCCTCCCTGAATAATGTTCTATTAACTGGCCACGTTGCTAACACTAATTGCGCTTATCTTCGGTAATTTTGTTGCGTTTTGTAACATTTTTAAGTAACTTGTGGACATTTCTTACTTATCACGGATTTGTCGCTAACCAACTTACTTCATATGGTAATTTAGCGAAGAGTTATGCCACCGTATCTGTATGCACTATTGGATTTATTTTATTTCGGCTTGTCGTTTAAAGTGAATGGCTGTTGTTTGATATCCCTGGTATGGTTGCGCTTGATGTGTATGTTGACAAGGTGCCTACCTGTCTATTACCCACTACATCGTTCATACTGGCTCCAGGAGACAGTTGGTCGTTGCTGGAGGGGACGGGGTGCACGGTTCTTGTGGCCGTGCTAGGCTCAAAGAGCGGTTCCATGCACTCAGTGTGGAGCGGACTACGGTCCAGCCACCGCCTTGTGTGCGGTTGATTCCCCAAATACAGCGTGCTTGTGTTTGCCTGTGAAGGAGTGTGGGGCGGCTCCGTTGATGAAACGTGGTTCCCATCCGCATGCCTCCCGGTCTTATTCCTTCGGGTTTACACTGGATATGGGGTATGTGGTTGGAGCTGTGGGTGGTTCAGCGCAAGCCATCCATGGTCCCTCTGTAGGCGCAGGCGTCCTGTGGCTTGCCACAGTGACAGGCAAATCCGAAACCGGATGCCGCCAACCATGGGTGCGACCGAATAAGCATGGGTTGTAAAATGAATGACGGAAGTTTCATCCCTATGTCCACGGCAGTCTTAAGCTGACAAATAATTACTTTTTGATACACAGGGCTGGCTTTATCCGGCTTATCGCAACGGCCTCAGCGAAACGGAGGAAGCGGAGATTATGGCGAGGTAACACAAGTGTGAACGCTGATATAAGTTCTATCTGTGGCCGCCGATTCTAGCAATGATAAATGCACCATGACATAAATTGGCACGCTGGCTAGTGAAGATGCTTTCGCCTCCGCGACAACTGTCCAACCCATATAGCCTTAAAGATTCATTACAACTTATCGATGACATAGATGACATCGACCTCTCCGATAAGGGCATGTGTTCCTTGAATGTGGAATCACTATTCACCAAGGTCCCGCTACCAAAATCTGTTGATTATATATATATATATATATATATATATATATAGCTGAACAAGCTAGATATTCGTTACCAATTCCAATCGAATTTCTATAGGAGTTCTTGCTTTTGTGTATGTGTATTTGATTGTGTGGCAATGGGTATCCAATTAGACCTTATACTCGCCGATTTCTTCATATGGATGATGTAAAATGGCATGTCCGTAGAAATTACCAAGTTACCATATTATAAGCGTGATGTGGATAATATATTGGCCTTTTGTTCATCAAAGTGGTCGATTGTCCAGTTAGTGCAGCAATACAACTGTGCACATGCCAACTTGTGGGTCACCTGAGAACAGTCTGCCATTCTTAGACATCCTCATCAGTCGCAGGGATGAGTAGCTCATTAAGAGGTCTATCGACCGAAAAGCAACATGGTGCGGCCAACCTCACAAGTTTTCGGCAAAAGCGGATCCTTGTGAATACTTTGTTTAGTCTTGCTAGACGAATTTGCCCGGCTGATTGTTTAGCCGAGGAGCTAGAGTTAATTAAAATAACACTCATTTCGAATGGTTATCCCCGTGAATTAATAGAGAAACACAGCCAACGGACAGGCACGAAATACTTGGTGCATACGACAGCCAAGAAAAAGGTCTATATCGATTTGACTTTAAGGGTTGACTTTACTGCGTCGAAAACCGCGTCGAAACTTTTAATCTCTGCTACGCAGAGAGGTTGCTGTGCTGTCGCCCACCCCCTACAAAAAACAACAAAGCCCCTCCACCCCTAATTAATTACACTAATTAATTTATAACTCTAATATAAAATCAACTCCTTTTAATTCACTCTTCATATCAACCAAACAAAACAACCCACAAAAAAACACCAACTAAAAAAACAAAACCTAAAACATTAAAAAAAAACAAAATACACCAAAAAACAAAA